>JADLZL010001816.1:0-197104 GCA_015844335.1 Chrysopogon serrulatus
CACAAATTGAGAGAGAGGAGGACAGATATACTACTAATGCTTAAACCCCCACGTCACAGTCACAGCCATGCTCTCGAGTCTGGACAGGACAGCGCACTTATGCGGTGCGGAGACAGGTGGCACGTGAAGTAACTCCATTTGACATATCAAAGTACTCAGATTTCAATCTTCACTCCATTAGAAAATATTTCAAATTTCACAAAGATTTCTGAACCTTCTCTGAAACCCAGCAAAACCAAGACATCATCGTGACCACGATCATTGCGTCATGCACTGAAATTTCAAACCAAACTTTAGAGCTAAAACGGAAGCACTTATTTTTGTTATCCTACCTAATTTTTATCGACAGAAGACGCCAGTCAGTACAAGTATATGATTACAATGAGACCAAGCTGAAACTCGTGTCGCTAGCGGCAGCAGTGGCTACGCAGCCGGTGGGTTTGATTCCTGGAATTGAACTCGTGCCTCTGATATGGGGATTTGCTTCCAGATAAAAGTCTGTGATCTCTCTTACTTGGAGCTACAATATGACCTCGACACTCTCGTTGCTTATGGAGCCATGGTGATTTTGTTGATATCTAGAAGAACACGGTTGTGATGGTAGCCCTTGGCCCACCGAACTAGCACTACGGAGTACGGACCATCCTCTCGACAAACAATGCTAGATCTTTATAGGCTCAACTGTACTCTAATTACCCTTATACCAAAGGTTGGTGAAGCTACTGACATAAAACAATTTCGCTCTATTAGCTTGATTAACTACAGTTTTAAAATTTTCTCTAAAATGTTGACACTTAGGTTAAGTACTATAGTTTAGAGAATTGTATCCCTTAGTCAGACTGCTTTTATAAAAGGCAGGTATATTTTAGAAAGTATAGTAGTTGCACATGAAATTGTGCACAGTATCCATAAATCTGAAGAATCTGGGGTGGTGCTGAAATTAGATTATGAAAAGGCATATGATAGAGTTAGTTGCCCCTTCCTTTTTAAAATTCTAGAGTCTAGAAACTTTGATCCAAGTTGGATAAGTTGGATGAAACAGGTGGTGATGGGAAGTTCCATAGGTGTTATATTAATGGGGAGGATAGCTTATATTTTAAACCTGGTAAAGGCTTAAGACAGGGAGATCCTCTATCTCCTCTCCTTTTTAATCTTGTGGGAGATGCTCTCTCTAGAATGTTAGCAAATGCCTCAGAGAAAGGGTTAATTAGTGGCTTATTAGGAGATTTTAAACTTGGGGGAATAATAGCTTTACAATATGCAGATGACACAATCCTTTTCTCCAAGGCAGAGGATTCTGCCCTACAAAATCTGAAATGTGTCCTTATGTGGTTTGAGCAGATATCAAGAATGAGAATAAAATTTCCACAAGAGTGAGCTAGTTCCTTTAAATATTGATCCTTTTGAAGCACATAGGCTGTCTCATATTTTCTCTTGTCCACTTGGGTCTTTTCCTATTATATACCTAGGTATCCCTCTCCATTATGATAGGCTGACAAGAGAAGATGTTCAGCCTTTAGTTGATAAAATTCTGAGGAAAATAGCAGGATGGAGAGGGAGATTGTTATCTTTAGCAGCTAGGGCCACTCTAGTTAAATCTTGTCTTGCCAGTATTCCTGTTTACCTTCTATCCTTCATCAAGTTCCCGAAGTGGGCAATAAAGTTGATTAACTCACAGATGGCAAAATGCCTCTGGAATGATAATGTAGAAAGTCACAAATACCACCTAGTGAATTAGGATATGGTTTCAATGTGTAAAGATTATGGTGGCTTAAGTATCCCAAATATGAGGGATTTGAATATTAGCCTACTAGCCTCCTGGCTAAAAAGATACAAAGATGATAAAAACAAGCTCTGGAAAGAGTCAGTAGATTTTAAATATGACACTGAACAACCTAACATTTTCCTATCTAATACTGCTGGATCTTCCAACTTCTTTAAGGGCTTCATGTGGGCAGCCCAAGCTGCTCGTATGGGCTATAAGTGGAAAGTAGGTAATGGGAAGAGAGTAAGATTTTGGGAGGATAATTGGCTAGGATCATCAAGTTTAGCTATTCAATATTGGCCTCTATGCGTGCATGTTGAAAGGATCAAGATGCCTAAGAGGGGGGGAGGGGGTGAATTGGGCTTTTCTAAATTTAATCGCAACGGTAAAAGTCTAACGCTTAGCCCATTTCACCTCTAGTGCCTAAGTGTGGTCTCTATAACTCTAGAACACAAAAGTTATGCTCCCTAAGTTCTAAACCCTACTCTAGCATGGCAACTCTATCAATGTAATGATATGAAGTAATTGCAAGAATGTAAATGCTCAAAGTAAAGAGAGGGAGAGGAACGCGGTGATGTTTTTCCGAGGTATCGGAGAGTCGACACTCTCCACTAGTCCTCGTTGGAGCACCCGCGCAAGGGTGTAGCTCCCCCTTGATCCGTGCAAGGATCAAGTGCTCTCTACGGCATGATTCTTCATCACTCTGACGCGGTGAATCCCTCAAAACCGCTCACAAGATGAGATGGGCCATCCACAATCACCACCGGATGATCACCATGCTCCCAATCGCCACCAAGCCGTCTACGTGATGCCGATCACCAAGAGTAATAATCAAGAACTCTCACTTGACCAAAACTAGCCTAATGAGATGAGTGGATGCACACTTGCTACTCTCTTTCCACTAATGAGGTCCTAAGCAATGGATTAGCAAATCTCTCAACCTCACTAGGGCTCTTGCACTCTCAAGCACTCACAAGGTGTTCTTTAGCAGTAGGAATGAGCAAGAGAGCTCAAATAAATGAGGTAAGGGAGTATATATACCCCCACACAAACCTCCACACGAAGAGGTATTTCTGGTTGTTTTAAGGTCGACCGGACGCATCCGTTGGGGTGACTGGACGCGTCCGGTTGTCAGTTAACGGCTAACTGTACCAGACGATCGTCAGCTTGACCGGATGCGTGTCAGAGTCCAGTCCACCATGACCGGACGCGTCCCGGTCAGATTTTTCCCTTTTCGGACCTCTACGGATAGTGACCGGACGCCCTAACCCCAGCGTCCGGTCGGTGTTGATCAGCATCCGGTCCACCCTGGACCAGAAACTGATGGCACCGGAGCATCCGGTCAGCTGCCAGAGGCAGAGTCCGGTCACTCCGGCACCCCACATACACTGACCGGACGCGTCCGGTCAGTTATGTGCCAGCGTCGGTCAAGCCAAAATGGCTCAAATGACTTCAGATTTCACGACCTCTCGCATGGCTTCGATTCTACTGATCTTTGGGCCAATTTTAGGGCTGTCTAGGACTAGAATGAACAAGTGTGCACCACACATAACTCACTAGACTCACTTAGGTCAAGTTACCCATTCAAACCCCTCTTAATAGTACGGCCAAAGGTAAAAACAAAGTCCTAGCTACTATAAGTGTCTCTCCAACGCCAAACGACACTTAGAACTAGCCGTCCTTAACCTTGTCGTCCATCCTTTGAAAACCGAAAACGATCTCGATCGTCGGGGCATGAATACCATTTATTGCCCAATCAATCACTATTATCGTGACCTAACTCAAACGGTTTCTACAAAACACACGTTAGTCACAATAATCTTATGTTGTCATTAATCACCGAAACCCACTAGGGGCCTAGATGCTTTCACATGAGAAACGTAAATCCATAGCAAATTTATGGGATGGGAGTCATTTGAAGTGTTCTTTTAGAAGAAATGTTTCCAGTGAGTTATATCAACATTGGTTGGAAATTGTCGAATTAGTGTCTACAGTGGAATTGACAGAGGATGACGATGAGATGATATGGCAGTTTTCATCGGCTGGAATATATTCTTCCCAATCCTTGTATAAGATTATCAATTTTAGAGGTATTATGCCTGTGCATGTGTCTGCAGTCTGGAGTTTGAAAATTCCTCCTAGGGTACATTTCTTTTTATGGCTCCTAATTCATAACAGGGTTCTCACAAGGGATAACCTAGCTAAAAGGAGGAGTGTAGAGGATATAACATGTCTTTTTTGTACTGAAAAGGAGACTATACAACATATTTTCTTTGAGTGTGCCGTGGCTAAACAATGTTGGATTATTGTATCTGAGGCAATAGGTGTTAAGTTAGGTGGAAATATGTTTGATACAGGTACCTTTTGGTTAAGTAACAAGAAGCACACTGTGTTGAATATGATTACATCTGCTGTTTTGTGGTCTCTTTGGAAATTAAGGAATGATCTTTGTTTTCAGAACATTGGCTGGAAGAGCATGGAAATGCTGCTTTTCAGAGTGGTAGGCCTATTGTAGAATTGGAAAATCCTGTGCTCTGCAGACTGAAAGTTGAAGCTGGAGGGAGCCATCGACAAGATCAAGACGTTGGCTGGCAGAACCCTCTGGCTGCCGGAGGAGAACTAAGTCGCTGCATGAAACTTCACAAAGGCGTGTCTGAAGACAATGTGAAGGGGAGGAAGAAGCTTAACAACAATGAGGTGGACCTTGATCAAGGTGGCTTACCATGGTGGAGCTCGTTGGACTAGACGTTGGAATGATGGATGCACGTCCTGGTTACTCTTATGTGTGTGTGGTTTAAATGTTGGTCCAGGTGGACTAAACCTTGGCTCTCCTGAACTGCAAATGTATCGATACATGGTCTTTTGATGTTAATTGAAAGGCCGGGGCCCTAGCCCTTTTACTCTAAAAAACAATGCTATAACTCCTAGGTCATGGAGAGATCCTCAGAGTCGGTATCTGCAACCTCCACTAGCGGAAGTTGTACCCTCAGGATCAAGATGTAGAATCTCACTCCCGTGTTGACCAATTATCAAGATTCAGTTACATTGAATTTAATTAAAGAAGTTTAAATCACTACCATGGTAACATGAGGTGAAATAAAACCGAAAAGGTACAAGTTAACTATTAATTAAGCCAACTATGTCTAGTTATCCCGCTGCTCTTGATTCACTCTTACGCATAATCATTTTATCATTAGAGTACATCTTCTGGGGGATGCCCATTCCATCCACTTTACCAAAGCTTGGCTCAGCTGATCACCTAGTTATCTGGAGTACCTGTAAAAGCTTAACGTCAGTGCAGGATTGCACTCAGAGCATATGTTCCGAATAAGCATTTGGCCCTTTGAGGGATGTAAGGGGGGCCTTTAATAGGAATTTGTAAAGTTGCAAAAGCATGGCTAAAGTTAAAATGAGATGCCCCGGATGATTAATCTAATGTAGTAATTCGTTATTGACAAATTTACACATGACAATAAGAGATCAACCTGAATCTCATGCTCTCACTACTTTGAATCTAGAAGAGAGCACAACCAAAATTCCGTCAGAAGACTTTGGGTATTCGAAGAAAACTTTGTAGAGGTGTACAACTATACCCACACGAAGGACAGATATCCATACTCATGCCCGAGTAAGGGTTGCTCCTTAATGTGGCCTTCTAACGCATGAACGCACTGCACCACAAGCCTAATAGCTACTATGTAAGAGTAAGTAAAGGTCAAAATAGTGACGTACCATCGGTTGGTATAGACTTGTGATGTACCATCAGTTGGTATAGCTATGCCGACAAGCTCACTGAAAGTGGTTTTGTATAAATCTATACTGACAAGGTTTTTAGCGATCAACAGTCCGATGCCTTAAAATACTTTTAGAGACTAACAGTTCAATGTGAATAATTCACATGGAAACTATATGTATGTTGCTAATCAGTACATAGTGACCCCAAAATTATTATTCTATTATTATCAATGCACAAACACCCATTACAAGATACATTAGCCATACAAACATGGACATTGATAAATATGAACATACAAACATTATCACTGATCATTTATATATGACTTGGCCCTATGTAATGCCAGACTGAACATCCCATAACTACAAAATAGAATAGAAGCTCACAAACATGAAGTTTGTGCATGAGCAAGCTGCCGACATCTCTACCTCTACATCCAGTGACCAAAAGCTTACACCCGCCGGTTGTGACAAAACATTTTGCTCACTAAGCGCTAAAGCTCACTGCTCAAATTTCACTAACTACAAGTTCAGATTTCTCTAATATAATTTCAAAACAAGACAAACTTCCATGAGCACTTTGAACTTGTCGACACCATTAGGCACGCTACCTAGCACCTTGTAGCAGCCTGAAATGCAATATGTGTATCCAATTAGCAACAGGTTTTACCAAAGTTGTAGAAAACCATGACATCAACAAAAAAGTAAACAATTTACTCGATCTGCCAATTGTAGATCAATAGAATGTCCTTCAACTGCACGGAACTGTTTGTACATGGAAGTACCCAGAGGTGTGTACTCATTGTCTCAATCTAAAATGTTTACTCCAGCAGTCAATTGTCAATTACTCCCTCCATTTTAAATTATAAGTCGCTTTGACTTTTTTGATACATCTATTTTTCAATACATAACAAAATAGATGAACTAAAAAAGTCAAAACGACTTATAATTTGGAATGGAGGGAGTATATAGTTTAGTGAAATGCACACTGCACATTCTAAAAAAATGACTATAAGGATCTCAGAATTGCAGAAACTACAGCTATTGTCAAATTTATTACACCAAACATGATTACGCTAAGAAAGCAAGAAGCTAGTAACACTGCCAAAAACAGCTGGACTTTTCGTCGGTCATTCCTTTGCAACAACATTGTTAAACACTGGACAATAAGCAGGATTAGAAACTGTAGGGACAGAGGTGTTCAGACTTGAAGAGAATGTAGCAGGATCTTTGAGTCAAATTTGGTGTTACATTCAGCATGTTTCTTTAGATGACCACTACAAGGGCTCCATTTTTGGTTAGTACAAGGGTAAGCTTCAGCTCTTTGAGTCAATGATTTATGCTCATCTTTCTGCAATACCCTAAGGAGATCACAGTAAAACAACAGTATTGAATTTTGCTGCTGCATACTTGTCAGTTCTTCACTTCCAAAAGATGACAGTTATGAAATGCAGACTGTATAGAAACTGAATGTCAGTAATGAAATGCAGACTGTATAGAAACTGACTAGTAGTAAACCTCGTTGAAAATGGAACTCAAACTCATGGTGCTAACAAACTGCAAGATAGGAAAGAAAAAAAAAAGAAGAGTAACCCAACCTTGAACTCGATATCACAGGAAAGTGTCATTCATAATTGATGAACCAAATATACAATAATATAATAATCTGACACTTTAAGATATAAATTGCAATCAGAATAGCTACATCACTCTATACTGTCACTCGGAAAATTGCATGAGCCTTTAATTTGCTTGGCCATGTATAAGCGTCTACGCTCTGAAAAATGCATCAACACTTGTTTAAAGTAGGCATCTTCAGCCATGTATAATAGAACTCACCCCCCACATCGTATGGATTAAACCATTTAACATATGGCTTCTATTAAAAATATGTGCTTCAATTAATTGATCCAAATATATCATAATAAGAAGCTGTCATTTGAACTACATCTGACCTCAAATACTAAGCAATCCACCAAAATAAGGTTGTAAAAAGCATGCATAGCCAGACCTGTGCCATCCAGTGCAAGATTAAGGACAGCATGAGCACAAAGGGGAACGATTGGTCTGCACTACCAAAATTTTTAGGAAGGAGATGGCTATGACATGGATCCCAAACAGCCCTGGAGGACGATTCAGCAAACGGCGGGAAGGAGGAGCACGCCGTCTCCATGGTCCAGTCCCCGGATGAAGACACACCCCACGCAGATGCATGTACCTCTGAACTCTGAAGGAGCAGGATGAGGAGCAGCAGGCGGGTCGTGGTTCTCGCAGCCTGTCAGCGGCCGGCTCGCCGGCAGCTGGAAGCAGCAAGCAGATCAGATTTTGCAGAGGCGATAGGCTGAGGAGCAGTAAGTAGGTAGAGTTCAGTATTTACTGCTACTTAACCCAATGCGTCCTTGGGTTTACAAGCGCATGTGTTACATAATGTGGGCTAGATACCTCGGTGCTTCTTATCTGCTCTGTTTTATGGATTATTTGGCTGCATATAAATATACCAAAATCATGTGGATTGTGATGTATTTATGTGCATCCAAACAAACTCTTACTCCAAAACTGTTGAACCCAACAAATTTAACAAGCTTCAGCTGGCCATATGTAGCCCAGCCACGCCACTCCACTGTGCGACTCAAACGCTCTTTTGTTCGTCGTCTCCGCCACCGTTGCGGGGCGTCGGATCAGCACGCTCGTCCTCGCCAATCCTTCACCGTGACGCTCAGGAGTCCTCGCCTCGCCGACACTCCCCTCCACTCCCTCCCCGATCTGGTGGCATGGCGCGTCAGCTCCTTCTCCACCTCCCCTGCTGAGATTTTTTGAATCTGTATATCGCTAGAGGCAGAGCATCACCCGAAGATGTTGATCACCGTCACAAGGACTTACTCTGGTCTAATTCCGAGCTGCACGAGATATGTCGATTGCCACTGCACGATTGCATTCGCGACAAAACGCGAGGAGCGACGAAAAAAAAAAGCAAGTAATTGCGCAAAAAAGAAAAAGGAACGCCGCGGCCCTTTTTACTGAAACGGGCCGTGCTCTCGTTGGGCTAAAGCCCAGGGTGCAGAGGAGGGCAGCGCATATAAGCTGCTCATCGTCCGTGCTGAGTGGTCACATTCCTCGCTATTGTAGAAAGAGAGACCTGTTCGTTTTTCTCAATATTTTTCTCTTAAAATAAATTAACTGGCTTGTCTTATTAATTAGCTTTTAAGTCTAGCTGAGCAGTCGATTTGTCTTATGAGCTAGTTTGTCTTACGATCTGATTCCATCTTCAACTGCTGCAGGACGCTTGTGGGACAATGGCATCAAATCAATGCTGGAAACCTCCTGTGCTTTCTCCTCCTCCCACATAAATCATCCGGTACTTTGCCGAAACTTTATTTCTCTTTTAAGTATGATATTGTTTTCTCCTTTAATATGCCGCTGTTGACGCTGAATTAGGTCAACACACTCGATAAGGAGCTAGCACGCTCGATGTAGGACCAAACCGATTTTGAGATCGGTCGGCGCCTAAAGGATATCCACACCTGGACCTTGTGCCTCCAGTGATGATGCGCGATCACGCAAGACACGTCGCCGGAGGAGCCTCGCCGGGGCGCGATACGCAAGACACGCCGGCGAGGTCTCTTGAGACCGAAACCCCACACGCTCGGGAGGGACCCCGTCGGAGCGTGCAGCGGCTATGGGCTGCCCTAGCCGGCCTAACCGCTCTAGAGCTTCGCCGTCGTCGATCCACCGTCCATGCAGCGTCGACGAAGAACGAGGAGAAAAAGAGAGGAAGAGGGGGTAAAAGTTGTAGTAGATGTGTTTTTGACGATTGGATAGATGGGATCTCAATCGGCCATGATCTCCTTGTTTATATAGGGGGGGTGGTCTTATCCCGGAGGGAAACATCTCAAGGCTTAATCTCCATGTTTCCCACGTCCAAAGATTAACCAAAACCGATTTAGGAACAAATCGGTTCGGGATCCGAAAGTTAGATTCGGAACGGACACTACCGGTGGTACGGTCGGGGCTCTACCGGTATTACCGGTCGTTAGCGGTAGTACCGGTGGAAGACCGGTAGTACCGGTAGTTCACTTTTGCGCCAAACTACACCAATTTCCGTCACCCACCGGTAGTACCGGTCTCGGACCGGTAGTACCGGTAGTTCATTTTTGCGTAACAGCATCAGCCACCAGTAGTACCGATCCTCACGGACCGGTAGTACTGGTAGTACTTCGTGCAATCTTCCAGTGTGCACAACTCTTGCATCCGGATCTCAAATTGAACGTTCCATATATGTTTTTTTGACTATCTCGACGAGAGGAACGCAATGGTGAAGTCCATTTTCACTTTTGACAACTTTACAAGATCTGGACATTTTTGAGTGTCAACATATGCCCCCCTGTTTTCAGGTGAATGACATATGAACCTGAAAACACAATTCAAAGCCAAATAGCAACGATACCCATCTCATCGGCTACCCAGCGACTAACGGCGATGTATACATCGGCTATTTTTGTTCTAAGGGCGATACATGTATCGGCCATTATTTGGAAAGCACTATAGCTTCTCGCTAAACACTTGAAAGGTACCTTTTCAAGTATCTTCCGTTTATTGCTCTCAGGAGACTTTCACCTTGCAATGTCTCTAGCATATATGAATTTATTGCTAGATTCAGCTTGACCATTAACAAGGGAGTCCTCCAATCTCCTGAATCGGTCACATCATCACTAGGAATCATATTAGACCGATTCGGATTTTTAATTGAGTGAAATCTCCGAGCCAACTCTAGGAAAGTTGGCTAGTCCGACTGGACCAGTCGGTTTAGCTGGCTGGATCGCCTGGCCGATTGCTAGAATCGGCTTAGACGGTTCCAACGCACCTGCACAGAGAAAATTCAAATCCGGCTTGGCCGACTCTCAGAGTCGGCTCGGCCCGATTCAGCTTTTTGCACGAGAAAAATTTTAAATCGATGCATCGGTCTTTCTTGAATATAAAACTTATGTCCACTGACATTATAGCCCGATGCTTATTGAACTAACATGTTGGCCATATAGTTTTCAAGCCTTGAAACATACCAAATTTGAAATTAGCAAAGAAACAATGATATCAAGGCACTCATCAAACTACACACTATGTGATTATTTAAAACACCAAAACATAGCAGCGACTTCTTTGCATTATTAGTAAAGAACCACCACAGGCTTCAACATGTCATACTTCAAGGATTGCAACATAGTCAAGCCGAATAAAAAACTGCGTATTCGGCCTGAAGTTTGATGTAAATGTAATTCTAATCGGCTTGATGTTTCAAATAGCATAATTATGAGAAATAATGATTATGCCAACACCTTAGCCCTTTTTGCAAGCCGATTAATCATATTGTCATATCCATAAAGTAAAATACATATATCATGCCCCCCGGGCCTTAAAGCCTTCAAAGAAAGTTTTATGGGGACTTTTCTAATAGTACGATGGTTACAAGTATTCATCGGCTATGTTTTTATGCTAAGGGCGATAACAAAGTATCGGTCATATGAGTTCATTCACATGAGTATGCATAGCCGAAATAAAATATTTCGGCTTTTGATCATTGATAAGCATAATAATTTGGCAACCCTCCATAAAATAAAGATCCATACCAAGGATCAAAATAAGGAGCTGAGGGATGACTATACATACCATGAGATGAATTCCACATAAACATAGGCAGAGAAGACGAATGATACAAAGACCAAAGATTTTGATGATTTGGTGCAAATCTCCAACTTCGCAATTGTTTCTTGAATCTTTTTCTCTCTTTTATCTTTGTCGCACCACTTTCTTGAGTATCATCCTTGTGACTTTGAATTATTCCTTTAGGAATCCATGCCAAGCCTTTTGCTTTTAGCTTCTCTGCACTAAGCTTTGCCAACTTGCTTTCTTGCCACCTCGGTAAACCGATTGAGCACATCGGTTTTATTTCTGTTTTGTATAGCAGCAAATCTTTCTTAATTTTGGTCACTCTTATCTTTCTTTGTTCAGATTTGACATTTAGAATATCAATAGATGATTCTCCCATGTCTTTGCCATCAATAGCCTGATTTTTCAACAATGTAATCGGCTTTTCAATAGTTGAACTCAGATCTGAACATTTGTTCTTTCGGCCATCATACTTCACACGGTAAAATTGCTTTACCTCTTTCTTCTTTGGCTGAGCTCCAGACCGATTTTGATCAAAATGGTCTTTATAAGATGATGATCTTTGTGAATATTTAGGAGCTGCATATTGTAAATATTGTGTTCTAAAATATGATGGATCATGTGCCTCTTTATCAAACCAGCCACAAGATAAATAAGGATGAAAATATGCAGGTTGTGATCTATGAGGCATGGGAATTGGCTGCTCAAAAGGAGAATATACTGCTGCGTGAGATCTATCTCCTTGCCAATTCTTCTCTAAAGACTTGCGTTTTAGAGGCAATCTTGATGGCTGAACTTTCTTTGATCGATTAGCAATATTTGCTTCACCGATCTTCTTATATCTGGCTAGAAGCTCTTCAAAGCTAAGTTTCGGTCTTCTATCCTTTTGCCTCTCATGAGCTTTGCCTCCATCAACATTATGAGCATCCTTCTTTTCTCCATCTTGATAGACATACTCTAAAGAAGAATCCTCAGCCGATTTTTCTTACTTAACTGGATCAATCGGCTTTTGCTCTAGCTGGAGAGATTTCACCTGCCCCCTGGTGTCCTTTGAAATTGTAGCGACATTGCTATCCTCTGAAACATGTCCAATTTGCGCTTCTTGGACAGCAACCTTGTCTTCACTTGAGGGCTCTAAATCTCTCTCATGAGCACTTGAGCTTTGAGCCTTATGTGAATCGGCTAATGTAAGCCGATTCGAAACCTGTTTGCCATCAAGACCGATTGAATCCAATCGGTCCATTTGTTGAGCTTCAGAAAATCTCAATCGACCTTTATCAATGGCCGATTGGATCACATGACGAAACATATTGCAATTACAGGTATTATGATCATAGGAATTATGCCACTTGCAATATGTAAGCCCGTCTAAGTTTTGAAATGATGGCAAAGCATTGTGATCAATGATTCTAATAAAATTATTCTTAAGTAAGATATCAAACACATGATCACAAAAGGTAAAGTCAAAGGTGTACTTTGATTTCTTCAACCGATTCTTTTGTGGAATCGGTTTTAAAGCTAGGCAAACGAAGGGATCAGATTTAACATCAATCCATTCGGCCACACCTTTGCAACTACTTTTGGAAAGCTTTAACTTTGATAAACCAGTACCATCGGCCTTACCATATGGCATAATCCGTTGGCCGATAGAATCTGAACTCATCTTATCTTCAACAAATATAATACTATTCCTAATCGGTCTTTTACAACTATTTATAAGGATATATCTAATAGATGCAGAAATTGAAATAGCACGACCGGATTGGAATTTAAGCAAAATATTTGTATTTTGTACCTTGTTGATCATTTCGGAGAAGTGTACATCCTTGACTTGTATAATGTTGCTCTTCAACTCCAAAGAACGATCAACAACAGGTGCCGAATCATCCAAAGACGTATCGGCGGCTGCAGAAACCAAAGAAGTCGGCTTAGCCGATTGGAAATCGGCTAGGCCGACTTGGGCACTAGTAGCAGGTGGAGTCGGCTTAGCCGACTCGAGGCAAGCATCAAAGGCAATCGATATGACCGATTGAAGAGTCGGTCTAGCCGGTTCAGAGCAGACCGCAGAGGCAATCGGCCTAGCCGACTGGGTAGTCGACTTAGCCGATTTGGAACAAGCAGGCAGCTCTCCCTTCTTGCTTGTAGGGGCTTGATCTTCATCGATGATGTGATAATCACTAGATAAGCACACAACCCCTTTAGCTCCTAAAAAGTCAAGTCCAGTTGGTTTCTTGTGTTTCACACGTTTTTCTGTAACAAGACTTGCTTTCATGTCTACTATTAATCCATTTTTAGCCGATGACTTCATAGTGATCGGCTTTTTTGCATTGGTCTTTTCAAAGTATTCATAAAATTGCTCCTCTAATTCAGACCATGAACAAATAGTACATTGAGGCAAAGATGTAAACCATGCAAAGGCAATACCGGTGAGGGATAAAGGAAAATTTCTTATTCTTATATAGTCTTCTTTACCGAAATCACCCAACCTGTGAAAGATATATACTAATATGTTCCATAGCGGTTTTACCATCTTCACCATTAAACTCGTAGAAATCGGTACCCACCAACCATCAGGATCTCTCAAGTAATCATAACACAACGGATATGGTCTATGATAAGCGGGCACCTTCCATTTAGAGGAGCCATATGGATTTCTAGCATGGGCTAAATCTTCATTGATTTGGCTAGATTTTAGAGCAACATATGAAGCCGAATCATGATCGTTAGTATGTATGCCCATTGCTGAATTTTCATTGATTCGGCTACAATTATTAGCAACATGTGAAGCCGAATCATGAGTTTTAACACTCGAATGTCTTGCTGAAATTCCACTAATTCGGCTAAAGCTAGAAGTAGCATATGAAGCCGAATCGTGAGCATTAATCCCTGCATAAGGTGCTAAACTTTCATTGATTCGACTATGGTTATTGGTAACATGTGAAGCCGAATCATGAGCACTTGCACTTAAATACCTTGCTGAATTTTCATTAATTCGGCTTGAGTTTAGAGTAACATATGAAGCCGAATTATGAATAGAAGCATTGGCATATAGTGTCGAATTTTGAGAGCAATTGGCTAAGTAATTATCATTGTTATAGCCAATTGTCTCATTCATCGGCATGTCATGTGGTAGAACCACATATTGTGAACTTATAGCCGATGAATAAGAATTTACATGTTGTATGCTGTTAGATGCATTCGGACTCAAAGTATTCATAGTTGACATCGGTGTTGAACATAATGAGAACCATTAACAACATGAGAATTAGCCGATGTAGCATATCTACTATTATCGTAACTAGCAACACCAACATGAGAGTTCATAGAACTTGCAAAATAATTATTAGGATCATAAGAAACATTTGCAAGTTGTACCTCGGGGTGATTGTAGTAATATTGTGATGAAACACCTTGGTACTCCATGATTTAGAATTTGACCACCTTGCTGAAATTTCTAAAAACACGTGCAACTTGTTGCAAAATACCAAGCAAGATAACAGGAGGTCAAAACCAGATGCAATCGGCCTTTTGGGCCAGATGCAACGGTAATGGCGATCACAAAAAGATAGATTGAAATCAATGGATAGGCTAGGTCAGAGAGATCGGCTATATGAGGTAGCCGAACCAATCGTCCCCAGCGGAGCCGCCAAAAAGTGTGTTGACGCTGAATTAGGTCAACACACTCGATAAGAAGTTAGCACGCTCGATGTAGGGCCAAACCGATTTTGAGATCGGTCGGCGCCTAAAGGATATCCACACCTGGACCTTGTGCCTCCAGTGATGAGCGCGATACGCAAGACACGTCACCGGAGGAGCCTCGCCGGGAGCGCGATACGCAAGACACGCTGGCGAGGTCTCTTGAGACCCGAAACCCCACACGCTCGGGAGGGACCCCGTCGGAGCGTGCAGCGGCTATGGGCTGCCCTAGCCGGCCTAACCGCTCTAGAGCTTCGCCGTCGTCGATCCACCGTCCATGCAGCGTCGACGAAGAACAAGGAGAAAAAGAGAGGAAGAGGGGGTAAAAGTTGTAGTAGATGTGTTTTTGACGATTGGATAGATGAGATCTCAATCGGCCATGATCTCCTTGTTTATATAGGAGGGGGTGGTCTTATCCCAGTAGGAAACATCTCCAAGGCTTAATCTCCATGTTTCCCATGTCCAAAGATTAACCAAAACCGATTTAGAAATAAATCGGTTCGGGATCTGAAAGTTAGATTCGGAACGGACACTACCGGTGGTACCGGTCAGGCTCTACCGGTAGTACCGGTCGTTAGCGGTAGTACCGGTGGAAGACCGGTAGTACCGGTAGTTCACTTTTGCGCCAAACTACACCAATTTCCGTCACCCACCGGTAGTACCGGTGTCGGACCGGTAGTACCGGTAGTTCATTTTTTTGCGCAACAAGCATCGCCACCCGTAGTACCGATCCTCACGGACCGGTAGTACCGGTAGTACCGTGCAATCTTCCGGGGTGCACAACTCTTGCATCCGGATCTCAAATTAAACGTTCCATATATGTTTTTTTGACTATCTCGACGAGAGGAACGCAATGGTAAAGTCCATTTTCACTTTTGACAACTTTACAAGATCTGGACATTTTTGAGTGTCAACGGCCGCCAAGGATGATGACGAGATGCTTTGTCAAGTTTAATTGCACTTTCTAATCAGTTAGCGGCCACCAAAATTAATATTAGGTCACAAGAAACGAGGTGGTTTTTGACAGATATAGACAAAAACATTTTTGTAGGTTCTTTTTAGGGGAACACATTAATTTTCAGCAGTGGGCACAACTGTTGCGTAATGAGGACCAAGAGTCGCTACTTCAGGCTGCTCGGCTTCTAGAGGAGGCAACGTTGCATTTTTTTCGTCGTTTGGTTGATTATCTTCTTGTCAGATTGGTCTCTATTAGTGCTGCATTGGTGTTATGTTCTTCTTAGCATTAACACATTTGTGTTTGAGCCTTAGGCTCCATCAGTTTGTAATAATTTAGTCTGATTTTACTTTGTATAAATAAAGCCAAATGCTTATCCTTTATCTAAAAGACAAAAATTTAATAAGATGATAAATGAGGGTTCTTTCTATCTATCTTGCATGCATGTCCATGATAATTTTGTTTGAGGTTCATGCATCTTCATTACTACTCCCTTCATCTTAAATTATAAGATATTTGACTTTTTTAAGGGAGAATTAGGTGGAAGGCCCCTGAAAAAAGTTGATCTAGGTATCGGGCCTTTTCTTTTTCTGAATTTAGGTGGAAGGCCCCGAAACAAAATTTTCTTAGGTGGAAGGCCTTCCGTCCATTTTCAGCACTTGATGGTGTTAAGAGCAGGGGTAAAAAGATGATTTTACCCTCGAGTCAAAAAAAAAAAAACAGAGCTCCGATTGTTTGTAATATTTTGAGTATATGTATATATTTATATTATATTATTCAATAATATAAATATGAGATATATATGTGCAGATGTGTTGGAAATATATATATGTGACTATATATTAAATAATATAAATATACACATATACTCAAAATATTATAAATAATTAGAACTCTGTTTTTTTTTTTTTTTGATTCAGGGGTAAAATCATCTTTTTACCCTGTACTTAACATCTTGTCAAGTGCTGAAAATGGACGGAAGGCCTTCCACCTAAAAAATTTTTTTGTTTCAGGGCCTTCCACCCAAATTCAGAAAAGGAAAAGTCCGATATCTAAACCAACTTTTTTTTCAGGACCTTCCACCTAATTCTCCCTTTTTAACTCTATGCTTATTCAAAAAAATTTACACAAACATTGCCAAATTTAAGTTATTCTTGAACAGTTTTTATTGCTCGAGCATGCCATAATATAAGATGTGATATTGTATAAAAAATTTTGAATGAGATGTGTCGTCAAATTTAATGTCAAAAAAGTCAAACGTCTTATACATTGGGATGAATTTGTCACACACGACACGCCACGTATGACACAGAAGTAAGGATCAATTGGGCCTAAAAGCTCGGGAAAAAAGAGAGAAGCGGCAATGTGGGCGCGACCAGCCCAAACCCTAGGGGATGGGGGGTGCCGCACGCCGCCATCGCCGGGGCGCCATGGGAGGTGCCGCCCTCCCCACGGGCCCATGTCTGTGTGCGGTTATCTTAATTAATATTAATTAGAGATATTTTGAGATAATAGGAAAATTGTAAAAAAAGAAAGGATCCGGTTGATAAGGTTCCTTGCCTTTTAGAGTCCAATCGGGACTATAAATACTAGGGAATTGTAATTGGACAAGTTCCTTTATTCCTCTCTCTCGCTCATGCTCCCTTCCTCCCCCTAAGCCACATGCCATTGCTAGCTCGCGCGTGAGCGCGCCCCTCCTCTCCTCCCTCTTCCCAATCCAATCCACTAGCCCCGCCGCGTGTATTACAACTGGTATCAGAGATCCGGATCTATTCCACCATGGACGCCGATACAACCAAGCAACTCTTCACTGACTTTGAGGATCCGTCCTCACCAAGACCCACAATGTCACCGAGCAACTCAGTGATCTCAGCGATCGCCTCTCGATGAGGGAGATGGGGCAATCGGTTAAGGCCATGAAAGAGAGCCTAGATCAGACGAAGAAGAAGATGGCGATAGCTCTGGAGGCGGCCACGAAGAAGAAGATTGTAACGTCCCGCCTCCTCGAGGCCGGGTCCGCTTACATCTGATAGCTTTAATAGGACCAATACTATCCTCACAGACCAACACCAGTCTTTTCTGCGCACTTTGTCCTCACTCATGCGCACTCGGGAACTAATTTCCGGTCGGTCACCCATTCTGGAATTGCTCCAGGCCAAGCACACTTAACCTTGGAGTTCTTTCGAGATGAGCTTCCAGAAAAGAAGTTACGACTTATTAGTATGAGTATCATATTAATCCTATTAAACCCTGGGCCGGGGTGTTACATCCTCACCCCCTTAAGAGATCGACGTGCTCGTCGATCAACCCCAGGCCAGGAACCTCCTCTCTTGGCCACGCCTCAGGTGCCCGGTGCCGGCAAGATGTACCATGCTTTGTGTGACCACGATGGATCCACACCAGCCATGCGCACCATGCTCGCAAGAAATCGCGACACACGCGCGCCGTGAAACCGCGAGAGTCGGCTCGATACCATTTGTAACGCCCCGCCTCCTCGAGGCTGGGCCCGCTTTATCGATAGCTTTAATAGGACCAATACTGTCCTCACAGACCAACACCAGTCTTTTCTGCGCACTTTGTCCTCACTCATGCGCATCCGGGAACGAATTCTCGGTCGGTCACCCATCCTGAAATTGCTCCAGGCCAAGCACACTTAACCTTGGAGTTCGTTCGAGATGAGCTTCTGGAAAAGAAGTTGCAACTTATTGGTATGAGTATCATATTAATCCTATTAAACCTTGGGCCGGGGTGTTACAAAGATGGTGGAGGCTACCTGCGCTTACATCCAAGACCAGATAAATCAATCCAACTCATCTACTATGTCTGAATTGGCTGTTGAATTGAAAAACAAATTGCTGCTCGACATCAACATCAACCCTAAGGAGGAATCAATCACGCCTCAGGCACCCAGTGCCTTCCTAGGCCTGGAGATCCGCCCACACAAATTGTCGTTTGCAATGTATGACGGGAAAGATGATCCACTACTATGGCTGAATCAGTGCAAATAATTTTTCAAAGGGCAGCGTACCCCTGATGACCAAAAAACATGGTATGGATCTTATCATCATACTGGAATAGCACGACAGTGGTATATGAGACTATCTCAGGATCATGATGATATGAGTTGGGCATACTTTGCAAAGTGTGTCAATGAGAGATTTGGGCCACCGACACGTCACAATCCACTGAGAGAATTAGCAGCCCTCAAAAAGACATGCTCCGTCAATGAGTACGCAGAGCATTTTCTAGAATTAGTAGCTCGTGTAGGAAACTTGGATGAATTACAGCAAGTCAATATATTCATAGCAGGTTTACTTGAGCCACTGAAAACAGATGTTGAGTTACTAAACCCACAGGACATGGAAACAGTAATGTCCCTAGTACATTCCTATGAACATCAGTTGGCAGTAATGGTAGATGCAAATAAATCTACAGCACCCAAACAGAGCCGTCTTCCACCCCCATGCTCTTCGACTAACAGTAGCTGCAACAACAGTGAATACACCTCCAACAGCAGCACCAGCACTAGCAATAGATCCTCCTCAAGCACAATGATCCTTCAAACGGCTTATGGCAGATGAGGTGGCAACTCGACGACAGGCCAACTTTGCTTCAACTGCGACAAACCATTTTCCCATGGTCACAAGTGTAAGATGCTATCTGAAATTACAGTAGTTAATGATTTTATAGCAGAGGAAACTTAGGAAAGCATGATGATGATCGGGAAACCACATTCAGGGGTATATGGAGCTTCACCAATGTACCTAGAAGCAGTAATCAATGGAACACGTGTGATACCACTGGTTGATTCGGGAGCTACACACAGCATAATTGATATCAACGTGGCTCATGCCATATGACTCAATGAGCAGCGTATTGAGACAACTATATTAGTGGGAAATAGAAACGAGGTATCATGCAGATACGCATCCTTTTATGTTCTCCTGAGAATTACTAGTGATATCTTTGACATTAATGCGTTCTTGATGGATATTGGTAATGACATTGATGTTATCTTGGGAGCACCATGGTTAGCGAGACTTGGCAGAATCACTTGGGTCACATGCCTTAAACTCCGTTATATAAAGGATGGGCGTTCGCACACTTTGACTGCTCAACGACAACATTGAACACAGTCAACTGTTCGGGCATTGCCAGCTCCTCCACCCATGGTACGTATGGACAACACCCTTGAATTCATAGAAAATCTAATAAACAAATCTATGAGAGCTCGATACCCCCAACGTATTGGATTTCATCACTAATAGTGAAGCTCCAATCTTCGCTAGTATTAGGCATGCCATCAGACAGCAGTATGCACTATGGAAAATGTATTCAACAATTCAAGCGAGACAGCAGTCAAAGGCTTGGACAGTGGAAGAAGGACTAATTTTCTATAATCACCATCTCTATCTCCCAACGGCCTCAACACTATTACAGGATTTACTCTAGGAACTCAAAAAAGAGGAATTACAACAAATTGAACTGCTAACTTTGGGAGCTCATCAAGTGTCTACGGAGGGAGCCTCCTTAATGCCATCTCACATTCTTATGGGAAAACATGGAAGTTAGGATGCCCGACACCTAAAGCATCGGTTGTATTCATTAACAATGCCTGCCACATCATTGCTCAGATAAATAACATTGATATTGGACTCATAGTAAATTCAATTCTTCAAACTCTATCATCGGGAGTATCAGATTTGTATGTTTGGGAACATGATTGACCTCGTCACAACACCCCTGACAAATTCAGCATCAATAGTCTAGCAGATCATATCAGCTCTCATAGATATGAAAACTAACAAGATATCAACGAACTTCCAACAGCCTCCATGGTTAATGGTTAAATTCAGCATAGAGACAATGATTCACCACTCTTCTTCCTTCTATACTTGCTACTTCCTACTTCATCTTTAGGTACATTGAGACACTGCAATACTGCTTTGAGTTCAAAAGGAAATTTAAAGACAACGACAAGGATGAAATCTACTGCATCAATGACACAATGACTTGCTTTCTGGAAGAAATTAAGGTTAGCACACCACCACCAAGGGGGACCAATATATGGCTTGTACTTCGCCGCAAGGACGCGTCGAGCGAAGAAGTGGGGAGTTCTATCATACGTACGCCACGCATGACATAGAAGCAAGGATCAATGAGGCCTAAAAGCCCAGGAAAAGAGAAAAATGGCAACGTGGGCCGTGACCACCCCAAACCCTAGGGGGTGGGGGGAGCCGCGGGAGGCGTCGCCCTCCCGGCTGGCTCGCGTCCGCGTGCAGTTATGTTAATTAATATTAATTAGAGATATTTTGAGATATTAGGAAAATTATAAAAAAAGAAATGATTCGGTCAATAAGGTTCCTTGTCTTTTAGAGTCCAATCAGGACTATAAATACTTGGGGATTGTAATTGGATCTATTAAGAAGTAACTGGTCTAGCCCCTTTATTCCTCTCTCGCTCATGCTCCGTCCCTCCCCCTGAGCCGCACGCCGCCACCTCCCTGCACGCCGCCATCAGCCGCCGCCCCGTGTGAGCGCGTGCCCCCTCCTCTTCTCCCTCTTCCCCCTTCAATCCACTGGCCGAATTCATCTTCTCCGCCACGTGTGTTACAGAATTATTTTTCATTCGCACCTCATGAACATCCATCACATGAGAAACAGCGACAGCTGGATGGGTACGATAGCTGGATGGGTACGATATGATGCATTGGTCGTCAGCCGCTTGCCCACACATTGTGTCGGTAGTAGTTTGGAGCAGTCTAGCAGACAAAGAAATGAAGCACCCGGCAGGGTTTGGGTTTGGAGAGCGATTGAAGGTTATGCAGCTAATGTCACATTGATGCTATTGTATCACTAGCAAGCGGTGCTAGTTAGCGGATGGATCTATTCAGCTGCTGGACGCTCGTGGGACCTGCTGGAAACCGCCGGTGCTTTCTCCTTATCCCACTTAATCATCCGGCACCTGCTGAAACTTCATTTTACTCCTTTTAGTACTTACAAATGGCATTGTTTTCTCCTTTAATATACCGGCAAGGATGATGATGGATGCTGTCAAGTTTAATTGCACTTTCTAACCAGTTAGCGGCCACCAGATTAATAAAATGATAAATGATAAATGCGCGGGTTCTTTCTATCTATCATTCATGCATCTCCTTCACAGTTTTCGTTTGAAGTTCATGCTTCATTACAATTTCTCATTCGCTCCTCATGAACCTCCGTCACATGAGGTACGGTGACAGCTGGATGGGTACGATATGATGCATTGGTCGTTAGCTGCACGGCCACACATTGTGTCGCTAATAGTTTGGAGCAGTCTATAGTCTAGGTCTAGCAGACAAAGAAATGAAGAAGCTCCCGACAATGTTATTAGCTACAAGGGCCTTGCAGTTCTTGCAGAACGAATGAAGGTTATGATGCTAATGTCACATTGATGCTATTGTATCACTAGCAATGCTAGTTGGCGGATGGATCTCTCGTACGTCATCGCTGGTAATCCATTTGGCCTAAGTGTCCCGTTGCCCTAACCAACTCCAATACACGCTCAAGTCAGTCATCAACCAACTCCAATACACGCTCAAGTCAGTCATCCAGTACATTTAGCATCCACATCCGTAAAAAAAGGTAAACACTACCGGTATGCTAGAACCAGGAGTGATAATTATCTTGACCGCGGAGTCATAAGCATAGAATCTGACACTTAAATTATTTTTTAAACAAACCGAGTAGTAGAGCCGGATGGTACGTCTGTTTCCCGTAACATTTAGCCAAAATTCATGGACACTGCTAGAATCCTGAATTACTTTGAGCGCCAAAATCACCAAGAAAAATATCTAAACCGACAAGGAAATAATCTTTAGCTGTAAACCGTCAAGCAAATTTTGTTAAGGATAGAGGATAAGAGAAATTATTTTCCTTAACGATTTGGCACTCAATAATGATTTTCTTGGAGGGTGGCTAGATGCTAAGTAAACTAGGACCACACCTAACAATTTACCAAAGCGACAAGAGTCTATTTCAACCACAAGTAAATGTTTCTAACCGTCAAGGTAATATTTTCTTGAGTGTTCATGGCTGTCAAGGATATATATTATATAATATATAGAGCAGGAGCTAACCGTGTGAGTGCCATGACCGCTAAAGATATATATAGAGCAAGAGAAAAAAATTAATAAATTGGTGAAAGCTCTCTTCATCACGTGTTCCAGGGAATCGAATCGAATCGAATTTGTGACTTGAGGCTCACGTGAAGCGCACTTACCACTGCAACTTGAAGAGAATTACTTTTTATTCACTTTATTAAATCTTGTAATAAATATTTGAGATCCTAAATGGATTTGAAACATTTAAAGTTTGAATCGAAAAGTTTTTTATCTCATCAGGTACAATAATTCTGAGGCGATTTGGAATACTTCAAAGAATTGAATTTCAAGGCTCTAAGAATTTCCTTGGTGGTTTCCGGCAGTTTCCAATTTCAACCAAGGAAATATGAACCACTTTGCCGATTTCGAATAGTTCTTAATAAAATATGAATTACCTTGGTGGTTCTGAATAGCAAACATGCATGGAAATGAGCAATTACCGTGGCGGCTTCTAATCACTTAACGCTCAAGAAAACATGGAGTTTTGAATGCATCGGGGTGGGAGGGGGGATTCCCCCCACCTACAAATTCATTCAAACAGCCTCGAACCAATGCAGAGTTTTAAACAGAATTACAAGCAAGAAGGCGATTGCGGCAGGCATGTAAGCTAGTTACATCAGCATCAGCTTTGAACCGGTGCCTCCAGGTTACAAAATCATCACACACACCTTAGAGATTACAGAGCGAGCAGTTTGATTCTTCTCATTCCTGAAAATAGCACCGTTCCTTGCATCCCAGAATCGCCAAAGAATAGACTGCAGGACAAACGGCCAGACTCTCGCTAGGATAGCAGGCATTGGAGCATTCCAGACATCCACATCCGAGAGTGCAGCTATGTGACTTAGACGCAGACGTTGCCAGACCGATGCGCTGACGGCGCACTCAAAGAAAACATGCTTTCTATCCTCAGCCCCCATTGCGCAGCGCTCACATCGAGCATCATTCAGAACATGCTTCGCTTCGAGGTTTAGCCGGGTACTCAATCTGTCTTTGAAGTAGAGCCAGGAGAAAATCTTCACTTTGGCAGGAGCGCGAGAAGACCATATTATCTTGATAGCTGTTTTAGACTAGCACTCAAGCAATTACCCTGGTGGATTAGTTTAGTGGTCAATAATATGCATTTGCTTCAAGGTCTACGTCCCCAGCCAACAGAGCTGTATTTTCTTTGTCGGTTTTACTTTTTTAGATAAAGGATAGTTTATATCCGGCTTCATCTATCCAAGATAGAATCAAGCCAATTATTACAATGTTTTGCCCGAAGGTCACCACACATATCTAGATAAAATCTAACACAACATCTGGACTCATGAGTAAGATAAAATAATGTAAATTTTGACTAAACATAGCCAATAAATTTAGATGATAGCCATCCATTGGAACCAAAGACTTGCAGCGTTGAGGTCTCGAGATGCTGTTCAATTGAAACTAGGGCGTCTCGTAGGTTACCCCAATGCTGTAATTGTGCCCACTGACACAGCCAGTGTGTACCCCTGAATAGTACCTGCAAAAAAGATTTTGGTCTACATTTGTCAAAAACTAATTCATTTCTTGTAATCAACATAGTACAACAAAGTGTGGCTGCTGTTGTCAATAACAATGAGTTTTGAACCTTATTAGCCTTCTTTGACCAACTATTAAATAAATCATCTATACTCACGGGAGGGGAAAATACCAAATAACATATGTACCGCTCTCTACAAGAATTTGGCATAATAACATTCTATAAAAAGGTGTAGTATAGTTTCAGGGCAGTGACAGAAAACACACTTCTTATCACCATTCCATCGGCGCCTAACAAGGTTATCTTTAGTTAGGACTACCCCTTTTTTTAGGTACCACAAAAATATTTTTATTTTTGAAGGTACTTTAATTTGCCAAATATCTTGAGAGACTTTAATCCCATTGTTAATTAACGCAGCATACATAGATCTTACGGAGAAACTTCCTAATGAATGTAAGGACCAAATGAACATGTCCCTCTCATGCATTAAGTTCACATTTTGTAACGAATTGACAATTCTATGTCAATCTCTCAAGTTTGCACCCACCAAATTCCGCCGAAACAAAATATTCAGTGGAGCTGAACTAAGGACTTTAGCCACAAAATCTTGCTTTCTTCTTACAATATTAAACAATGCAGGGAACCGATCCTTTAAGGGTATGTTTCCCAGCTAGGTATCTAACCAAAATCTAGTTTGTGAACCATCGTTCACCTTAAAATAACCAAACCCCATAAATGAATCTTTAACATTCATCAAACCTTTCCAGAAATGTGAGTCTGTGGGATTTTTAGTACAACTCCCTAGGATCTTTTCTTTAATGTACTTATTTCTAATCAATTCCTGCCACATACCCTTCTCATTTAACAATTTAAATAACCATTTACTCAATAAACATTTGTTTTGTATATCCATATTTTGTATACCTAGACCCCCTTGAATTTTCGGCTGGCATAGAACTTTCCATTTGGCTAACCTATATTTACGCTTGTGTTGATCATTTTGCCAATAAAATCTTGATCTAAAACAATCTATCTTTTCCAGCACTCCCCTCGGAAGTTCAAAAAAAGACATCATAAACATCGGCAAACTGGAAAGCACCGAGTTTATGAGTACTAGTCGATCTCCAACTAAGAGCAATTTCCCTTTCCACCCACTGAGTCTCTTTTTAATGCGTTTTTCTATTACTTGCCAATCTTTGTTGTGTAACTTTCTAAAGTGCATAGGAAGGCCAAGATAACGAAAAGGAAAATTCCCAATTCTACACCCAAACAAATGCAAATAAAACGCTTCTTGTTCTTTTGCTCGGCCAAAACAAAAGATCTCACTTTTGTGAAAATTTATTTTGAGTCCAGATAGTTATTCGAATGTGGTAAGAATTAATTTCATATTCACCACTTTTGCAACATCATGACTCATAAAAATTACCGTGTCATCCGCATATTGTAGGATGGACAAACCATCTTGAATGAGTTGAGGAATAATCCCTTCCATTTGTCCACTTTCTTTAGCTCTGGCTATAAGTATGGCCAGCATGTCTGCTACTATATTGAATAGTATTAAAGACATTAGGTCACCTTGCCTTAAGCCTTTTCTTTGTTTGAAAGTATGGTCCCAACTGATCATTCACTTTTATATTAACATTTCCCCCCTGTGTGAATTGTTGCACCCATTTACACTATTTCTGTGAAATCCTTTCATTCTTAATGTTTGTTGTAGAAGCACTCAAGAGATCTCTTTGCTCTCAAGTAATTCAGGATTTTGGTGGACTGCTGATCTACTTTAATAGGACTTCTCGATAATCTAGTATAGCTGCAGATGGAATAGCCTGATTTATAAGGAACCGTAAAATCTATCTACTGTGCTTCTATCTACTGTTCTTAAGTGAATCTGAAACACTATTTTGACTAGAACACGAATACATCCCATTCCATACGGTTTGGAAGAGATTAGAGTGTATTTTAGTTTAAATTCTATCCCAATTTCTTCGAAACCATATGAATTAAATTGTATTTGTGTGCAGGTAAATAAGGCCTTAGGGGTTTGAATCATTGATGCAAGTTGCAAGACACCCCTTGCGCCCCATCACCGTGTAACAGTCAAAAAGCAAGCGTCACCTGCAGCTGCAGGATGAGTGGGCTGCGGCAGGAGAATGACGTCGAGCGACTATAGTAGTGCACTAGTGCCGTTTTGGGTGCGGACTCGTCGGACGGGACGATGGCCGATGGGCGTTGCGACGTTGGCACGATCAGCGAAGTTAATTAACTTGTACTCCTGCAGCATGGGCACTACATTTGTGTTGCTCCATGTCTACATTTTCAGGTGAGGCGGCCGGCCGACCGAGCGAGTAGGAGGACGACGCGCGGAGACAGTGAAGGATACTGGCCCATCCCCCGTCGGCAACAGGCTCAAATTGCCTCATCGACTTAATAAAGCAAGTACAATGTGTCTGTCTTATCATAACCAAATTAGTCACTGTTTTGCTGATGTGGATAAGAGAAAGAAAAAGCAAAAGAGAGCTTGACTCTTATGTAAAAAACAAGTTAGACATAGAAACATACTCCCTCCATACTCATATTAGTTGACGTTTTGGACAAGGACACGGTCTTTAAAATCTAACTTTATCCATCATTTTTTATTAAAATATATAAGAAAACTAAAAAGAAAATTACTTTTTATGAAAGTGGGTTTTAAGGTGAATCTATACATATAAGTTTCATATTTTTAAACTAAATATTTTAAAAGTTATTAATAGTTTATATTCCCAATGTTTGACCCAAATCTTGTCCAAAACGTCAACTAATATGAGTATGGAGGGAGTAGACAATAGTGGGTTTCAATATAGATTTACGTACGTGAGGAAAAATAGGAAAGAAAATTTTGCATAGCCACAGTTGTAACAAGTCAGTGCTAGAGGTCAACCTCTACTGCTTAAAACCAACCAATCTAAAAAAAAAAATTTCTAAAAGATCATATGAATGGCCTTTTTCTACAATGGTAAAACCAAAGAGTTCTGAAAGGTCTAACACACAAAACACATTAGCCTACACATGCTTGCCACTGAGAATGCAGTAACACAGCTCATTAGCATGTCCCTACCCCTGGTGACCCAACTATTAAAGCAACAACAATAATATTGTAATAACAACAACAGGAAGACTTCTAAACAATTGGAGTTGGACATTACTCTATACATAAAGAAATGTAAATCAGCACATGCTGTTCGGGGAGCCTATATAGAATAAGGATCAACTCTCCTCTTGAAGAGGCCCAATATGAAAAAAAACGACCAAAACAAAGTTAGTAGATCTCAAAAGGTTATGTAACAACTGCAAGACTTCTAAACAATTGGAGTTAAACACTACTCTATACATAGAGAAATGTAAATCAGTACATGCTGTTTGGGGAGCTCATATAGAATATGGACCAACTCCCCCTTTGAAGAGGCTCAATATGGAAAAAATGACCAAAACAAAGTTGGTAGTTTTCAAAAGGTTATGTAACTTTGTAGATGATAACTTTTTATTTGAAATCATCTATCCAATGAAAATTACGTTTTAATTGTCACATTTGAAATTTGAAATTTTCAAACAACCTTAGATAGAGAAACAACCAAGACAAAAGTTATAGATTTCGAACAGTTATACAACTTTGCATATGATAAATTTTTAATTTAAAATCATCTAACTAATGAAAATATTGACTGAATTTCCTCATTAGAAATGAAAACTCTTCAAACAACCTTGGTTGGATAAATGACCAAAATCAAAGTTGTAGATCTCAAAAATTCATAAAACTTTGTAACTCGACAACTTTTTTATTTGAATTTTTTAGAGCCCCAATAACGATATAAAAATCAAATGAACATAAAACGAGGAGAATGAATAGACACATGTGCCTTATGGGTGGAGAGGCTAGGGGACTAACGTGGGAAGCCTCGTGGCTGTGAAGCGTGCATTTTTCACGTGAAAAATAGTGACTCGTGATGGCACGTGCATGTGATTGCTTCCTAGTGGGGTCTCTCCTAATATTAAAATAATATGTACTATTTTTTTTACCATACTTTAGGTTTTCTAGAAACCTCACATCACTACCAATTTGGTACTGCCGAATCCAGTGAGGGAGGTTGAACTGGTAGTGAAGCTCAATCCTGTAGTAGTGGATGGGAACCAATTCAAATTTATTGTAAAGAAATTGTCCACTGTCATGTTTCAACATCTGAGCACACATAAATTCTAAAGCCCAATGATGAGCACACAAGCTAACTTGTTACTAGATGCACACAAGTGTGTTTAAAGAACATCGCAAAAAACAACCAGAGGCACTAAAGCAGAAGATGCCACTAAGTGCAAGAAAATGCAAAAAAAGACATGACAATGCCTAGCAAAACCGTCCTTGCTGGCTGGTTCTGCTGCTGGTCAACACAAGAAAGCCACCATAGAAGAGTCCAACCGGCTTACCCAGTTCCGTATGGGATGCATGCCGAGATTTTCTTCTAGAAGGCAATTTGATCCAAAACAACTCTAAATTGTATGAAACTTTGCCAAAATGTTGCTGAGGTTGTTGTGACCCTTCTCACAAAAGATCAAGTCTCGAATCCCTTATAAACAAAACAGATCTAAAAATCCAAATTGCCAAATGGGGTTTTCTCCAAAATACTCAAAATCTTAGATTCAAGTGCTAGTGAGGAATCGTATCAATTCTAGTGGCTAGACACTCTCCACTAAGGTCATTGCATGTAGAGAAACAACCCAGACAAGTGGAAGAGCTGAGGTTGAAGGAACCACACACAAACTCCAAAGGAGCAAGGGATGGGAAGAGAAAACACGAGAGGCAAGAAGTTGAGACGAACTTCAGAGGACAAATTCTGTATATTTCCAACAAGATTTGGTTTTTTACATGGTCTGGCCTCCTCCCAACATCCTCCCTCTCATAGGTCGCATAAATACAGATAGAGGTGTTTACTCTCCTGACTACAAATCTCTCCTAGATATTTCGTTGAACCATTTAATTGATATTTCGTTGAACCATTTAATCCAGGGACACAATAATCAAAGTTGAGTCGTAAACATCGGAATGCCATGGTCCCTTCGCAAAGACACTTCGCCCTGACGCAAGCTCTCCAATGATGCTATGAGCTGCCTCGAGATCCTCTATTGGTTTTGAGGCCCATAAGCACCTAACGCATGCCGTTTTGAGGCTGAAACCACCACTAAACCCAATTGGAGTTGTGCATCTTCTAAGCTTCCTCCATGATCATGATGATGTCACCACTTATTTTTGACCGTCAGATCTCCGAATCCTCACGCCCCCGCTTGACTTGGTCAACACTATATACACCGTCTCTAGATGTACACTTGCTTGTCGTTGTCCCTAGTGTCATCCACCCACGGTCCGTCCTGTGACACTCGGCCCCTTGTTCCACAAATCCACGTTTGTCCTTCACCGTTCCTAATCCATTGGCACAGCTTGCTTGAGCTTCTACATTATATATCATTGACTATCCCGGTGTTCAATGCCTACGTATCATAAGACAAGGGACATGTTGCACCACACCAACTCATGCAATGGTTAGTCCCAACATACTCAACCCAAAGCTTGATCACCTCTCAACAGTAACTCATTACTCAACACACGAGCACATATTCACTATGTGTTTGCACGTATACTAGGACTTCTTTATCGTTGAGGGTTGTGTTTAGGCTCATATCACAAAAAGACGGCCTTGTGTGCCGTGATGCTGGACTAAGAAAAAGGTTTGTAGTGCAGGTAATCAGTGGAGTTGCAATAATGTAATTATCCATAAAGGAAAACACTGGAATGTAATTTGAGGAAGTACTAGCTTGTGACGTCTTTTGGTAGTTCTAATTTACACACCTAAATGAAGATGTGGCATTAGCATAGGCATTATACTAGTGATGGAAGATGCCCATGACAGGCGCAAGAGGACCAGTTAGTTATCCCAAAGCCACCGACGGCGGCCAGTTGACGACGGCGCTTCTATTTGGCAATTTCAGTTGGGCGTTACACGTTAATTTAGACGAAAAGACTTAAATTGAGTACTCATGGGGATCAGCCATGCTCGTGCGAGTTGTTAATCAACGTTCGGTGTCCTGTCGCGCTGTTGGCCGGTGACGTATCGATCTAGTACCAATCAATCACTGGACTGATTGGAGTTGCATAAACAACTTAATTTTAGTACTCGACGAAGGTGGTTAGGAGTCCAGATAAAGGGATAACCATTGTTTCTTTGTGAGTCTTTCTCATTCGTTCCTTTAATTAGGATGCCGTCGTGTCAAATCATATTCCTTGGCGTCCAACTAGACGGGCCACACAGTGATTTGGTTCATTGGTTGGGCGGCAGCAGAGCACACAGCTCCAGCAAAGCGTTTCATCACCAAGGACTGGTCCATTTTCTCATGCACCGAGGACTGGTTCATTTTCTCATCTGCCGCAAGTATCACGACGTGATTAATTGAAACGTCAGAAAGTGCCTATTTTCAGCGCTAGTAAATGCAATTAGAGCTAGTGCTTATATAATTGCAAATGGTCTCTCAATCCCTGAAAGCTAGCTTCAACTCTTAGAATCCGTGTCAGTCAAACTTTTTAAAGTTTGACTAATTTTTATAGAAAAGAGCATCAATATCTTCTTTAATAAGTATCTTATAAAAACATATTATATGATAAATTGAATGTACTAATTTGGTGTTATAAATCTTAGCTTTTTTTTCTAGAAGCATGGTCAATGTTTAAAAAATTTAATTTAAGACAATTTTAAAAGTTGAAGCTTTCAAGGATAGAGAAAGCATGTATTAGTTTTTTGTGCAGCTCGAGTGGTGTTTAGGTTTTGAACAAATGGGTTGGCAATGCAAAAACCCGTAAAACCAGCACGCAGTGTCCGTTTTGTATACTTGACACGCAGTGTCCGTTTTATATACTTCGAAAAGTGTGGTACATGTTGCAACATTACCACGTCCGCGAAGAGATGTTTCCGGATTATCATTTAGTCTGATGTCTCACACGAAAGTGGCACCACTGACAATGCCTCCGTGAATTCGCAGCCATGGTAGCTTAGCGACTTGGCCTTCTCTACAGTTTCGTAATCCGCTCTTGCCCATATATATGCAAGAACATGCGATGATTTGGCCATCTCTACAGTTTCATAATCCGCTCTTTCATAATCCGCTCCGCCCATATGCAAGAACATGCGATTTGTTTTTTCTACAACAACACACGAATATTGATTGCTGCTTGAACTGTATCTGAGCAGGAACAGTGAACAGTCTTCGACTTTCCTGTTTAGTTTACTTTACAAAATATTTTTCTCCTATCGCATCGAATTTTTGGCTACATACATGGAATATTAAATGTAGTCTAAAAAATAACTATTTGCACAGATTGCAATAACTTTACGAGGTGAATCTTTTAAGTCTAATTAGTCTATGATTTGACAATGTGGTGCTACAGTAAATATTTGCTAATGATAGATTAATTATGCTTCTTAGATTCGTTAGTAATTTGTTTTTTATTAGTATCTGAAAATCTCTTCTGACATTCCGATGTAACACGCAAAAATTTTCACCAACTGAACTAAATACCCCCTAGGTATTTTAATCATGTTTCGGTTATCTATTTTAGTGGCATGCACACATTCAACAAGCTGGAATCGATTGGTGTTGTTTTTTTCGTTGTTTGCATGCTTAAGTTAGGGAGCCTACTGGTGTGGTTTCGTCAAAGCTTAAGCAAAGATCGCTACAAAAGCTGCGCAAAGATCGCTACAAAAGCTGCTCTAAAGTGACGATATGTTCATGTCACAAATTTTTTTTTTTTTTCATCTGGATGCTGTTATAGCTAAGTTGTGTCTTCTACAACAAATTTTTCTTATGTAGGAATGCCTAGATCTTGCAATTGTAGAATGGTGAACAAAATTGGTCCTGCGATTTATCAGTTCTATGGATCGATTTCCTTACATAAAAACTAAGCTGGGAAACTATCAAGTCCCTCGCACCGATGTAGTCAGCGTGCACTGCCGCGAGTTCATGATAGCTATGAAAGGTAACCAGCCACTGCCTGCCCTCATATTGTTAGGCTTCGTGTTCCTTGCCCGTTATGCTCATCAATCTTCGCTAATCTTATCCTAGGGAGACTGCATACAAAAGTTTGCTCAGCAATATTATTTTGTCTCCATTAAATCGACTTTGTAAATATTCCCTCCATCGATCCCAAAAAGAAGGACGTTATGAGATGTCTACGAGTCATTTTTTCTTAACTTTGACCGGATCTATAGAAAATGCCTACAATATTTATGTCAACAAATAAATTTAATATGAAAGCATATTCAACGCTTGATTTTCAGTTTGGATAGAGGTGATGGTAATTTTTAGAATAATATTGATTTGAGTTTGTGATGATTTCTTTGCATGAGAAAAATCAATATTTTGTCCTTATGCTTGTATGCATTAAAAATGATACTCTTTCCATATGACATTACCAATGATGGTTTTAATTTTTGTGAGTTTGTGACTCAGACAATGGTGATATGAGTCTTAGGCTGCTTCTATGCTTTAGAAAAATCAGGATTTACGGTTAAGGTCTATGCATTTGAAAAATCTTTTTTGAATGAAACTATGATTTTGTAGCTATAATTTGGATTTAGATATTTGACTATTATTCTTTACTTATACAAGATTTTATGGACACATGTGTGCCGCATGTGTACTATACAATTTCCATTTACAAATTCTCTTGTTATGTTTTAGCCCTGTTTAGTTCATCTTACCAGTCATTTTTGTTTATTAACCAACAGTGTTTTTCTCTCATAAAAAATTAGGCATTTCAGCTTATCAGTTGGCTTATGATTGCTTACAATCTATTTGGTTAATTGCTTGAGAGTTTATGTTTGCAGACATTAAAGAAGTCTCTGGCACTAAAAGGAAATTATGTGTTTAAATTGTGGCCCAAGATTTATGACTTTCTTTCTCTAAATTTAGTCGACATCTAATAATAATGTGTTTTCCATGTATATTATTATTAAAAATCATTGGCCATTTTCTTGCATTGCTGAATAAATTCACTCTTGGCTTCTATCCTTGCAAACTGTAATTTCCCAAACTCCCTTGATGTGTCAAGCAAGTTTTTATGCTTCACCAACTATATATGAATCACTGAATGAAATTTCTTGTTTTGCAGTCATTGTTCTAGAGATCTAAATCAAGAGGCTGCAATTTTGAGGTCATTGTGGTGTTCAACAGTGCGGTAACCTAAATAGAAACCTTGCAACTAAAATTATGTATTTCTTGTCAAAGTTCTAGGATGTGCTAGCAATTTGTTTTTTTTTTTTTTTTTGGTAAAACACCGGATGGGAAAAGATTTCCCCCACCTGATATATTGCACTAAGCCAGCACAAAATTTGCTAACCAAATTATGAATAATTTTAGTACAAAGTAATAGAAGAACTACTCCCTGATCAAAGAAAATTCCAATTAAAATGGTGCAACAATAATTCTTATTAAAGGAAGGTTCAGTTGGCAAATTTATATCCATAATGCAATCAATTGGTTGTAATACTCAACAAAAATTGCAATTTATGTATTGCCAGTGGGGGTTTTCATAGGAACGATTTCTAGCATTATACTCTCCTTTTCCTACTAATCTTCATATATTATATTGTTCTACTATCCTACATATTATGGTTGTGTTTTCACTATGGGCTAAAAAGGTAATTTTAGTGAGCAAATACTGATCACAAAATAATGATGATGATGATGATGATGATAAACAGTTTAAGTACAAGCCTTTTTGGTAACTTGCAAGCTTCTATAGTATCTGAGGTTTGATCAAAATTTTATTAAGGTTTTTTTATATATTGACATTTTTTATCATATTTTAGAAAGGTATTCCATGTGTGGCATGATGATGCGAGGAGTGAGTAGGAGGGGAATGGGCAGATGGTCACACAAAGAAGACTATAATGTAGCCTACTGTATAGTAGCTTGGTAGTTGATTCTAAATAATGGTATTGTCCTATAGTGTCAAAGCATGCAACAAAAGAAATAGAAGAAACCAAAACAGAAATATTTGTCAAAAAAATTGTTCTCTCTTCTAACTAGAAAAAAATGTTTATGTTTTGATTTCATTAAGTTTCAGGGCTGAAAACAACTAGGCAGTCTCACTGTGATATTATATTTAGACGTTCAAATATTTCAAATGCATATACACTTAAGATGATAAACATGCTAGAGAATGGAAAATAAAAGCTACAAATATTTTCTAGACATGTGCGGTCGCACGTGCATGTTCACTAATACTCAAAAAAAGTGTGGTACATGTGTCACCACGTCCATGGAGAGATGTTTCCGGATTATCATTAAGTCTATTCTGACATCTCGCAAGAATTTATCCTAGCAAAAGTGGCACGACTGACAATGCCTTCGTTAATTCGCAGGCATGGTGGCTTGGCGACTTGGTCATCACTACAGTTTGTAATCCATGAAAAAAACCTCGCTATAAGAGCTTGTTTTGCCTACACTCGTATTCAGGGTGGAAATATAACTAATTTCTACCCAATCATGTGGATTCCAAACAAGGCCTAAGAGAATCCTTAATTCCAGAACCCATTTTCAATCTTGATATTTTATTATTGAAAATGCTACCTGTAATAGCTTCCTATCTTAACTTCTAATCTTTCGCATTTCAAAATATTGATCCAAATGTGTGAAAGGACAGGTTCCCAATACAAATATAGAAGAGAAAAGGATAAAACAAAAGTGTTTGGAATGATATAAAAATAATCCAGGATGTCCGATGCAAAATTGTCTTCTAGCATTTTGGGAAAGATACTAAAAAATGGATGGAGAAGGACAACAAATATGCTCCATATTTTTTAACAACATGAAAAACTCATTAATTTAGGAATTGTTTTTTAGAACTATTAGAAATGCTATACTATAACTCTACTATACTAATTTATCTTTAACCCCTAATTTATACACATATGGAAAATCACTACTAGCAAGGGACATGCCATCACAACCAGTTCGTAAATCTCATTGCCACCAGTTTTGGACCTTAACAGTGAAATGTTACGATGATGGACATGGTCTTCACCACTGGTTCACAACCAATTATGATAGTATGCTATCAGCGCTGATTCATACTATTAATCCAGTTGTGATATTGGAATGGTCATCGATGGGTCGTAGTATGATCCAGTGTTGATGATGACCCTATAGTCACTGTTAGTTTACATAATGATCCAATTGTGATGGCTATTTGATCATCGCCGATGAATATATCAACAACGCCGGGGTTGATGGTTTCATCACCACCGGTTAGCAGTGCAGTCCGACCATGAATGGCGTTTTATCACCACCAGTCTGATGTCAATCTGACGGTGATGAGCAATTGATCAACGATGGTTCATTGCATAACCATTGATGATCACTACTAGATCATAGCTGGTAGATCGAGTTGGCATCAATGGCCTTCACTGACGGAGTGATATTTCATCCAAGTTTTCACAATATTGTTGACGGTAATTTCATCATATATATACATAGTCAAAACTATCAACAAAACACCCTTTAACGAGGCAAGCATTATCTAAATGCCTCCATAAATAAACTGACCGCCTCCATTAATCAATTGTGCAATGGTGGTTATTTTTGGCGCCACGGTAAATAAAATGACCGTCCGACATTTACTGAGGTGGTTAGATTTTGTGACTGCCTCGGTTAATGTTTTGGCACCACCGACAAGCTATGAATGAAGCAATCATACTGTAGGACTGAGCAGGTGACTAGAGGGACGTGAATCACTACTACTCCCTCCGTCCCATTGAGTTTGTCACCTTGGACTCCATGCCATCTTGTTCGACCATTCGTCTTATTCAAATTTTTTGTATAAATATAAATTATTTTATTATGACTTCTTTTATCAACAAAGATACTTGAATATTGATTGATTTATTTTATTATTTGTATAAATATTTTAAATAAGACGGATGGTCAAACATGAAGTCCAAAAAGCTAAAAACGGCAGTCTCCGTTGGACGGAGGGAGTACTACAAAACTGAGCTTTAATGCCAACCCATCATTAATGATTGAAGCCAAAACCTCTAGTGATATGACCAACCGACAATGATATTTGGGTATTGGTTTCTATCATTGTCGGGTTTTGGCTTGAATTAGTCATGTATTGGGTCAACACTGTTGGTTTTAGGGTTGAACCAGTCCTGATACTATCATTGCTGGCTCATGGCTTGAATCGGCAGTGATTGAATGCACAAAAAGCTTTATAACTTTTTCACGTGATGTTCGATGAAGATGGAGTTTATAATAAATTGTTGTCATTTCCAAGATCTGCAACAATGTAGTTTATACTTTTTTGGTTTAAGATTTTTTTTTTTTGGTATCAAATATGTATCACAAGATTTTATAGAGACAATATACCAAAGGAATCCATATTCTCTAAAGTCACAAGTGCGTGTGTAGTAGTAGTAAAGATCTTGGATGGAGAAACAACAAAAACAAATTTGTAGATCTCAAAAGTTATGCAACTTTATAGTTCATAACTTTTTTATTTGAAGTCATTTTTATATCAAAATGTTTGTTCCATAGGATTTATAGAAGTTGTACCAAAGAATCCATATGCTCTAAGTCACAGTGAGTGTACAGTGTTTGTTAAGGATACCTGGATGAACAAGCAACCTAAACAAACCTAAACAAAAGTTATAGGTCTTGAAATGTTAAGTGACTGTCTGTCCAAGAAAAATTATGGCTAAATTTCCTTACATTTGAAATTGAAATTCTTCAACGAACCTCAAATGGTGAACTGATTGTAGATCTCAAAATTATTAGTGGACAACTTTTTTAGAATTCATGTGGAGCCCCAAATACCTATTTCAAAATTAGATGGGCATAAAACAAGAAGGATCAATATCCCAAATGGACACATGTGTCTTATGGATGGTGTGGTTAGGTGACCAATGCACAAAGCGTCGGGTTTGAGCACCGGCGGCCGCGAAGTGCACGTTTTTTGCGAGTGTGACCTGTGATGGCGTGCGTATGTGGCTACCTAGTGGGGTCTCTCGTAGTATGAAAAATTTACTATTTTCGTACCATTTTTAGGTTTTCTGGAAACCTCCACTACTGATTTTGTATTATCTGTTCCAGTTATGGGGTGTTGAACTGGCAATGATGCTCAGTTCTGTTTTTTTTTTAAAATTAAACGGGGGGGGGGGGAGAGTTTCCCCACCTTTTCATTCAAAAACCACACACTTAGGATTCTAAGCGTGGGACAGAGTTTGAGATACAAACACGGAGGTGCGCGTGCCAGCCGAAGAGGCTGTTTACATGATCCGAAGGAAGGCGCTTGCGCCAAGTTATAAGGTCATCACATACTCTAGCTATGATCGTGCGAGCGCAGAAGTTTTCGTTGCGGAAGACTTGTCCGTTGCGGCCGTCCCAAATCCTCCATAAGATGGTCAAGAACACGAACGGCCAGAGTCTTGTCAAGTCCGGCTGGAAGAGCAGCATCCCAAGCTTCATCATCCGAAGAGTGCATCACACCTGGCATTTGTAGCGTTGTCCAGATGCAGGCGCTCTTGCTGCACCGGAGGAACACATGGTCTCTGTCTTCTGCTTGTAGCGAGCAGCGCTCACATAGGTCACCATCCACAACGTGTTTAGCGTGGAGATTGACCCTTGTGTTGAGCCGATCTTTGAAGTACAGCCACGCAAACACTTTGACTTTGTTGGGCAGCTTCGTCTTCCAGATACGCCGACCGTGAACGTCGATGGTGTCGCCGCCTCTTGAGTCCAACGCAGCATAAGCATCCCTGGTAGTGTAGGGGCGGCCGGTAAGCTTCAGCAAGCGTACATCTGGGTCGTCAGCTAGGTTCATGTCCTGCAAAGAAGAAATCAAGCTGTCTAGCTGGTGGCTAGCAGCATTAGTGAGGCGAGGTCGCAGGTGCAAATCAAAACCGTTTTGGAAGACATGCTGCACAGACACGTTAGGCATGGTAGTGTGAGAGAAAAGGGCAGGGTGCGAGATGTAGAGAGGGCCATCAGGAAGCCAGTGATCGAACCAGAAGGAGGTAGCGGCGCCATTGCGGACATTGACGAAGGTGATAGAACGGTAGGTATTGAGTTCATCATTGATGATACTCCAAAGGAAGCCATTAGGGTCAGCATTAGAGGTGGTAGTAGGTGAAGAAATGCTGAGGATCCAGTCTTTCCACCCGGTTTGATCCCCACTGAACAACTTGTCGATAAATTTCATCAGTAAACAACGATTTTGAAGATCGAGATCTTTCACACCCAGACCCCCCCTGTGTTTAGGTGCCTGAACGGCGTCCCATGCAACCAGACACTTCGACCCATGACAGGTTTCTTCACCGGTCCAAAAGAAAGCGCGGCGCCTCTTATCGATAACTTTGATAACCGTTTTGGGAATGTTGAGAGCGGACATGTAGTGGAGGGGGAGAGCACTCAGAACTGCAGTGCAGAGAGTAAGGTGGCCCGCACGGTTGAGAAGGGAAGCACGCCAGCCAGACAGATATTTGTCATAGGAGGAGATGAGGGGGAGACAATCAGCAACAGAAACTTTGTGTGGGGTAAGAGGAAGGCCGAGATAAGTTTGGGGGAAGTTGGATATGGTCGTGCCGAAGGTGGAGGCAAGGTTCCTGGCCTCGTCGTCAGGAACAGCAATGGGTAGGAAGGTAGTTTTGTGATAGTTGATAGCGAGGCCTGTGGCATTTTCAAACAGCTGAAGAATATGTTTGGTGGCCACAATAGCTTCAGAGGAGCAGCGCATGAAAATGAGAGTGTCGTCAGCGTACTGAAGGACAGTGCAGGGTTGATTAGGGAGGACGGGGTGACAAATGTCTGCAGCAAGGGGATGGGTTTGGAGCAGGCGTTTGAGAACATCGGCAACGATGATGAACAAGTAAGGAGATAGGGGGTCACCCTGTCTAAGCCCCCGACGGCAGTTGATCCATTTGCCGGGGACACATGATGCTCAGTTCTGTAGTAGTGAAGGAGAAGCAATTCAAATTTGTTGCAAAGAAATTGGCAGCTGTCCTGTTTCAACCTCTAAGCACTTACAAATTCAAAAAACCCAACGAGGAGCACACAAAACAACTTGTTACTAGATGCACACAAGAGTGTTCAAAGAACACAACGGAAAACAACCAAAGGCACCAAAGCAGAACATGCAACAAAGGGCAAGAAAACATAAGCAAGACGTGTGCCTGGAAAAACTGGCTTGGCTTGTTATCATCATGCTTGACTAAGAAAAAGGTTTCTAGTGCCGTACCTACATGATGGAAGATGCCCAGTTGTCATGGCGCGAAATAATACAAGACGCAAGAGAGAACCAATTACTTCCCAAATTCCACCGCCTTTGGTCGGAGCCACCGAGCCGTGACATGCATGCAATTCGTCGGCTGCGACGAGTTGATGACCGCTCTTCTACTAGACAATTTCAGTTGGGCGTTACACGGTGGTTATTAATACGAAACGACTTAAATTGAGTACTGACGGGTTGCGAGTCGTCGGAAACTCGGAATCAAGGTTCGGTGGCCTGTCGCGCTGTTGGCCGGTGAGGTATGGATCGAGTGCGGATCAATCACTGGACTGATTGGAGTTTGCATAAACAACCTTTTAGTATCGGCGACAAGCAGGTTAGGAGTCCAGATAAAGACAGGACCACGTTCTCTGTCTTTCATTCCTTTGGATGCCGTCGTGTCAAATCCATACTTCTTTGCGTCCAACTAGGCAGGGCACAGTGATTTGGTTGTGCGGCAGAAGAGCACAGCTCCAGCAGAGCGTTTCATGCAGGACTGGTCCATTTTCTCATCTGCCGCACGAACGACGTGATCACGTGATTAATTGAAACGTCTGCCAGTGCCTATTTTTTCAGCACTAGTAAGTACAATTAGGGCGTCCTCAATGGACCTGAGAAAATCGCTAGCTCAGTGGACTTCAACAACAATTAAAAAAAGAACACCAGGGTGAAGGACCTAGAAAACTACTCTCTCTGTTTTAAATTGACTGTCGCCGTTGGTTTTCGTGCCACAAGTTTGACTCAATTATAGAAAATACATGTAATATTTGTATCTCTAAATAAATTTATTAAAAAACTAGATTCAAAAATCTTTCTAATGATACTAATTATGATACTAACCGATGATATTTAATATTTATAAAAATTACCGGCAGTTATTTCTCGGGAAACAAAAGCGACAGATATTTTGAAACGGAGAGAGTACTCCCTCTATCCCAGTTTTTATGATGTTCTGGCACTGCAATGAAGCATCCAGGTTCAGTCATTCATCCATGAATCTGGACAGCACTAGCTTGGCTACAGCTCGTTGGAAGCTTCGACGTCAAGTATATTGGGACGGAGGAAGTATGAGAGAGATTTTCTTGAATACCATGTGAGATTAGCTACTCAGAGCAGGTACAATAATACACCTCAGCTTGGCTTATAGCCCAGCCACATCAGCAAATGTCTAGATGGAAGAGAGAAAGGTGAAGAGCCAAGCTGCTTATCGCGAGCAGGGGCGCCGAGCGCTTGCACAGCTCCCGATGGGTTGTAGGCCAGCTACCACCCATGTAGACATGACCCATCCCTCGAGCGGAGAGCCAGAGCTGCAGCCTGCAGGGTCCGCGTGCAGCTCGTCCATGCATCGGCGGCCGTCTGCGCTTCACGCTCGTCATCGTCGCCACACCCATGGCTGTCGTCCGTGCAACACGCCGACGCTGACCACCGTCGTCACTCGTCACCGCAGCCGCACGCCATTCGCTATCGTGCCCAGATAGAGAAGCTGCTGCCCCAGGAAGCATTGAGAAGCAAGGAGGGCAGGAGCATAGAGAAGCGAGAAGCAAGCATGGCTGAACGGCGGCAGCGAGCAGGAGGATAGGAACGATGGAGCTGTGCGGTGGGGAAAAGGATAAGCAAAGGAAAGGGAAGACTGGTGGGCCCCACACATAATAAAAAATAGTATTTGAGATAGGAGAAGATATCAGATTGTTGTATGGCTTGGCTACTATGCTAATCTATTGCTGCTGACTTAGCTTGGCTTAAAGCCAAGCTTATTGAACTTGCTCTCACATCTCGCTAGCGCTGCACTCTGCACATCTTGTTGCCAATCAAATTTTTTCTCACTAGCGATTTAAGCCCCCGTTGGGGACGCCCTTAGAGCTAGTGCTTGTATAATTGCCAATGGCCAGAGATATGCAGCTAGTTTTTTCGTACCGCGCCTAGGCCTGGAGCTTAGCTAGAGTAGTGTTTGGGTTTCTACGAATGGATAGGCAATGCAAAACCCGTCAAACCAGCAGTACTGTTTTATATACTCAAAAAGTGTGGTACATGTGGCAACATCACCGTCGACGTCCGCGGAGAGATGTTTCCGGATTACCATTAAGTCTAGTCGTCTGACATCTCCCAGGAATTTATTTATGACAGCGAAAGTGGCGCGATTGCTCCGTGACTTTTTTGAGACAACGTACCTTGTATATTAGATAAGGAAAACGTACACATACGAATACAGATACGTACTGAAAGGATACATGGACAGCTGTCCTAGCCAATTAACACAAAGGCCCCTGACAAGAAAAGAAATTACAAAGAGGTCCTTGGACCCTGTGTTTCCCCAACCACTCGGAAGCTTCCAGTACCGACCGCCGCCATCGATCCATCGCCGGTCGCCGTCGTCGTCGGAGACTCCATGGCTACCCCAGATCCGGAGGAACCCAATCGCATAGTAGCTTTGGAGGAAGCCGCAGTAGACCCCCGACACCAAGGCCGGGTTGAACTCACCGTTGAACGAGCATCGGCCGGGCCACACCCCGAGTTCCTCCGATCTTGGATCGAAGCTCGTCGTTGACTCGCGCCACCGGGAGCTCGAGCTCGATCCGCATTCCAGCCAGCCACATCACCCACAGTCGCCGTTGCACCCTTGACGGCGCTGAACCACCACCGCCTCCACGAGGCAGCAGAGTCGCCAACCGCGCGGACTCCTGTACCCGAGCCGACGAATCCAGAGTCCACCTCCAAGGTATCGGAGAAAAGCTCCAGATCCAACCGGCTCCCAGCTCACAGGCCTACCGCTGCCACCGGAGAACATGACGACGAGGTGGAGGAAGGCCCGGAGAGACTTATTCCACAACCACGGCGCCGCCTCCACCAACCAAGCGCCGCCAGGAAGACTACTAGGACGCCGACGCGGCTTCGGCAGAATAGCCCAAGCCAGCCCTAGCCAGATCTTCGCCGGCACAAAAGCTCCTCGCCGCCGTCAACTGCATCGACGCGAGGCAAACAAACCCTAACCCTAACCTACATGAAGAGAGGGCCGGTATATACACCGCACGGCAATTCCAAGTCTCCCACACACCTCCGGCGCCGGCCCGGCCACCGGAGGCGAGAGGGAGGCGGCGGAATCGCCGCCGGGAAGACGCTCACCCTCGGGTCGCCCTTTTCTCCTGTAGCAGAGGAAAGGTCGAGAGAGAGAGAGGCCAAGCCGCGAGCTGATCACACGACGACAGATCCCGGCCCAATTGCTCCGTGACTTGGCCATCCCTACAGTTTCGTATTCATCCATGAAGTAAAAAGAAAAAAAAGAAAAAACCTCACAATATTTGGTTACACTCCTATCCAATTAGATAATGGAGTATCTGGGACGGTTTCACGGACTCTGCTTCACAAAATCTATCGTAGAGCAGCTCCACAAAAACCTAGAGTACATGGAGTACTTCTTTAGATGCTCTCACAACTCTACCCTTTTTTTCTAAAGCTGCATGCATGGAGCTGAGACCATTTGGCTAAAAAAATATGAAGTGAAGCTAGAAAACGTGAAGCGGAGCAGTCCCAAACACCCCAAAAAATATAACTAATTTCTTCCTTAATCCATTCCAATAATTAAGGTGCATACGAGTGCAGCCAAACAAGATCCAAGACCATTCTCAGTTGGGCGTTTGATAACATTGTTTCCAAGACTGTTATGTCACGTGAAATAAAATGATACTCTCAATTGAGAAAGAGAATTTTATTCTATAGTTTCATAGAATTTAATCATAGGAGTAACTCATAGAGAGTTGAATTCGTACCAAGAGTGTTTTATCTAGATAGCACTCATTTCTTTTCTCTTCTTAAAATACATTGTCATGTTATAAAAATATCTATGTATATGGCAACCTATTTAATATAAATGAAACTCATTTGAAACTCCTGTTGAGACTAGCCTTGAGAAATATTAATTCTGAAACCTGCTTTTAATTATGATATTTTATTAGACTCCTTATCTCAACTCCAAATCTTTTCGCGTTTGGAAAACATAACCCAAACATATGAAAGGATAGGTGTGGGTATAAATATGAAGGAAGGACAAGTTCTCAATACAAATATAAAGAAAAAAGATAAAACAGAAGTGTTTGGAGTGCTTTGAAAATAATTCAGGATGCCTGATGCAAAATTATTTCCTTTTGTTTAGCGCAATACAGAAAATGGATGGAGAAGGGAGAAGGACAACAAATATGCTCCATACTTTTTAACAACTTGAAAAACTCATTAATGTATGAATTGTTTTTAAAACTATTAGAAATGCTCTACTAATTTATCTTCGACTCTAATTTATGCGCATATGGAAAATCACTTCTAGCAAAGACAGGCCATCACAGCTGGTTGGTAAATCTCATCACCACCGGGTTTGGACCTCGGCGGTGAAATGTCGACGATGATGCACATTTACTTCACCGCCGGTCCACAACAACTATGATAGTATGCTATCAGTTCTGATTTTTACTTTTAATCCAGCTGTAATATTGGAATGATCATCGATGGGTGGTAGTATGATCCGGCATAGACGATGATTCTATAATCACTGTCGCTTTACGTAATGATCCAGTTGTGATGGTTGTTTGATCACTGCCAGTGTAGATGTCACTAGTGCACATATGAGATGTAGTCTGGTTGGCAACCCCCTGTTCTTCTGGTTGCGCAACAGAGACTTTAAATCCGGGACTAAAAGCCCACCACCTAGTCCCGAGTATGGTAACCGGGACTGGAGGAAGAATTTCAGTCCCGGTTTGTTATACCAACCAGAAGTAGAGGGGTCTGCAGCTAGGACTCTAGTGCATGCCCTTTTAGTCCCAGTTGGTATCACCAACCAGTACTGGAGTTTTTTATTTGATCCATTTTCTTTACAGGTCCTATTTTCTTTTCATTTTTTGTTGGATCTATTTTATTTTCTTTAATAGGTCCGGTTTTTCGTATACATATTATATGCACGTCAATGAAAGCTTGTACTTACATGAAGCAAACTAGATGTGGGCAATGTTCGCTGGAGCTTGTCAAAACGCCGTATTGTGAACTCGGCAAAGTGGAGGTCACCAATGCGGCAATGTAGAATATCAGTGATGTAGAGCAACGTATCAACAAGTACACTCTCCCTTGCTTCACAACTATGGCGACAGGTTCTACCAATAATGGTTAGCTGAGATTGGGTACTTGCTGAATTCCCTTGGGTCTCACCAGAAGCTTATCCTGGAAGTCTTGTGTGGTGCGAATTGCCCTTTCAACCGCATACTTCCAATCATAACCCAAAATACTAAGTGTCTGGGTAAGAATGTTTTTAAAGCTGCAGCTTGCATATGTCAAGTCATAGAACTAGAGTTATAAGTGTTGATAGAAAAATAGATATGAGCACCAAACATATATATAGACATAACAATTTATAACTATTGACATAAGTTATATAAGAGATCCGCTTCGAGTACTTACCACGTTACGTCGGTTGTTTTGAGCATTCCGCGCGCAAAAGCCCTCGACATCAGCAAATTGGCCAGCGTTTATTGCTTCTATCAACGTGGAGGTAATGTAGGCAGCTCAACATTAGAAAGTGCGGTTAAACATGCCATGACAGCATATTTTTCTGCACAAATCCTGTCCGGTGCCCTATGTACCATCTTTGAGATTGGCAACCGCCGACCATTCCATGACCTAGCCATGATGGGAAAGCCAATTTGACACTCCCATAATCTAATTCAAACACTTGAACGTGCATGTCTTCAACAACCCAAAATATGAGTGTATCTCCAAACCAAACGAGTGGCTTTAAGGTCTAAGGTACAATTAAGAATAAAATATTAGAAAATCGGTATTTAGTCCTAGGACTCTTGGAAGATTGAACATGCATGTCTTCCTATGCTTGGACGATTGAAGTCCGCAACCGGGATTCTTGGATCGAATCGACGGTTAGTGTGAAATCCGCTGAAACCAATGCCTTCCGATGGAGGAAGACGTCCGACCATCTCTTCTCTTGCTAATAAACTCAATGTATTATGTATTAAAAAATAGTATAGTATATATAAATTCTCACTAAAGGAATTTTACCATATTGAAGTTGTTTTATCGTAACTTGCTGATCAGACATGACTAAAAAAACATGACCTTCTCACTAAAGGAATTTTGCCATAATAAATTTCTGCCCATTTTTTTGGTATGGCCTCTCTTAACTAACTACATGAATGTAAAAATTTATTCTATCCGTCTGCCTACCATCGCTTATATATTCTTGATTGAGGCTTGAATAATTAGAATCCTAATCCAAATAGATCCATCTATTGATGGACGTTAAATACCAAAATTATCAATCAACTAGCTATCAAAAAGGGTGCATTTGCGATCACCAGCCTAGATATAAGGTTTACACTGATAGAATTCCATGAGCTTAGGTAAATTACTGTTTCTGTAGGTGTAAATTAGAAAAGACACAATTCTAGACCCACCTTGGGGCATGCAACACAATATTGGGCCATATGGCAACAAAAGAATAATCTAGATGGCTCCAAAAGACACCACACTAAAGCGGACTGCGAGCGGGCCTGGCAGAGACCGGTCGGCCCCATCACTGGGCCAGTCGGCCCACTTCAAACCACGGGTTCCACCACCTTTGAGGGTGAATCTCCACTATCCCTCAAGGTCGGTTTGATCTGATGGCTCGCGTTCACCCCCTCAACCTATAAAAGGAAGGCAAGACCCTTCAGAGTGAGATCCCTAGAAACTCTAATTCATATTCTCTAAAGGAGGATTTGAAAGGTGTCCCTTGAATAGACAAACCTCTCAAGAGTTAGTCATCAAAAGAAGAATAGTCCTCATTAGGATCTAGTCTTTAGAAATAAAGTGGTAGAGAAGGAAAAGACTATGAAGAAGGTGTCGGTCTATCGGTGATCCCTCTACGGCTTGTACCTTGGCAGAAGTTAAACTGCATTTGAGATTTCTTTGGTAATTATCTTCTTTCTTTAAGCATTGTGTTTATATTGATCTCCTAGTCATGAGTCTCTTTTGAGTGCTTTAATCTTTGTAATAGGTTATGGTATAATTCGTATCATAGGCGTGGTGCTTAGACTTGGGTTACTCGTAGATGCATCCTATATTCTAGATTTGGTGGTAGCTCGTGGGGGTGACTTTTATAGCCTCGTTGAATCTTATATATCCAACTATCCCGTCGGTAGGCCGAGTAGGAGTATAATTGATAGGAGCGTTGCAGTTTCATCTCTGCTCTTCTATGAAATTTCCCCAGATAAAACAGTATGGATATAACTTATCGAGATTGGAATGTGAGAACCGTGGCAATCTCCTCTATTCTCTCAACCTTGTTGTTGCTCCAGGTTAAGTTATCTATTGTACTTAACCTCACACATTTCTCAATGGACGAAACTTGGAATACTTCTAAGACAAAGCTACAACGGATTATTCAGTGGGCATTAACAGATACCAACACCCTCGTGCAGCCAGTAGGAGTAGGGGGCACTACCACCGATGAGGGCACTACCACCGATGAGAATGACAACTTGCTCAAACGATCCTTGACGTCTAGGTCCAAGGTCGGGTCTTCTATAGTGACGCCAACCACCCACAACACCATGCCCTCAACGGTTGCGGTTTCCTTCTACCTAGGTTGTTCCTCGGGTGGACGCTCGAAGTTCCACTGGTGGGTCGATGTTGGCATTTCTAACGTCACTACTAAAAAGCAGAGATAAACCCTACTCCTAGCAATGACCCCAGAAATGGTTGGTATATAATTACTTGTCATTAGCAACTAGTCACTCTTGAATTACTAACATTCCTAAACATGAAGTAGGTTGTCATCCCCAATTATATTGCTAGAAAATTAACATAGATTTATATTGTACTATTGTGACTAGGCAGATAAAATATATGAATAAGATATAAATATAAACTAATGGGTTCAAGCGGACGAGATAATTATACCGTTGTAGCATTTTACCTAGGGAAGTCTCCGGGTTGCCGATTTATAATTATACCTCTGGGAAAGCTATGTAATAAACTATTATTGCCATATTGATGTGAAACTATGTGGACATGATAAGCAATACTACCTAAGTCGTATACTCTACTTATAACAGGCAGAGGTCACAAGATAAATAAAGATAAATGCGGGTGATAGCATAATCATCAAATATCATAATTAAAGATAATCATCAGAGCATCTTACTAGTCATAATCACAGCTAGCCATTGGATAAACTACGGAGATAGGTCTATAACTACGTCAATTGAATAACTCTAATTAGTGCAACTACATCTAGTAATCATTGCTAAATCAACCCTAAATCATCATTGCATGTAAAGAGGCATCAACTAATGAGGGTATTAAGACCTAAGTCACCTCCTTCGCGGCCGTGCCCATGCTAGTCCTACATACGGGGGGTGGACTACAGAGGAACTAACGTAGCTGTCACCTACGCAGACTACCACACGTCCCGGCATATCAGGGTGCACTCGTAGATAAACAAGACATCTAGACACCACGTCTACATATCGCCTATCATCTACCCATTGTACATATGGATAAACGCTATACGAGCAATTACATGAATTCAATAAGATCGAAGTAACTAAACTAGACATATAATCAAAGTAAACAATGACTATTGCAATTAAGAACATATGAATATATTTAGAGTAAAGTCTCTCTAATCTGAATAATGAATACAATAAAGTAATTAAGAACTAGATCTATTACCGAACTCTCGCGCTCCAGCCAAATGCCAGGGGCTCCAGATCCGATGAAGAACTAGATCTCCTCTACTTCTAATCTAGCTAGCTAATCCTATGAACTAGAAGGCTCTTGATGAACTTGAAGGCTCTTGATGCTTGATGGCTTGAGACCTTGATGAATAATGAATTGGCTCTCTCCGGGGGGGTCTACCCTCATATTTATAGTCCGGTGGGATGCGCGTGCGCCGCAGGATCAAACCGACGTAACGTAGGGCCGAGATGCATCCTTGGAGGCGGTGGAGGAACATTCTAGAAGGGGGAGCAAACCCTAGCCAGGGCGCCGCCGCGCCATGGTGGGGCCGGCCGGCCCCACCTGGCGCCCGGCCCCCTCGCTCCTTCCGGTGTCTTCTCGGAGTCTTCCCGAGTCTTCCCGTGATGTCCTTCGTGGCGGATAAGTTTCGTGGTTATTTTGCGTTAGAATCCCTCTTTTTCAGCTTTTTCGGAAATCACCCCGAAATTACGTAATATGCAAAAACTCGTGGAATTTGTCGATAAAGCCCTAGACTAGTGTGTTATCTTCTTGTCCATCGGGTAAAAAGCCCTAGTAAAAGTTGACGCTAACAGGTGTCAACAGTCGATGATGATGGCAATGAATCTAATGATGACTACCCTGCAACCTACCTCGAGGCCACTTATCACTTTATGAAGCCAACCAATATGCTGCCTGCACACTTGCTTCGTCATGGCCGGTGCAAATGTTGGGTGATAGGGAACAAGGTAAAGGCAGAGGAAGTGCAAATAGTTGTGCTCCAGTTGGTGTGTGACCAGCCTATTTAGTAGATCGAGGTTCGTATCCCTGCCCACCAACACCTCGATGCTCGTGGATAGGTGTCCGCTCCCAATGTCGATGGGTGGCTAGATTCCTGCACCGCCAGGAGACGCAACCTATGGCCACCTCAACTAAGCCTAGATGTGGCCCGAAGCAGCTGCTGCAGACTTAGAAGATCCCCGCATAGCTTCTCAAGAGATGTTTCTACTACTTATCAAACTCACACCGAGTAGCAACTAGCCAGTTGAGTCGGCATTGCTTGCGATGCCATGACTTTCACCACCTCGCCAAGGATTGCATGCGGCCAAGATCTGCTACAACAACAGCAACAAGGGGTGCCCACATGTTGTGATGCTCTTGTTGTGAGAACACACCTGCCTCCTAGCACACGACCCACGATGGACCACTGGCCACGGATGGGGTCACACAGGGTGCAATGGTGGGTGCGAAAGGCACTCATCGATGTCAATGACACCGACAACATCGAAGATGGCCGACAAGGGACCTCACCATGCGCATGGCAGTTTCGACGACAATGCCGCTACTTCTTCTACCGCACACTATTTCACCGAGCAAGATCCACTGGCAGTAGCGTTGTGCAAGGGCACATGGACTCCTGCTTGGTTGTCTTGGTCGACCTGATTCTAGATGCGTGAGCTACCAGGTGGTCACACTAGCGCATGGGTGCCCGCTTACTCTGGCAGCTGCCTCTTAGGAGGGCCTAGCGTCCTAGCGGTCAGCACTTCTCCTCTAGCGATGGCTAATTAGCCGACGACCAACTCACCTCTATCGTCAATAGTGTAGGAGCTCCCATGGGCCATGCTACCACGGGTGGGACAACAGGTTGTCACGGGTGCTGAGGTGCTAGAAGAGGTTGGAGAAGTCCCACCTAGTTTTGGAGCAGGCAAACACCAAGGCGGACGCTTCTACGCCGATGCAAGATGGGCATCCAGCCGATTCCACGTGAGACCACTCAACGCCTTGCACGGTTCGCCAAGGAGCGGTAGCACAAGCACATGTCGCCCTTATTCGCTAGTGTACCAAGGACTAAATGTCCCCTACCAATCAGGAGCATACCATTGCCGCTTAGCCGCTGGCGTGCATAGCAGCCTCCAAGTAGGGAGAGGTACTCCTCATGAAGAATATGGGCACCCCGTCGCTGTCTCCATTAGTTTCTTCCGCGTGCAAGCGAGCATACGGTGCCTTCATCGAAGGGGAACTTGATGCAAAATCAAGTTGCAGCTCTAAACGAGATGTTCTAGTGACCAATAGGTGTATCCCGATTCTTGTACCCTATCACGCTCTTCTTGGAAGTTGGATTAGGCGCATTCAGAGCTGCCTTTAACTCAGTCGTGTAGCATTTATGTAATACCGAAACTTGTTTCTATTTTACAATGATGCGCAAAGCTTTTGTATATTCGGTAAAAAAATTTTGTATGGTTAAATTTTTTCTTAGTAATTACAACGATACGCAAAGCTTTTGCGTATTTGGTAAAAAAGGTTTTTTTTTTTTTTGCTCAAGCAAAAGGTGTGCAAAACGAGCCCGAAAGCAACCGTAGCTTCTTAGACGTAGACAAAAGTGGTTCTCGGGGGAGGGCAGTAATGTTACATCTTTTCTTTGTTCTGTCCAGAAAGTTAAATTTCGAACAAATAATTACTAAGCATCATCCAAGTGTCGGACAAACAGTGATTACCATTTACTAAAACACAGACCTCAAACAACCAGTTTTGTCGAATATACATTCGGCCGTACTGCATATTCTGACTTTGTAGTTCTATTTTCCCCATCCTAAATTACAAGACGTGACCACTCATCTTATTCAAAAGTTTGTACAAAATATCATCTTTTTTGTCGTAACTTGCTTTATCAATGAAAGTTTTTTGAGAATAATTACTGAAATTTGACAATGTAACTTGGGATGGAGGAAATTATACAAACAGTTCGGGTGTACACTCCTGTTCAAAGGCTTTGGCATGGCACATTCATATGCATGATACTGTACTACGCTACTGTGATACTATGACGGAAGAAATATTTTTCTCCCGAATCAGCTAGCCAGAGAAATAATTAATATTTTTCGCCGAACTACTACATGGGCAGCGATCGCTGTATACTGTATACGTACATCACAATTATTCCACGGGCTTTAATTTTAGCAAAAGTAAATTGTTCCCTTTTTTATGAGCGGAAACCGTTGTCGATATCCATGCTACGAGAAGCTCCCTTTGTCAGCTCCACCAGCTGAACGATGAGCGCACAACACGGGGCTCCATGCACGGAGCTGACAACAGATGAGGTGTTTTGCATTGGCAAGGAGAGCTGAAATACGGCTCTAGAAGCTGGGTATGAATCCATGCCAAACGCGAGACCTCAGTGCTTCAACACGTCAGGAATGTCCACCGGGTATCTGTGGATCGACGTGGCCCAGGGTCCGTCTGCGTTTGCCGCGGGCTGGATGCACTCCCACGCCGCGCTGTTGCACTTGAAGCCGGACCCAAACCCAATCATCCACACCCGGTCACCCCTCCGCATCCGCCCCTTGGCCTCGATGTACGCCAGCTCGTACCACAGCGAGCTGCTCGACGTGTTCCCGAACCGGTGCAACGCCATCCTGGACGCCTCCACCTGCTCGTCCGACAGGTTGAGGCTGCGCTGCAGCTCGTCGATGACGGCGCGGCCGCCGGCGTGGATGCAGAAGTGCTCGAACGCCGTGCGGAAGTCGGGGATGTACGGCTTGAACCCGCCGCCGCCGAGCACCTTGCGCGCGATGAAGGAGAGCGCGAACAGGAGCTGCTCCGAGGCCGGGAGGACGAGCGGGCCGATGGCCGTGATGTTGGCCTTGAGCGCGTTGCCGGCGATGGTCATGAGGTCCTTGTTCAGGTTGATGCCGACGTTGCCGTGGTCGTCCTCCTGCTGGAACACGCACGTGTACGCGTTGTCCTGCGCGCCGGTGAGCGTGCGCACGACGTGCTTCAGGCGGAACCTTGCCTTGGCCGGGGAGTTCGACAGCAGCGCCGCGGCGCCACCGATGCGGAAGAGGCAGTTGGGCAGGAGCATGGCGCGCTCGCTGCCCACGTAGTAGTTGGGCGTGATGGTCTCCGTGGAGACAACCAGCGCGTGCGTGCCTTTGGGGGCCACCTGGAGGAGGTTCCTGGCGAGCCCCACGGAGACGAGCCCGGCGCTGCACCCCATGCCGGAGAGGTGCACGCTGCGGATGTCGCTGCGCAGCTTGTACCTGTTGATGATCATGTCGACGAAGGACGGCGTGGGGCAGAAGAGGCTGCAGTTGACGACGACGATGTCGATGGCGTCGGCGCTGACGCCCGTCTTGGCGAACAGGTCGTCGAGCGCCGAGAAGACGACGAGGTCCACCTCGCCGCGCGCCGCGTCAAGCGTGCAGTAGTTGTAGGGCGGGATGTAGTGGTGCGCGGGGGGAAGGCACGTCTCCTCGCCGAGCCCCGAGCGCTCCAGCAGCTTGGTCATGAACCGGATGCTGCGCTCGTTCAGCACGGGCACCTGCTTCGCGTGCTCCAGGAACGTCGAGAAGGGCACGCGGCAGTTGGACGCCGTGCGGAAGCAGGCGTAGTCCACCAGGTACACCGCGCGTGGCCGCAGCATGAGGTACACCGTGGCGGCCGCGGCCGGGACGAACGCGGCCAAGAAGAGGTGCATGGGCCGCGCATCGCGGAGCCGGCCGGCCAGTTCCTCTGGCCCGAACCGCGCCACGGCGACCAGCGCGGCCGCCACGACCGGCACCGCCACGACGGCGAGGATGTTGTCCACGACGCGGCGGTACACGGCCTTGAGGCCCTTGCTGAACAGAGGTGGCGGCGAGCTCATGCTGCCTTTTTGGCGACGCACAGGTACTCTGTGCGAGTGGTGTGGGTTCGGACAGGGAGCACCGGGTGAGGTTGTCTTAAAGCCGCAGCGGCGCGCAGGACAACGGTCTCTTTCCTTTAGGCTTCAGTCACACGCGAACAGCCTACCTAGTAGCCACCTCACTACTGTACTTGTTTTGATAGATAAAGGCATAATAAAGCTGGTGCGAGGCAGGCAATTATTAGAAAGGATTTCAATTAAGAATTAATGGATTCTGGTTCGCCGCCAAGTTCGCCGAGCGTTCTGTTTTAGCGTATTTTATTTTTCCATTTGTTTCTGCGGGACAGTTCTTTTTTTTCTTTTTTTTTAGATACTAGTACTCCTATGCAAGAAGGGATAAGTTGGTTGTGAGCTGTCATCACTACCGGCCAGCCAGTTCAGGCAAGCATGGCGACTATAGGGCAACCGTTGTGTTACGGGAGCTTGCACGGCACTGCTCATCACAGTGTGCAGTGACTATTCACATAGTCCGGATCACGGCATTAGTAGTGCCAATCAGCTGGCACTGTCCTTTGTCGTTCCCTTTTTCACGAGAGAATAGCACACACGGCACCACGGAACGTACTGTACGTTATACGCATCTGTTGCCCAGAAGAAGAGTAGGGGAAGATGGAGCTCACATTCATGGCTACCGCTCTTACGGGCACACTCACACTGTACGGGAGACGGGACTAGGGTACCGGTAACCGACGTCAGGTCAATCCGATCCGCCTGTAATGTTAGATGCCCCCTTTTTTCCATCGCGGTCATAAATTCCTGCTGCAGATTGAGCGAAGAGCGAAAGGTGGAATTCGGTGGCAACTTGAATTGTTTTGGCCATCAACGACAGTACACCCCTTTTTCAAAAAGAAAAACTAGGATTTTCTTCAACCGTTGGCTTGTCCAAAAGGTGAACAGTGCACATGCATTGGGACAGATCTCTCGTCTCTGCTAAATGTAAGCGATTGAACTGGAGAGAATGAATTGGTTTTGGTTTTCGTCCATTGGTTTTCTTCAGTTCCCTGTACTGCGTACCGCCATGGCAACGATAGCAACAAGGCCCTCTAGAAGCAACGCCCTCTAAGAAGAAAATAACACGGACACCTGCTAGTGTTACGATGATCGAACCAATAGAGACCAAACCGTAGGTATTCACTCCACACAATTCCTCCGGTGGGTTAAAAGGCTTTCGCCAGGACCTCAGCTTCAATGCTGGTTCCACTCATGCATCAGAGTTATCCGGTGACTGCAGAGCTCTTCGACAGCTTGCTAGAATCAAAGCTCCGGTGTTCAAGCAACAAGGAGCACCATCGTAGAATCCCAGTGGCTGACAGCAGCTCTTCTTTATCTTCGTTTCTTCTGGTTAGGACTTCTTCATTTTGATGTCTCCATGGTCTTCCTTTGGGTGTATTGATTACTTGATTCGGGTTGCCTTTGTTCAAGCCATCATCGCATCCAAATAAACTAAATACTTTGTATATACTAGCAAACATATTAGTCCATTTTGATCATATTATCAATCAACCACCAAGATCACATATGACCCATGTTAGGTGCTATATATTTTCCTTATAGAACCATTTTCCTAAATTTAAGTTTGAAAATATCACCACTGGTTCCACACTGGCCTTCACTACTGGTTTTTGACGGTTCTATCCATGAGGCAACGGTCTAGTTAAGAAAAAGATTTGAGCCAATTACCTCCAGTCTTATGCATAGCATGCATTCTTACCACATCAGCTAAAGATAAACATGCGACTATGGTCCCAACACTATTATGTTTTTTAGGAAGTCAGGAGGGGTTCACCTACCGCAAATCTTAAAATAAACCACATGTTTACAACAAGGTTCAAGAAGGAAAAAACGTGGGAAAAATTAGGAAGATTACACTACTATATGTTTTTTTTGAAGGCAAAAACTGTGGGGGAGATCCCCACAGCACTTCATTTTTTGTATTTATAAGAAACTTAAAAGAGAGTTACATGAGGATACAAACTGCGCTTAACTGTAAGCATCTAGCCAGTAACAAAACGCAGACCGAATGTCATCGCTAAATCTAAGGGATTGAAGGCGACACTGGTTTTTGAAGTTATTGAACTAGGATCCAACCTGCACCGGCCTGTTTCTGAAGATTTTGTCATTCCTAACTTTCCAGATTTCCCAGCTCGCAATGATCACTGCCTCCATGAAAAAGGGTACATTTTGCTGCTGCCTTGCATGTGCAATTCGCGGGTGGAGACTGAGGCTGAGGTTCCATTCAATATTTATCTTTTCCCAGCAATTCCTGGCGAAGCTGCAGGTGAAGAACAGATGTTCAATATCCTCATCAGCTCCATCATTGCAAGTGACACAGTGCGGCTTGTCCTCATCCTCAGATGAAATGTTCTTCCTCTTGAGCATTGTCTTGGTGTTTAATCTATCTACGAGAACCTGCCATGCGAAAAATTTCACCCTAGGGGGTGCATTTTGATTTTCACATCCATTGGAAGATTGGGTGAGCTGGTATATTTTGAAATGCCATTTTGTAAAACTTCCTAGATGAGTATGTATTGTTGCCCCATTGATAAGTCCAAGAGTCTTTGGTTTGATCGTCAAGGTGCACTGGTGCAAGTATATCATTGAGCTGATCAAGCTCCTCAAATGCTTGCTGAGATAGTGGCAGGTTGAACAAGGAGTCTAGTTCTTCAGCTTCTGCAGCTTGGGAGACACTTATTTTCAGGCTGTTTTCTGTGGCGTACGTTAGCAAGCATGGAAATTGCTGTGCTAGCACTTGATCAGACCACAAATCATCCCAAAAGGTGACAGTTTTACCATCGCCAATGCAACATCGGGCAATTCCCCTGAACAGGGTGTTGAGCCTCAAGACATCCTTCCACCAGAATGAGCCCACCTCCCTAGAGGCATGGGGTACCTTGTCCATATAATGGTTATGCCAGATGAAGTTTACCCAAGGGACGTCAGCTCTATTATAGAACTTGTGCAGATGTTTGATTAGTAGTGCATCATTCTGGATATTCAGATTAATGATACCTAGGCCTCCTTTGGCTTTGGGCTTCATAACCATAGGCCAAGCTACAAGATTACCTCATTTCTTCTCTTGGCTTTGTCCTCTCCAGAGACATTGTTTCCTGGCCCTGTCAATATTATCAATGACACATTTAGGCAGTTTCAGAGAGCACATGGCATAGGTTGCTGTGGAGGAAAGTACTGTGTTGACCATTTCAAGCCTCCCTGTGTATGATAGGAGGGAGGAGCATGATGTTAGTCTCCTTTATATTCTGTCCATGAGAGGAGTGAAGTCTTCCACCCTAGGCTTTGTTGTACCCATTGGTAATCCCAGATAAGTAAATGGGAAGGATCCAACCTTACAATCCAGGACATTGGCCAATGCATTCATTTTTTCTGTACTGACATTGATGGGGAGGATTTGTGACTCGGAGTAATTGACCTTGAGTCCAGTAGATGTGGCAAAATTACTAAGGAGGTCCTTAAGGGAGAGTAACTGGGTTTCATCTGCTTGCAGAATCAGCAATGTGTCGTCTGCATACTGTACAATTGGGAAGTCTTCTCCTTCATGCCTTGTGATGGGAAATTGCAAGATGCCTTGTGCTACAGCCCTGTTAACCAGTATCTGCAATAGTTCAGCTGTCAGGACAAATAGAAGGGGGGACAAAGGGTCCCCTTGCCTAACCCCTCTCTAACATTTAAACTTCCTTCCAGGAACCCCATTAAGGATTACTGAGGAGGTCCCGGTGGATAAAATGTTGTGAACCCAGGAGGTCCACCTATCTGGAAATCCCAGGTGCCGTATCATCTGGAGGATTGTACCATGTCCACTGTGTCAAAAGTCTTTTCAAAGTCCAATTTGAGAATGACAACTTCATCTTTGGTCTGTTTACAGTAGTGGATGTACTCAAAGCACCACACTAAGCAATCCTGAATGGACCTGGATTTGATGAATCCATATTGGTTTTTATGCACTAGCCTCAGAATGACTCTTTGCAGCCTGTCTGCCATTAGCTTGGTTATAATTTTCAGACTGCTGTTCAGAAGTGAGATCGGCCTGTAGTCACTTATAGATTCAGGGTTAGGAACTTTGGGCACAAGGGTGATCAGGGATTCATTGATGCTTTCCAAGGTTGATTGCCCACTGAAGAATTCTGCACGGAGATGATAGAAATCATGTTTCACTATTTCCCAGCACTTTTTCAGGAAGTGCCCATTCAAGCCATCTGGCCCTGGTGCCTTATCTGCTGGCATCTTTTTGATGACATCATCAATTTCAGATTGTTGAAAATCATCAGCAATACAGTCTAACTAGTCATCAGGGGAGATCAATTCCTGGAGATTGAAGAGCATTGTTGGATTAGTGGTCACCCCCATTCTATTCTTGAATGTGCTCCATATCAAGTCTGCTTTCCCACTATGATCTGTCACCACAGCTCCATCTGTGTTCATGAGATGGGGGATAGAGTTCCTTCTGAATGAGATGGTGGCCATGGAGTGGAAAAACTTGGTGCATTCATCACCCAACTTGATCCTGTTTACTGTATATCTGTTTTTCCAATAAATTTTCTTGCAATGCAGCACCTTAACCATTTGGTCCTTGATGATGTTCCTTAGATTTGCCTCTATGTTGAACAACCGCCTCGCTCTTCAAGTGTGTCAAGAAATAAGATCACCATATTGCAATTGCTGATGAGCAGCTTTAGGTTGGACAGATCCTTACTCCATTTTTAAGGGCTTGCCTTAATCTCTTGAGTTTGGCTGCTAAGTAGCTTGGGCCACTGGAGTGGTGCAAATTCTGTGACCAGCAGTCTAGCACGACATCCATGAAGTCACTGTGTTCTGTCCAATAGTTTTCAAATCTGAATATCTTCGTTTTGGGTATAGTTGTGTTCATTGATACCTTGCAGGGCAAGTGATCTAAGGTCACTTTGGCTAACGGGAGTACCTCTGTCATGGGGTAGGTCGTGGTCCAATTGACCGAGGTAAAAAACCAGTCTAGTTGTTCAAGCAATGGGTTTTGTTGCATGTTACTCCAAGTGTAAGCTCTGCCTTTGATTGGCAGCTCTATGAGACCGAGGTGTCCAATCATTCAGGTTCCCTCCAGGCCTATTACGATTCTCCAGTGACCGATAGAAATTGAAATCTCCCATAAATAACCAGTTGTCCTCCTCTGAGATTTGATGGTTCTTGAACCAGTTTAGGAAGGCCGAGCGTGCTGGTTCGGAGCAGGGGCCATATACAGCTGTCCATTTCCATGATGCATCATTCTAGGTTGATGTGAATCTGACAGTGATTCCATAGCGCTCCTTATCGAGGATTTCCCCAGTGAAAATTGAGCTATTCCGGACCAGGAGAATCCCACCCGAGGCCCCTAGGGATGGGACGAAGTCAAATTTGTCAAATCGTCTAGGAGCAATGCGACGGATAGCCGAGAAATCACAATTTTCCATTTTAGTTTCTTGAAGGCAAAAGATGGAACAGGCGCTTTCTTCTACTTTGTTTTTGACAGCATCCCACTTATTCAAATCATTGAGGCCACGAATATTCCAACATAACACATTCCAGGAATGACTATGTAACACCTCAGGTGTTAAGCTTGCATTAGACACCTAATTAATTAACTTAATCATCATTCATCATAGCATAAGCATCATCAAGCATTTAACCCTAAATGCATTTGTCATTTCATGTGTTTGCATTCTTAGTTAGTTAATTGCTTGCTTGATTGCTTAATTAGTTAATTAATTACCTTGTCCATTGCTTGATCAAGTTTGGATCCACATGCCCAGCAATTTGAAAATTTTTATCAAATTTTATTGCAAAAGATTTGGTGCATTTTGGAGCAAAAAAGAAAATAATTGAAAAATCCCTTTTTATTGCCCTTACAAAAGGAATTCATAATTCAAATTCTGCTTGGAATTTTGACTTGATCCTTTAACAAAAGTTGTTTACTTTGAAATTATCTACAACTTTTATTTTAGGCATTTCTTTTGAAACTACTTTTTAAATTTGCCAAAAGTTGTACTTTTGTTCGGTTTGCATTTGATTTCAGAAATTGAAAAAAAAAAGAAAATCCCACCGCAATCGGGCAGGCCGAATTCGGCCTACACCGCCCGCCAGCCCACGCTCGCGCCCAGCGCGCAAGGCCAAGGGGCCGACAGAGCAGCGCGACACGCGCGCCCGGCGCTCGGGCGTGCACGCGGTGGTGGCGGCCGGCGCCGGGCAAAGCGGGCCCCACCGCGGCCGTTCCGCCGGCCACGCCCCGCCCGACACGCCCCAGCACCACTCCACTCGCCTCACTCCCTCTCACCGCCCTCGCTCACTCTCCCACTCTCCCACCCGCTTCTGGCCGCGCGCGGCTGTGACGGCCACGCGCCCACCGCCGTTCCGAGCTCCGCCCCGCGCCGTTCTGCGGCCGCCCGGCCACGCTCGCCTCACCATCGAGCGCACACGCTCCGCCACGCCCCTTGCCACCTCGCTGCACGCTCCTCCAACGCTACCGACCACAGGTGAGGCCGATTTGGCCGTCTTCTTCGTCACCGGCGACTGCGCAAAAGCTTCGCGGGAGCCTGCGCTCGGGGTCCGCCCGTCTCCATTGCCCCTTGCTGCTTGCTACGCCTGGCGCACATGAAACTCCAAGCGCTGCGGCGGCCTCAAGAGCTCAATCGAGGCGATTGGAGCCCCTAGCCGCCGTCCCGCCGAGGCTTGCCGGGAACTGCTCTCCCGCCGCCGTGTCGCCATGCACGCGCCTGGGAGTGCCTAAAGCCTAATCCACCGCGCAAACCCTAGGTCTAGCCTCGCCTTGACCTCGGCGATCGGCCGCGCCTCACCGGAGCCGGCCGGTGCCGGAGTCGGCCGCCGTGCAGGGCCGCCGCACCGCCGCGACCTTCGCCGCCAGTAGTTAGGGGCGCACCGCAGCTCATGCCAAGCACGCCATCGGGTGCGCCTCGCTGCGAGGAACACCCCGTTGCCCCTCGGTTGCGCCCGGTGAGCTCATTGCCGGCGGCGAGCTCTCGCCGCCGGTGCACGTCTCCTGCCCGGCTCACCGGCAGGTGGGGCCGTGGACCCCGCGGGGCCTGTGGCCCAGTGACCTTGGTCCACTGGACCAGGTCCATGCACCGGCTAGGGCTCGGTTTTATTGAAAAATGGAATTCGTGATTTGTTTTTAAATGCTTTTAATTTGTAGCTGGTGCAAATGTGATCCAAATTTGATGGGATTTGTTTTGATAGGTTTCTAGTGATGTGATCTACCTGTGAAAAATATAAAATGCAATTTTGGTGCTGGTTTACTGTGTAGATTTATTTAATTGTTTAAAAGGCTGAAAATTGAGTAAATGCATAGTAAATTGAATATTGCAAAAAAAAAATGTGGTTCTTGTTTTGTTAGGTTTGTATTGCGATGTACTTTCTGTGAAAAATGTATTCCATGCAGTTCCTGTGTAAAAATATTGAGTTGTGAATTAAATACATTAAAGGCTGATTCCTTGTTTATTTTATGGTAATTAATATATGAGGATTTATGGCTTGATAATTTTTGGTGATTGTTCTTGTACTATAAAGTATCCAAGAAAAATGTTAAATCTGTAGTTTGATGCTTTTCACTGTACAAAGTAATTAAATGTGCATTTCTGTCCTGTTGCTTTATCTTTTTGTGTAGGCTGTTATACCTCATGAAATGTGATGATATTTTTATCATGGCTCTAGTTTAACAAGATGTAGCTACTGTAATTTTTGTAGATTTTTATGGACTGTTTAGACAGAGGTCACAGTTCAAGCCTTTAAATTCACATGAAATGATAAGGCTTTAAATTAATTGTTTCAATAAGTTTGATAATTGCTTTTGAGCACTTTTAATTATGATATGCTTGCTGGTCAGGTTATGCAGTATCATATTTGAAATGTGATGTTTGGATTATGAGTAGTGTTATGAGTAGTGTTATTTCTCTTTTATGCATGTGTTGTGTGTGTGCATACACACATCCACCTCTCTTTATGCACTTTCTCTAAGTGTTTAGAGAAGAGATATGCACATACTCAGTAAAGTGAAATAGGTTGTTAGTAGCGAGGAGATATGCACCTACTCTGTCAAATGAACTGTTAATCATCTTCATTCCTGAGCATCGTATCTATGCATTCTTTATGTTTATATCGGACATTTGCATCATACAGGTTCGCAGGAGGGCCCCCTAACTTTCACCGCACGAGGAGAGCCCAGTCGAGGAGCAGCAGCAGGAAGGACTCAAAGAGGAGCTGGTGGCCGAAGAGGACGATCTACCGGAGTGCCCGAATCACTTCGCGAGTGACTTCGAGCAAGGCAAGCCCCGGAGCATTACTTACCTATGCTTTCTAACAGTCTAATTATGCTTTATGATTGATGCATTAAGTATAGGAGTTGTGTGCAACTGTTCATGCATTACATATGTATCCTTGTTTACCCTTGATTATCCTGCCTTGATTATCCTGCTAGTCTAGGACGAGTCTATTGCTTAACTTGCTTAGACGGTAAAAGTCGGGTGATTTCCTGTCATCCGCAAGCATAGGTGGTTACTTATGATTAATGGAAAGCTTTATGTTGATATCATCTGGTTATTGGTTATGGCTGTGATAATTGGAGACCGAGCGGAGTCTTATGGGGTTGTTGGACCATAGTGATTCCGTCTGTGTCAATTAAGGACCGTGCCGTTGCGCGTCCCTCGAGTCATGTTGAACGCATGCCTCACACTTAGCTGGCCGGATAAGTCGTTCCGACCGTGAAGCCTAACACTATCCAGGCCGGCTCTCGATCCCTTTCACACCGTATTGGAGATGGATGGGGGACCACGGGGGCGCGAAGAGTAAGTCCGAGGTCCAGCATGGCTGGCTAAGGCAGTCGGGCGGCCCCCGGGTACGGTGGATCCGGTCGAAACCATGTTTTGTTCCCGGATATGTGCCACGGTGACCTGTAGCTCACTTTAGCGGGTGAGTGTGGTTTGTGTGAGGAATACCCCCTGAGCTCAGTAGTAATCGATTCGAATCGCCATCGTTCCTGGACAGTGAACACTTGACTTGAGCTACGCCATCGTAGTAATGATTATGGAATGTTGATAATAATGATGACGAGTTAAGCTAAATAATTATGATTACTACTTGATTGCTTAATCATGATTAATATATTACAATGATGTTTAGTATAGGTGCTCACCTAGCATAAATAGAAATGATTAAGCTGAGCTGTCACTATAAAATGGTTACCACTGCTTTTCCACAAATGAGTCAAGCTATCCCCTGATAAAGCCTGTCATACTCCTTGGGGTCTTTTTTTTAAGTCAGACGGGTAAGTCTAGCTGAGTACCTTCTCGTACTCAGGGTTTTTTCCGCTTGTTGTTTGTGCAGACGGGCATACCTTCCACGGGTACTGTGAGACCTGTCTTTATCCAGTGGATTAAAAGACCAAAGGGCAAGGTCATTCTTAGTATTCTCTCCAACTGCTTTTGGTGGATTGACTGTCAGCTGGCACTGTACTAAACTTTAAAGTGTGTGTTGGGTTGAGCCTTTAAAACTACTTTGTTTTCGTTGCCTAAATTGAGACTTGGTTTGTAATAACGTTACTTTCCGCACTCTGATGTTATTGGACTATTTGTGAAATGTTGTAACGTGTGGATGGTGACGCTAAACTTGTACGATCTTGGTTGATGATGTTTTGTTTGAAATCCTTCGAGATTTCCGGACTACCGGGTTTATAAGAGCTTAAGTGTGCTAATTACTGGCGTGGCGAGTAATTTTTGCACTTATGCTTTTATAAATTGGACGGTTCTGTTACAGACTATTCATTAATAAACAAACTGAAATGTTCTGATGTCATCAGGACTAGCAAGATGAACAGTAGTTTGAGAACTAGGAACATGCCAAATAAACAAAGCCAGACAATACGAAACGTGGTGCCCAGAGTATGAACAAGAGAAGCCCACCAACATGGGAGCACCGGATGCAAAAGACGTGCATGGGCCATCTATTCATGATCAACAGGAATGTTGCGCTCCGAGGCAGACTGCATAAGTGCCTCATCGGTGAGCTCCCCCGGAGCAATACCACAATCCAGGCCCCAGGACCGCAGCGTAGCCATTGGAACTGGTCCAGCTTGCCCCTCTGAGGTGCTGATGCTGATGGCTGCTATCTTGCGCTTCTTGGGCGTATCCCTGTGTAGCCAGTCATGTGTGTAATTTTCTACTCGAAGACGTGGACTGCACCTTACCGCTGCTTCTGTCACTGGGGTGCTGCGGTTGCGTGCGGAGAGAGCTGAGGGAAGGCGCACACTTCTTTCTCTGGGCCTATTGGGAGGCTCTTCTGCTGCTGCTGGCGTGGGCTCAGTCTGATGTTCCAAAATCAAATTCTGGGCCAGAATCAGCTGGGCTTTGGCGCAAAGGTTGCTGGCTCTCATTATTGATCTGAATCTCTGCTGGGACGTGCTGCTGGCTCTAAACAAAGTCTACTACTATAGCGTATACTTCTAGGGCCACCACCGTAGGGGGTGGCTGCCACGGGACAATCTCCAGCCCAGTGCGGGTACTGGCCGGTTCAGACTCCATGGCCTGGGATTCCTTCCCAATTGGGTTATGGAGAATGATTTGCTGTCCTAGCCTGAGGGAGTGCAGAGTCGTAGCTTTCCTTGTTGAGGAGCTGGCCCCTAGTGCAAATATACCTTTCAGTGTGAACCCCGCTAGAACTGCATTGGAGTTGTATAGGTGTTGCTCTACACAGAACTTGCTTGCTGCAGTATGCTTCAGCTGCTGCTCTAGCAATAGAGATGTGGCATCACTCAATGAAGAGCTGTCTTCGTCTGAGTCAGAAACAAGCACCCAATCCAAGGGGATGTCTGGGCCATTTGCTCGCAGGAAACGCATGCTAGAACCAGAGTAATCAATGTCAATCATATCTTGAGGGAATTGGGGATGCTAGGGAACTTGCTGATCAATGACTGCTTGAGCTGGCTGTGGAGGGGGTTGTTGAACCGGTGCTGGATTCCAGGCAGGCCATTCTTCTGCGTTGCTGTTGGCACCCTGGTTTACAATGCCATCATTGTCTGCTGCTGGTGCTGCAAAACCAGCTGGTTGAAGCTGCTGAATGGGGTTGTGGTGTGGGTTTCCACCGTGTGCACCATGATTAATATCTGCTCCCTGATGTTCTTCCTGCCACTCTGGAAATGCAGGGTTGGCTCCCATGACTAGGGGGCCATGCTCTAGGTGTGGCTCCCCATCAAGGGGAACAGGATCTTCATCTGCGGGGATGACATCAGGAAAGTTCCCATTCAGAATGTAGACTGGCGCGGACCATGATCTACCAATGCCTCCAAGGATGGTGCCCCTAGACACAACCAGACTGTGTGGAACTCTGTTCGGGTTGAGCAAAAGGACTCTGGCTAAGATCCGAGACCTGTTAGCATCCATGTACCAAGCAAGACATCTACCATAAGGAGCAATAGCAGCTTTCACATAAATGTCCTTCTGGAAATCAAGCGGGAACGCTAGGAACATGACCCATGCCAATCTAGTGTACGGGCATAATCTACTATTAATCCCTTCATCATGATTGACTACTGTGACGATTCTACCAGCAAAATTCATTGGACTATTTTTGACTAACTGATCGCGTTGAACAACTGAGCGGAGCTTAATCAAACCGAGGCCAAGCGGAGAGAGATGGTCAGATTCAACACGAACCCACTGCGTGTGCTCCAGGAAGTGCACCACTTGGGTGAGGGTATGCCTGAGCTGGATCGCCTCCACTGGCATGGGGTCGATGGAGACGATGGCGTACTCCTCATTCTCCCTCGTCGGCTCGCCTCCGAGGGCCACTCGACCACGCGCCGCCCTGTTCCATCCGATGTCGACGGCGAGGTCCCCCAGCAAGTACGGGGCAGGGTCGACTGGGAAGTTCGCCATTGTGTCGTCGCCACGAGCTTCTTCTCCCACCCCTTCTTCTTCTTCCCCGATCCCCCTGGCGATGGCTTCGAGGTGATTGGGGTTTTCTGGAGTTTGGAGGAGAAGTTGGGGTGGTGGCGTTGGATTAGATTGAACTGTAGTACTGGGATGCGAAGCGACGATATCAGGGCAGGCACGAGAATCCAGGGACTCCTAGGCGATGGTTCCGGGCTGTTGGGATTGGGGAGCAGCCTTGGGTTGCCAAATTAGCTTGGGCTCTGTCTCGGTGAATAATTTCCGTGGGCCAGGCTTGGGCCTCCATAGTAGTGCCACCCGGTGCCCGGCACGTTTCCTTGAATGGCAGCTCCATCTTAGGTGGCCTAGTTGGAGGCAGCGAGAGCATCTGGTCTTTGAGTGGCATGTATGACTGATGTGGCCCAATACCAAGCAGCGTGAGCAAAGGGACCCCCAATTGGCAAGGTCATTTGAATTTGAATTTGGGGTTGAACTGCCGCCCATAGAACCTGCCGAAAAAATCTCCTGAGAAATCACATCTTCGCCACTAGTCGAGTCTGAAACATCTTCCGAAATCGGATCTCCAATGATCGGAGGGTCCTCTGACGACTAAAGCACGGGCATGCAAAGGCAACCAAACGAATTCCGAGTTGAAGAAGAAGACACATCAACTGAGAATGATCCAAAGCTGATCTTGGTAGCCTTGACAGGTGACTCCTGGACAAGAGGCTTGGCAAGCCGGACTCTTTTCACTGGGATGGCAGCTTTTTTTGCTTTGCTCTTGGCAGATTTAGAAAGGACCTTAGTCCATTCATTTTCTTGTTAATTTCCCAGGCACATTTTTCCTTTTTCCAGTGTGGCGTTCCATTGTTCCAGAGATGGAAAAACAAATCAAACTGGGAGGTAGTAATTCTCTGAAGTTTGTAAACAGCAAAGCCCACATCTTTGGAAAAGGCAGAGAATCGAAAATGATTGTTGCTGAGGAAAACAACATGGAAATCCGAAGCACGACCACCCAAGCACGATTGCAGAGCAAGAGCCACTGATTCCTCCGTGAGGTGGAAGAGGAAGCGCCGAAAATTCACGAGCAGGAAGAACGAGCCATCAGATGAGGGGTAGGGGAAATGTACCGGGGCACGATGCCGACGACGGATCTCATCCTGGAACTCCAACCCACGATCGAAGTCCAGGCACTCGAGGAGGCCCGACGAGGATCCCATGGACTCCGGCGATCAAATCACAGGAGATCATGGCTGGCGGCGGTGGAGCGGTTGGGGGTGAGGGCGGAGAGAGCCGGGGAGAGAGCCATTGCGGAAAGTATCGAGTTTTTTTTTTCTATTCACCTCGTTATGTCCAAGACATACACTACTATATGTTAACTTCGCATTTATGAATCTTGTATTACATATTTGATATTCTAAAGGATCTCAATTGAAAAACTTCAAACTACAATGCTATAGATCTCGCCGAGCATTATAACATTGATTTTGATTTTTGACTCCAGCTAAGATTGTTTAATCAGTTTGAGAACTTGTAATGAATATTTGGAAATGTAAACCATCTCAAATGAAATGGTTGCAACTATAAAGTTTTACATCTCCTGAATCTAAAACTTCTCCTTAAAACACCTCTTTACCAGACTTCATATATATGCATTTTCCGTGTGAACCATGGGCTTTTACTGTCGTTCATAGCCGCCGGTTGATGGTAATATCTGGTAGTGAAACATATTGCATCTGAGCTCACACGTACATTTCGAGACGGAATAAAAATATTGCATCTGGCTATTTGGAACCCACCGGAGTACATGCCAGACAAGGTGGCTGATGCAGCGGCAGCAGCATTGGGAAGGACTCCATGCAGCAGCCCAGGTACCCCTGCAGCATTTGGGAGGAAGGACTCCATGCCGCAGTGCAGGTACCCCTGCATTTTGCAACCAAGGCAACGACAGCAACTGCTGTAGCTCCCACCCGCTGGCCGCCGCAAAGATTGGGAACGAGAATTGGGGTCCCCGTGGCCGTGGCTCGCGGACATCAGATCGCCCTCTGGTTGTGCCTGCGACATATGGTGCGTCGGCACGATTCCGAGGACGTCGAAGGGATCCGCTGGAGAGGAGCACGACACGCACGCCAGAGACGCTGGCGTGCGGAGAAGGAAATCAAGCGCGCGAGAGGCGAAGCCCGCACGCGGGAGTCGACTGGCGCCGCGGATAGCAAGCACGTCTCGCTCGGGAAAATTGGGCAGCGAGGACTGCGGGATACCCAGCGAGGAATAATAGAAGATGAAGAATCTCTGATGCACCTTTTTTTCCAATGCCCTTTTGCAATCAGCTGCTGAAATGTTTTGGGTCTGGCTCACCTCATCCAGGCCTTCTCTGCTTTCAAGGATCACATTCGCAGACCGTTTTTCATGGAGATCATAGTAGCTATGTGTTGGGCAATCTGGACAGCTAGAAATAATTTAATCTTCCGGCATCAGCAGCACTTCATTACCTCGTGCAAGATCACATTCAGGAAAGAGCTGGCTCTAGTTAAGCTAAGAGCTAAAGGCCATTACGATCCCTTGATTGATCAATGGTTGCACAACTTTGCTTAGTTCGACTTATCTTTTTTGTTTCTTTTTTTGTTTCTTGAGCCACGTGCTTGGCTTCCTGTAACTTCTGTAACTTTGTTTCCTGTTTTAATAAAAGCCCAGAAGGGGGAAACCCCTCCTGTTTACCTCAAAAAAAAAAGGAATAATAGAAGACTGCAGGGGAGCGGTTGTTGCTGCACGAGCCGTTTAGTATAACAGGGGATATGAATTATGATGCTTGTGCGCTGGAGGCGATGGCATGTAGAGAGGGCATCAAACTTGCGATGGAGATGGGAATACTACGAATAGAACTGGAAACTGATTGCCTACAAGTGGTGCAGCTGTGGAACAAGATGATCAGCGCTCCATCATTGATCCGGTCCTAAAGGAGATTGAGGACCTCAGTCTTGCCTTTCAGCAATTTTCCTTTATTTATGTTAGTAGATTGTGTAATAAAGTTGCGCATACTCTGGTGAAAACAAGTTTCAGAGTCGCATCGTATAGAGACGTGACATGTAACTCTGGTGTGTGTGTGTGTATGATCTGAGTGTTTCGGAGGCTTCCGGCCACTTAATTGAAAGGCAAGCAATTCAAAAAAAAAAACTATTTTTAGCTTTTACAAAATGATTTAGGCTATCCCTTAAAGATGCTCTTATGTCGGTCATCTTATGCTAGCTGCAGAGAAGATTTTGGTAGAAAGGTGCTTGGCACACACCTTGCTGAGAAGACGATTGGCAGAAAATACTTATTGTAGTTCTGGCTCTTTGAGTGTCCTGTGAAGTTATCAATGTATTTCAAATGAGATTGATGTTAATAAATCAAACTCTATGTATCATCTTTTGTAGTGAATCTTAAACATAAGAGATCTATGTTTTGTTAGCAATGCATGTGTTTTCTTTTGAATGTTTTTTATTGCACTACCGAGGGGTGATAGATGTAGCATTAGTATGAGCAATATAGTTTAGGTAGTGACCCTATGCGTGGATTTTTCACCAGTCCTGCAACTAGACCAAAGGTTTTTTTTCATCTACTCGTGGAAAAAAATTAGGTGGGGGTGTGTCAAACGTAGATCAGGGCGATGATAGCTAGCAAATTCAGTGGGGCTGCAGAGACCCAAAAGGGGAAGATAGGCAACAGACGAGGCCCCATGGCCTGCCCTCTAGTAGGGTGGCGGGTGCTGCCGCCTTCACCTGCCACGCCGGCAGGGCACCTCCGCCCGCCTACCGCGGGTGGGGAGCCGTCGGCCCCACCACAGCCGCCCCGCTGTCGCCGGATCCGCCTCAGTTACCTTTTTATTATTAATAATTAAAGAATTAAGATTAAAAAATTAGAAAGCTCGTGTTCGATAAGAGTCCAATTACTTCTTGGTCCAATCTGATTACAATGCTTTAATATTTATAGTCCCAAGTAGACTCTAATGGTGTGCACAACTTTGGCGTCAACATCACCATGCTCATTGCAGTGGAGATGAGATACTTTGCTATAGCGCTTCTTTTCATGTACCTATTGCCATAGACAACGATGTCTTCCACATTGACACCCTCTTCCTTGACATCGGGCATAGCATCGACGTCATTTTGGGCAAGCCAAGCCATACTAGCCTTGGTTGTGTCTCGTGGGACTTCACCACCACGGAGCTGCTCCACTTCCATTATGGAATACCGTATCTTCTTCAGACAGTACCACGCCGGCCGCCCCCTAGACACGGGTGGCATGGGTGGCACCATTCCAGCCACCCCAGCTATGGCCTCCTACCACACAGCTAGCACTGACACTGATGAAACCCGTGCATAGGGCGAGTTGACTGTCAACATTCGATGTCATCGACACCAATGATGGCATCACCTTCATCAAGCTCCGTCAGGCGGTTCTGGAGGACAGAGAGTTTCACGCCTTAGCCAAGGCGATCCTAGAGGGACGGACCGGACGAGCTTGGTCGCTTGACCATGGGCTCGTACTCTTTGATGAACGCTTCTACGTACCAGCGTCTTCACCACTGCTGCCTTAGTTGTTGTAGGATCTTTGCTAAGGGGGTGCAATAGATGTGGAGCACCTAGCGGTGGGTGCTCATAAGCCAGCAGTGGATGGAGCAACGATGGAGCCACTACTGTCATATATCTTGGAGGTACAACCCTAGCCACAGCATCAGGGCGTCTATGACGCCAGGGTTGCCTTTCTGGATGATTCGAGCCACTTGATGGCCAACATGGGGAGCATCGACATCGACACATTTCCAGGAACGTTCGCACATCGCCTCTCCCTTAGGGTGTTCGAAGTGGGCATGTTCCTCTTCGGTGACATGGTGGATATGACATCCTCCCCTGCAAAGCGCTCCGTAAGGACGATCCAGGGATGACTGCCATTGAAGGTCGCCAGCCACCTTGACAACCACGTGCGAGTCTACTTGAAGCCACCGTAGATGCTGCACAGCTTTGAGTACACCGCTTTCGTTCCTAAGGAGGCACTAGCCAAGGCGTGACCAGAGAAGGGGTTACCCTTCAAGAGTAAGGATGCATCTATGGGTACTATAGCTACATCGACAACTGTTGATGGTCATTAAACACCAAATATAATCATCAACTATTGCATAAATTGATATAAAATAAATTAGAAAGCATAGTTATAGATTTTGATTCTAACAACTTCTATGAGTTTTGGTGTTATCACTTATCTTGTAGAAATATATAATTTTCCATTAAATAAAAGCATATCAAATGGGGAATTGGACTGCACCATTATGAAGGGCTTGTTGAGACGATCGAAACGAACATATCATTTGCTATATTCGGAGTCTAGAATAAAAAGATATAAATTGTGCAAATAAAGGAAGATTCTAGAACATAGAGCTGTGGGATTAAATGGGCCCAAATCAGAATTTGGCCTATAAAGGCCTACTATGGGTGTTTTTATAAGATATGGTGGGGAGATTAGTACCACAATCACTTGGAGGGGAGGCCAGACGCCCTCATATAAGCAACCCAGGACCCCGGGGATTAGGCACCACATTATTATGAAGATGTAGAGGTGTCCCTCAAAAGGATGAACTCTCACCTCTAGAGAATTAGGACTAGACTTTCCAATGTAGTAGACTAGTTCTAGTTGAGGGTTAGGGAGAGCGGAGCTACACTTAGAATCTAGAAGTCTTTAGAGATTTGGTATGCCTTGTATCTATTCTTGTAAGAGTTATATTTTAATATATTTTATCTTCTCTATTTACTTTAATACATTATATTTGATTGGTTAGTATAGTTGTTATACTTTAGCATAGAATCTCCGCCTGTATTAGATGCTTTAGTTATTATATGTGACTAGAGTAGTAATCAATAGTGTAGACATAGAGTCTAGGATATAGAATACCGGAGATTGCACCCAATCAAACATATAGTTGTGGTAGTCCTAGGTGGTGACAGCCCTGACCGCTGATGTATTCCACCATGTTAGGGTTGGTGTTCGACCATAGTCAGAGCATCCTAGTCCTTTCTCACCTATTTCTGTGACTAGTGTTCTGATGTCCCGAAGTGTTATTGTGTGATTGCTTTACCTACCAAGAATTAGTTATTATAGAACCCCAGTAATAGAGAGGTATTTAGGAACCTTAAACTCTCTCCTTGTTCTCTCACTTTAGCTATCTACTCTTTTATCATAGAATTCTCCTGTGTGTGTCATATATGCATAATTTCTATCATCTACCATTTACCCCTACTTTAGTCTAGTTGGTGTATTAGTTAGTAGATATACGATGGTGAACTATCAATGTCTTTATCCATTGTTTCCCAGTGGTAAAATATAAATAACGATACCTAGAATACTCCCGGTAAAATGCTATAACGACTTTCTGTGCGCTTGCGGAATCCTTCATATTTTAATTATGCATAAGAAATACCAACAAGTATTTTTGGCGCCATTGCCAGGGAAACAATTGACGTAAAGATTTTGATATTGATCTTGATATCGCTAATCTAGTCTGCCACTAGCTTTAGTAGGATTATCCCTGTTTTGTTGAGTTGTGGAATAAGCAGGATATCAACCGTCTCAACCTTCTGGTGAAATTCCACAAGAATAAGACATGGAAGATATTAAAGAACTCAGGGTGCCTAAACATTCATGATCCATCAATAATGGAGCCCTACCATCTCATAGGTTTGTATAAACATATATATTCCTCTAACCATGAGTAGATTGGAGAAAAAATTGTCATCACAAGAATTCAAAGTTCATCACATATGATGAACAAAAGATGCTGCACAACTCATAAATTCTATTATGAGTCATGGTAAGTATGATCAATAAAGGTGACAAAATCTTGCTCATAGACTTAAAATTTGATAAGTAGTTATTCTATTGCATTCCACTGCATGTTTACTTTGAACAATCCATACATCTATGCCATCTCATATCAAATCCACAGCATGTTTAGTTTCTTGCACATATGCATATCACTTGCATCTCTACATAAAATTAAAAAAATTCTCACCACACATGATCATGCTTTCATCTCTGTTTGAGTAAATCTCAATGTGCTTCCATGCTACCTTTGTTTGCTATTGTATGCTTAGGTTTTTGAAGTATATTTATGCACCTTTTTAAATTAAGCATGGTGCTTGGTTTAAACCTGCCTTCCTGAATTAGATTAGATATGGTGTCTAGTTTAATTTTTTGAATCATAAGGTGTACTGAGTTTACTTCTAAAAAGCTTTTAAAATTAAGTATGGTGCTTAGGTTAAAATGCTTTCCTAAATCAAATTAGACATGGTGTCTAGGTTGATTTTTGAACTGAAAGTATGCTTTAGTAGACACTGGATATTTTGTTAGACTAACCCCTGCAGAAAACTCTTAAATTCAATTTGGATAAGTCAAGAGATGAATTCACATAAGAGATGAATCAACATATGATGAAGTCAAATAACTTTGGACAAAAGAAAGACACAGCTCATTCTTCATAGAAGAACTGAAAGAAATAATAAATATCTATTCGTAGTTCAAACAAAAAGAAAGGAGAACAAGTGTATAGAAAGAATCAAGATGGAACGAAATTGATGTAAGAACACTTTAACACCTTCTACACTTCATCATGAAAGTGGACCAATCATCCTGCAAGACATAAAGAGACTATTCATAGAATCAAATCAAGGTTAGAGGTATTTTTCAAAATTATATCTTTGCCTTAACCTTATTTGAAAATTTGAAGTAATGGTAAATCGTTTAAAACACAGGCTACAAGTGAATCTTTAACTCCTTGGCAAACATTATCTATACCTTAAATAAATAGTATATTTCTTCAGGTATGTGTTGTCTACTAATCCCTTGCAGAAAAGAAATAATGAGAGAAGTAGAAGTTTGGAAAAGTGAGAAAGAAGTACAACATATGCGATAAGATGCTAATGAACAACTCAAGATGTAAGGAAGGAAAAGAGCATTGAAATTCATCTATCTTCTACCATATGGTGTCATCATGCTCCAGTAATAAAGGTAACATCTTAAAGGTAAGTGGTCATTATTTCCTCTTGATCTTGGAGTATACATCATAGCACAATTCTCTTGATCTCAATCTTAACCAAATAAGCTCAAATATGATATATCTTATTTTTGGAAGATGATAGTCATTATGATAAACTTGATAACTTATAAAGAACTTGATAACTTATAAAGATAAACAATCCTTCCATAGGCTAAGTAACTTCACTCCTTTACCCCATAAGCTTAAATGCCATATTTATACTTTTGATATTCTCACCCAAGATGTAAATGAATAATATGAAAAGACATCAATCTTATTATGCCTAAGGTTAAAAAATGAATAAATTTCTGGTTCTATTGGTGTTTTCCCACCGATAGAACCTATGCACTTGATCTCTACCTTGTCTTTATGAGTAGAACACACTTCAAGCAAAGTGTGGGGAGATACTCCAAATTCTATAAGTGAGAATTCTAAATCAGTAATAATGAGGCACATAAGATTGGCTTCGAGATACTAACAAAAAGAAAAGAAAAAGGTGGCACCACCAATGGAAGCGCCACTAGTGGAGACACCACCTTAATCCTCATCCTTAGGAGCAAACTAAAGTAATTGATTAATGAACTACTTCAAGGAGGAGTCCAATTCGGAGGACTCAAAACATTGAACCCTCACCGTGAGGTAACATCGGTAGTTATCCATATTTATTTTGAGCACTATATGTTTTATTTTCTCTTAAGCATGTTTACTTTTTCTGCATTAGTATTGTATAGAAAATAATAAAAATAAATAGATGTGTGTTAAGTTGCATTCATCTTAAAAAAATGGCAGCCCCATGTGAGTTTTCTTCAGTGTGCAAAAGCCTATAGGAATTGTCACTATGGTGGCATAAAAATGTCAAAAATATCATGCATAGATGTTTTTCTTTGCTACATAAAAAAATAGAAAAATCTAAAAATACTAGATGAGCATCCTACTGTAATCTTTGCCACATGGAAAGTATTTCTAAAGTTCTAAAACATTCAATCCTCAAAATGGCTAACCACAAACTATTTTATCCTAATCTATTTCATAAGTTTTGGTATTTCGTGAAAGCTTTCTGCAGGATGACTTCAAGAGCTAGTTACCTAGGCGCCCTCATCTTTACTCCTCGATGTACACCTTCTCAATATACGATTACCCACTGTGTGAAGGAAGTAACTTTTCAAAGGATGAAGATCAAAATGTTCCTGGCAACACTTGCTCTCATAAGCATGAGCTCCTCCATGAGGATCACTCAATTTCAATATTTAACGATGACAACAACTAGCTTGGGGGGAAGACATCCCCTAGTTATCGGGTAAGTATACCTATGCGATTATTGAGTCTGTCTTATAGTCATAAAAATACTAAAAATATATGGGCACATAAAGGTCTATGTTTGGCGAGTCTTTGTGACTATTTAAAATATAAAACGAAATAAAACTAAGTGTATTGTTATGAGTCAAGCCCTAGAAATGATCTTAAAGAACAGAAGTGATAGCTCGTAAAGTGCTTAGTTGCTAGACTCAAGTTTTATCAAGTTTTGGCTTAGACTATTTGGACATAAAGATTTATTTTGAGCCTAAAACTTGTGGGTTGTATATGCATGAGCTAAGTCTAGGTGATTGATTGATATGATCGAAAAAGTTTAAGCTACTGTTTATCTTGCTCTAAGTGACACTAAAGTACTGGAGATTTTTTTAAAAAATGTAGAACCTTATATGACGAACTCTTGTATGATAAAGCTTACATTCCTACTACAGCCAAACATGATATCTAGGCCAGATAAACTTCCATATATACACTGCTTGTCTTGCATTGAGTTTTATCAAACTTTGTGACCCTTTGGAGAGATTTGTTATACTCTTGAATCAAGATCCACTTACACTCCACCTATATATGCACTACTCTACATTGGAGTAGGCGCAACAACATACCATACCACATAGATTCACCTAAAAAATGTTTTACTCCTACACTGGGAGAAAACACTAAAAAAATATTCTTGTTAGGATAGCCACTAAATAAATGCTCCAAGTTCTTGTTGCTATCTCTCAAAAATCTATAGTGCCAAAAGGAGGTGTGAGCTATGCAAAAGTTATTCTGAAGAAAGAGAAAATAAAAATAAAAAAAAGGGAGTTAGGATAAAAGACAAGTGTCCAAAATATTAAAACAATGGTACTTAGATGCCCGCCTCTCCAAAAAAAAGAAAGAAGAAAGAAGAAAAGAATAAGATAGCTCATACTCTCTAGCCAAGTTTCAAATTTAAAAGAGAGATATATCTTCAAGGAGCAAAGTAGAATTAGGTTTCACCACTTCCACCAAATATCCACCATATCCATACACTTGCACATCTTGATTTGATTGCATGACTTATTTTTCTATGGATCCATTGTTTGACTTTACAATATATGTATTGCAAGTATGCAGTTTCACGTTTTATTCACACCTTCGAGCTCCACATAAGCCTTAGTTGTTGGAAGAAAAGAAAAGCATAACATCATTATTGCCTTGGTGAGAATCCACAAATACCACATATACTGAGAGATTTGCGAGTGTCATCTAAAGAAAGCTCTAAGTTTTATTTAAAAATCTCTAAAAACTCCAGAATAATAGTTGAATGAAGAGCTTAAGACATAGTGCTTGGCTAGATCTTTCTATCTTTGATTGCTTAAGATCTAAGTAAAAGCTAAGAAGCCTCATGGTCAAGGGTAATATGAGTAAGTTTGAATATTAGCTCAATTTTGCTTAAACCTAGAGGAGAATTTTTGTCTGAATACAGGTATATTTTGTGGGGCTATAAGAAAGTTGCTAGGAACATATAGATATCAATAGCGATTTCTAAGTTCAGCTTTGCTAGGGACTAGCAAAGGTTAAGCTTGGGGGAGCTTGTTGATGGTCATTAAACATCAAATATATTCATCAACTATTGCATAAATTGATATGAAATAAATTATAAAGCATAGTTGTAGTTTTTGAAACAAGTTCCACGAGTTTTAGTGTTCTCACTTGTCTTGTAGGAATATATAATTTTCCATCAAATAAAAGTATCTCAAATAGGGAATTGGATTGCACCATTGTGAAGGGCTCGTCGAGATGATCAAAATAGGTATATCATTTGCTATATTCAGAGTCTAGAATAAAAAAATATAAATTTTGCAAATAAAGAAAGATTCTAGAACATGGAGCTGCGGGATTAAATGGGCCCAGATTAGAATTTGGCTTATAAAGGCCTATGGGCATTTTTATATGATATGGTTGGGGATTAGTACCACATCGCTTGCTAAAGGTGGAGGGGAGGCCAGACGCCGTCATATAAGCAACATAGGACCCCATGAGGATCAGGCACCACATTATTATGGAGATGTAGAGGCGTCCCTCAGAAGGATGATCTCTCACCTCTAGAGAATTAGGGCTAAACTTTCTAATGTAGTAGATTAGTTCTAGTTGAGAGTTAGGGAGAGCGGAGCTACACTTAGAATCTAGAGAAGTCTTCAGAGATTTAGTATGTCTTGTATCTATTCTTGTAAGACTTATGTTTTAATATATTTTATCTTCATTTACTTTAGTGCATTACATTTGATTAGTTAGTATAGTTGTTATACTTTAGCATAGGATCTTCGTCTGTATTAGGTGCTCTAGTTATTATATATGACTAGAGTAGTAATCAATAGTATAGACATAGAGTCTAGGCTATACGTTACTTGAGATTGCACCCAATCCAACATATAGTTGTGGTAGCCCTAGGTGGTGACAGCCCTCACGGCCGACATATTCCACTATGTTAAGGTTGGTGTTTGTAGGACTATAGTCAGAGTTTTCTAGTCCTTTCTCTCACCTATTTCTGTGACTAGTGTTCCAATGCCCCGAAGTGTTATTGTGTGATTGCTTTACCTACCAAGAATCAGTTATTATAGAACACCAGTAATAAAGAAGTATTTAGGTCCTCTCACTTTAGCTATCTCTTTGTTTTTATCATAGAATTCTCCTATGTGTGTCATATATGCATAATTTGTATCATCTATCATTTACCCCTACTTTAGTCTAGTTGGTGTATTAGTTAGTAGATACGTGATGGTGAACTATCAATATCGTTATCTATTGTTTCCCAGTAGTAAAATATAAATAAAGATACCTGGAATACTCTCGGTAAAATGCTACAATGGTTTTCTGTGCGCTTGCGAAATCCTTCATATTTTAATTATGCATAAGAAATACCAACAGCAACCTCCACTACTATTCTGAGTTCCATGCTCTATGGACCAGTGCGAACGTCATCAGAGCGGACTTCCGCACCAAATGCCTCATCGGGTTCATCTAGGAGCTCCTAGCCAATGTGACTACCATGCATAGAGGGCACGGACGACTGGACTGCATTCTAACATGAGGACACACGGTCGAAGAAAGGGGAGTTCTGTCACACACCGGATCGGGGTGGTGACAAGCGGCAAATTCGGTGGACCTATGGAGACCTAAAAGGAGAATATGGGCAATGATCCGCCATCGCCACTGCCACACGGCCGGGGCGGGCGCCGCCGCCGCCTACTGCCGCGGTGGGGGGAGCAGGGCCCCACAAATGTCGCCGCTGCCACCGGATCGGCCTCAGTTACCTTTTTATTATTATTAATTAAAGAATTAAGATTAGAAAGTAGAAAGTTCATCTTCGATAAGAACTTTCTCGTTTGAGTCCATTTGAGAATATAAATATTAAAACATTGTAATCAAATTGAATAAAGAAGTAACTAGACGAAAGTACTTTATTCCAATCTTCCCGGCTCTCTCGCTCCCTCCTTTCCCCGGTTCGCCGCCACCGCCGCCCCAGCCCGCCGCCAACAACGACGGCCGCCACCCTACTAGGGCGCACGCCACCCCCCCTCCTCTCTCTCCTCCTCCAATCCACTAGCTTCAATCCACCCTACTCCTTACGTGTGTTACAGGACGGTCCCCATGAAGGAACCATGCACACCCACCATGGATTTGCCACACATTCATACACACGTATAAAAATAAAAATACAGTTGCTTAAATTTAGGAGGAAAATTATATATGCAATATTTGCATTAGGAAAACAACCTAGTTGCTTTAGAAAAATCAAAATGTCAAGAAGTCCAATATTTTCGTTTGAAATATAAACTGGTAGTAACTTATTAACTTCATGCACAACTTGAAGAAAGGGGGGCATGTATGCTATTATTGGGGAAGGACAAGCTTAGGGTAAAGAGGGAGACCAAGGTGTGCTTTAATTTGGAGATGAACATACCTAAGATCGGATCCTACTCCAAGCTTCTATAGTATTTGGTTTCATTATTATTATTCATATGTTGCTACTCCATCAGTACCTACTGTTTAGTCATGGCAATTAGACTTGTTTTTGGAATTCCATTGGGTAACGATGAATACAGTTTGCCCAAGCTGAGTCAGCACTACGAGCTGGTAGAATGCATTTCCACACGGCGCTGTTGCAATCATACCCAGAACCAAACCCAATCATCCAAACTCGATCCCCCTTCCGCATCGACTGCTTGGCCTCGCAATATGCCATTTCATACCAATTCGAGCTGCTAGATGTGTTTCCAAATCGATGCAGTGTCATCCTCGATGGCTCAACTTGCTCATCTGATAGATCCAGACTACGCTGCACAGCATCGATCACTGCTCGCCCACCTGCATGTATGCAGAAATGCTCGACGGCCAAGCCGAAATTTGGAACATACTTCCTTGTACTTCTCTTCAGAAACACCTTTTGTGCAATGGAGGAGAACAGAAATGATAACTGCTCAGAGACTGGAAGCAGAAGAGGGGCAATTGCGGCGATGTTGGCCTTGAGTGCCTCACCAGCGACGGCCACAAGATCCTTAGACAAATTAATCCCTAGGTTCGCCTCGTCGTCTTCCTCTTGGAAAACACAGTGGTATGCGCTATCCTGGGCACCAGTGGATTTCCGCACAGTGTGCAGAAGCTGAAACCGAGCATCGGCCCTTGAATTCGAGAGTAAAACAGCAGCGCCTCCCATGCGAAACAGCATGTTGGTCAGTAGCATCGATCTCTTCTTCCCTGCATAGTAGCTGCAAGTCATGATCTCCGTAGATACCATCAGCGCCTGTGCACCGTAGGGCATGCTTTGCAAAAGGTTCCTTGCGAGCCCAACGGCGATCAATCCTGCACTGCACCCCATGCCAGATAGTTGCATATTTTTTATATCGCTACGCAGCTTGTATCTATTTATAATCATGTCAGTCATGGATGGTATCATGGTCAGGATGCTACAATTGACAATCAGTATGTCAATTTTACTAGGTTCGATTGATGCCTTAGCAAATAAGTCGTCGATGACCGTGAAGATGACCAGCTCTGCCTCCATACGAGCTAAGCTAAAACTATGAATGAAAGGGGGGTCATGATATGAAGAGGGCATGCAGGCCTCGTCACCAATGCCAGAGCGTCTACAAATGTTGCTTAGGAAGGAAATGTTATCATCGTCAAGGAAATTTGTTAGGCGAATATTCTCAATATAGGAGGCTGGGGCAATTCGGTAGTTTGAGTTAGGACTGAAGCAGGCATACTCAAGAAGGTACACTGTGTGTCGATGTCTGGTAAGATACTTGACAGCTACAGCTACAGCAGTTATGAGTAAAATTGCCAGGAGGCGACGGATGGGTAGGTTGCCAGTGGACGAGGTGAGTAGCTTGTCTTGGCAAATCTGTGTGGCCTCGAGGATCATGGCACTCATGGTATGGTGGCAGCAAAAGATGATGGCGTATATTGTTCACAACAAGTTGAGATACTTGGTCTTGGCATGCAACCTTGCGCATATGTATCGTGTGTTGAAGTTACAACACTTGAGTTATATATAATGCCGATTTGTGAACAAAGTAGAGGAGTGCCGGGGAAGGTGTTTTAAACCTGCTATCAATAATAACTTGCCATGCAAAGAACATGCGCCCCCTAATTTTTCAGGATTTGAGGGTTCCCCGGTTGAGGGTTCTTTCCTGATGCTTTTTTTTTCCCCTTTCACTTCTTTTATATTTTAGGTGCCTGAACTTTAAGATGATTTCATCTAACACTCTTATATTACCAACTAATCCAAGTAAATTGTAATTTTTTAATTTACTATTTGTCTTCATGTCATAACATACTGAATTTTTTCCATGCCTACCTATAGAAATATTTGTAAATTGTTCAATTGTCTTTGTGCCAACCACATACTAGATTTTGTTTGGTTTGTGAAAAGCAAATTCGAGATGATGTCTACAAAAATTGCAAATATCAAAACATATAAATTTAATATAAAATAAATGGAGTAACAGTCATTTGAAACTAAACTAAAATCCAGGTGTTAAAACCTAGAACCATGTCTAGTAGTAGATCGGTCGGGTACAAGCTCTTTGCAATATGTAAATGGAGTCCTATACATTACTACTAGATGGAGAGAGAATGTGTTAGGTTCGTTACCAACCGGAGTTGAAAGGACCGGCGGGAGCAGGAGGCCCTAATTTTTTACAATTTGACCCTTTTTTGAATAAAATTTACATTTAGACCCCTAGAGGAACTAAACTGACTTTTGGACCCTGCAGGTCGGCGCTACAAGTTATGGCTCCGAGGTAACACTACTCGGAGCCATAGATCTCGGCACCGAGGTGTTTGGACGTGGCCAGCACACCGTCCGATTTGGCGATGACGTGGCGGCACCTCGGGAGCCGCATATTCGGGCGCTGAAGAGCTCGAGCCACAGATCTAGGCGCCGAGGCTTGGGAGCCGCGGATCTTGGCTTTCCGAGGCTTCGAGCCTCGAGAACGGGGCGGGCGCCCGGCCCGGTGAGCCAGCATGCAAGCGTCACTCCTCGCGGTCTGCACTTTGTCTTCTTCCCTCGGGACTGAGCCGCGAGCTCGGAGCCGGCGGCTCTCCTTTGCCGCCCGCCGCCGCCCTTCAAGCCGGGACCGGCCGAGCTTGGAAGCCGTTCAACACCGCCGCCGGCCTTCAAATCATCCGGCCGGCGTCCTTGTTAGCCTGCCACGGCGTCGTCACCATCGCGAGGCGCCGTCGGAGCAGCCGCGCCCGCCCGACCCGCGCGCCGCCGTCCAGCGGCAGCGCCGCGTTGATGCACCTCGCCTCGCCGTCGTCGGCAGCGGCCCAAGCGCCCGCCCGCCCGCCCTCTCCCGCGCCGCCTTTCCCAAAGCGCGGCGTCCAGCGGCCCGCGGCGGCGTAAGATACCTGCGGCACCGTCACCGTCACCGGCGGCAGCTGGCGGCCGCCCGCACGGCGGCCCGCCTCTCCGCAGCGGCCGTCCAGCGGCGCGGCTGCCGCGTAAGTGCACGCACCGCCTTATCGCGTCCTCGGCCGCGGCGTGGCGCCCGCGCCGGCCCAAGGCGCCTCTCCCAGCGCCGCCGTCCGTGGCGGCGCGCCAAGTGCCTGCTCTGCGCGTCTTCGCCCCCGTCCTCGGCGCGGCAGCGAGCGCCCGCCCGCCCCGGCCGCTTCTCCCGGGCGGCTGCCTCTCCCGCGCCCGCGGCCGTCAGCGGCAGCGGCGCCCGCCGCACGCCTCGTCGCCTCCGTCCACGGCCGGCAGCTAAGCGCCCGCCCGCCCCGACGCGGCAGCGCTGAACGCCAGCCCCGTCCCGCCCGACCTCGGCGGCACCGTATGCGGCCACCATCTCCTCCGTTTTCCTCGGCGAGACCGGCGTTGAGGGCAGGCTCGGCGTCCCCGCGTCCCCGCCGGCCTGCGTGCGGCGGCCCTCACACCGCCCGTCCCCCAACGCCTCCCGTCCGCAACGCCGCCCCCTGTCCTGGCTGCAGCACCACCTCCCCCAATCCCGGCGGCTCCCAGTGATTTTGTCCGGTATGTTCCTTTTTATTTCATTAGTGCAAGATAAGTGTGACATATTATTAGCTAATTTATTTCTATAGCTAATGTAGTTTTAAGTATTTAGATCAACGGTTAGCTTAGATAGTTTGCTAGATAGTTAGTCAATTTAGTTAGCAATTATATTTTGTAATAATATACAGTTAGGTAGCAAATATATTTTACAGCTATCTAGTTACCCAGTTAGCTTATTTTTCTAGTTACAGCTATTTATTTCTACACTACAGTTAGCTTATTTAGGTAGTTAGGCAATGTAGATACATATTTAGTTAGGTTATTAGTTGATATAGTTAGGAAATGCAGTAAGCACATATATTTAGATACTTATTTAGTGATGTACAGTTAGGTAGTTAGAGAGTTATGTAGTTAGGTTAGCTTGTAATTGTAGTGTATTATACCAGTAATAACTTTCGTGTTTTGCATACCACCTAGATGGACAATGTAGTCAATTTGTTTCATGGAGGAAGTGTGGAGGAAGATGAGTTTTGGAATGTCAGTTTTTCTGGAATGCAAAGGGTGCCTTTAATGTTCGATGATCGACCATCCTTGGCTGAGTTGTTGGCTAGTGCTCGTGATGAGGTTCAGTTCAATTCAAATGTGGATGACCTCTCGGTTGAGGGGGTACTTCACTATGGTAAATCAGGACGTATTTTTAGGCGGTTGGTTCCAATTGCATCGGAGGCTCAGTGGGACAAGTATGTCAAAACTGTCATGAAGAATGAGTTTCAATGTTTGGATCTGGTTGTGCGGAGGTTGTCTAATAATGCCACCCCTCATGGGTATCCACCCCCCAATGTTCATTCAGCCCCTCAAGGGTTGTCGGCAGGACCGGAGAATCCGCCACTCTTTGAGCCTCTGTTACCCAACCGCGAGGTTGATTTGGAAGATGTGGTTGTGGTGCCCGATGCTCAATCCGGCCCAAATGAGGGTGGTGTATGTCCTGGTGTCCGTGCGACATGTGGGAGTGATGATCATTTTGCTGCCCCCCAGGAGATCCCCTTGACCCAGAATCATCCTAGTAAGTGCTTTAGTTGCACTTTTGCTTTCCTTATTCTTCCATCATTTCTTTCCTTTTTCTCATTGCTATCCGTATTTGTGCTTTAAATGTAGGAGATAATCCTTGTAATGATGCTTGTGCTGCTGTTCATCCATCTACCAACGTGGACCCAGGGTGTATAGCCTCTAATAGCGTGGATGTTGAAATAGTGGATGATGAGGAGCCTTATGGCACAGCAAGGGCTGTTGATTCAGATGATGACCGGCCTGTTGCAGGTTTGAGCGAACAAGACATGGAGCTCATCAGACGCTTTTGTCCTGATCGTGATCCACTGGTTCATGAGTTCAGCGACGTCAGTCATTCTCAACATGCTGCTTATGCTGAAGGAAGAGAGGACGAGCTGCAAGATGTTCCTGCGGCTGGTGATAGCGTGGAGATTCAAAAGGGCATGATCTTCAAGGACTTGCCCACCTTAAGGAGGTGGCTACAGGAGTATTCTGTGAGACGTAAGAGGCCATTCAGGGTGACGCACTCCTATGTGGAGCGTCGTTACACGGTGGTGTGCGAGATGTCTAATTGCAATTGGAGGGTTTGTGCTCGCAAACAGAAGGCCACAGGGAAGTTCAAGATCACCAAAATTGTAGGTCCACACACTTGTGCTCAAACTGATCTGAAACAGAAGCATCGACAGTTGACCAGTACCCTCATTGCCAGCGCGTTGTACACAACTTTGAAGGAGCAGCCGAACTTGAAGGTCAAAACAATTATAGACATGGCTAAGAAAATATTTAAGTATGACGTAAAGTATGGTCAAGCATGGAGGGCAAAGCAGCGGGCCTGGAAGATGATATATGGGGACTGGGAGGAGGGGTACGAGAAGTTGCCAGCCATGTTCACTGCAATGAAAGCAGCAAATCCAGGCATGCATTACGAGTATATCCCAAAGCCGAATGAATGGAAGGATGGGAGACAAATATTCTTCCGAGCATTCTGGTGCTTTCCCCAGTGTGTGGAGGCCTTCAGGCATTGCCGTCCAGTCATATCCATTGATGGTACTTTCCTGCTTGGCAAGTACATGGGCACACTTCTGGTAGCCATTTCCTGTGATGCAGATAACGCACAGGTTCCTTTGGCTTTTGCTTTGGTTGAGAGGGAGAACAAAGACAGTTGGGGATGGTTCATGCGGCTTGTTCGGATACATGTAATTGGCCCACATAGAGAGGTTGGTGTCATATCTGATAGACATCAGGGCATACTCAGTGCCGTACAGGAGCAAATTCCGGGGTATGCACCTTTGCACCACCGTTGGTGCACTCGGCACCTTGCCGAGAATTTACTCCGGAAGGATGGTACGAGGGACAACTTTCCTCTATTCGAGGAGGTTGCCCGAATGCTTGAGGTGCCGTTCTTCTTGGAGAAGATGGAGCTGCTAAAAACAGCAACTAATGCAGAAGGTAGACAGTGGCTGAGAGGATTGTTGACAGAACCAGAAAAATGGACAAGAGCCTATGACGATGGTGGATGGAGGTTCGAGTTCCAGACTAGCAACATGGCGGAGTCGTTTAATAGTGTGCTTAAGGGTATACGTGCCATGCCCGTCAATGCCATTGTAGCATTCACCTTTTATAGGTTAGTTGCATGGTTTAACGAGATACATGCTCAAGCATTGGCACTACAAAGTGACAATCAGAGATGGGCACCTAAACCTAAGAAACATCTTGACAAGGCAAAGGAAAGGGCTGCCACACATGATGTAGATTGCTGCTTCGACCACAACACGGGCAGGTACCAGATCACAGAAAGGGGTGGTACAACGTCAGATGGTGAGATCAGGCCATCAAGGAGTTATATTGTGGTACTTAGTGATTTCTCATGCAAATGTGGGAGAACCAGGCAGTACCACTTTCCTTGTTCTCATTATATTGCAGCAGCTCAGCATCGGAACTTTGCATATGAGACCCAGATACCCCAGCAGTTTAGTGTTGACAGCCTTGTAATGACTTGGGCTCCCCGTTTCGAGCCTTTCCTAGATGAGGGTCAGTGGCCGCCTTACACTGGACCCAAATACATTGCGGATCCAAGTACTCGTTGGGACAAACGTGGAACCAGGAAGAGGACAAGGCATAAGATGGTCATGGATCAGGTTTCCGGTAGAACTAGGCGAGGGAGAGCAACTCCCTTTCTTACTGACCCCGAGCAGAACCAATGTGGCAAATGTGGTAGACTTGGGCATAACCAGCGTTCATGCCATTGGCCCCTTAGTCAGGTTAACAAAAACTAATTTTGTAATACTATAAAATAAAATGTATTTTTTTCATATAAAACTAATCTGTACTTTCTGATTAATTTTGCAGGATGGAGCCGTTCCACCTCCTGGATCCACACTACGAGAAGAACCACCGAGGACGACTCACCGTGGATGGGGAGGTAACGATTTTGCTTACGCTTGTGGCCTACCAGTAGGCAATTTCTGATTTATTTTCTAGTTCAGATTTGCTGCTGACTTCTTTTGAGTGGCCTAGTTGCACCTGTGATTGTTACTCTGCTTAAGCCATTTCAAAATAAAATGATATAAACCTGACATCATTGATAAGGTTCTATCCTTTCATGCATAAGTGTTAGCTTACCGAAAGAAACTAAATTCTGTGTACAGATCAATATATAAACTACCTGCTCTCTTTATTAATTTTTATTTTCCTGTGTTAGCATCAGAATTATTTTTTCATGTGCATGATTGTCTTCTCCACACGTATCCAATTAATCTAATATTTCCCAAACCGTGCAGGAACTGTTCCTTCTTCGTCCTCGAACCCACGATAAGTTCGAGGACATGCGGTACGACGACAGGTACACTCCCCTCCTTGAGAGGGCTGGACTTGACGTTGTATCGTTCCAGGTTCGTCGTGGGTTGCCACCCTTGAACCCAGCGGCGATCTCAGCACTAGTTGACAGGTAATAAAATTAAAAAAAGCAGATGCCAAATGTTAAAATTTGTGCTTGGTTGTCTTTTATACAGCAGCCTGTATATAACTTAGTGCAGTTGGTCAAAAACTATTGATCCGTATCATGTGCTAAAACTAGAACTCCATAGCTGCCTTTGCGCGACGCACACGCTCAAGCTTCTTCTCCCTCTCCTCCCTTTGGATAGCAGCAAGCCTCCTTTCTTCCTCTTCCCTGCGCTCCTTTTGTAGAGCCTCCTGCATGCGTCTCTGCTCCAATCTCTCCGCAACCTCCGCGTCCCACTGCTTCAGGCTTTGTAGGCGCCGCTTGTCCTCCTCCTTGATCTCAGTGTCGAGCCACTGCTTAAAATCACAGAGCGGTGGAGGGGCCTGCAACAAATACAATTGTTACAAAACAAGTAAATCATGCAATGCTTCATATAAATAAATAATTTATACTCAGCAAAAAATACTCACAACCAAGCTACTCCGGCGCTCTTGCGGTGTAGGCTCCCATTCAAAATTGGAACACATCCAATACCTCTGGCAATAGGTTTCCTCATCTTCAGAAATTTCTACCTTGCAAGGATCACCACAAAAGCACATAGGTCTTGGAACACCGCTAGGGATAGGCTTTAGCTCAAAAGGATTAGCGGGCCTCCGGCCATAGCTACAATTCAAATAAATTCAATATAAAGACCGGTAGCAAATATTAATGAACCCTAAACCTAAGTTCTCCATTCGATGAAAATTAATGACAACATAATATCATATGATGAAAGAATGTACCTTTGCTTGCGAGATTTACCACGCCTTGGCATCCTACCATTACATAATACAAAAATTAATAAACACTTCCAACTATAAGCACTAATATATTTAGGGTTGTCAAATACAAGTCAAATACACCAAATCAATGTGTAATAAATAAGAAGGGCAGAGAGATTACCTTGCTAGCGGAAATGTATGGATCAAATCCAAGTTTTCACGGTTAAATTCGTGGATTCAAGAGATTGAAGGGGTGGGAAAGAGCAAGAACCCGAGGAAGACGAGGAAGAAATGAGAGGAGGCTCGTACAGGAAGGGGTGGGCGATGGTTTTAATCGAAGAAGCTCGGCGCCATTGTGTGCGGCTCCGAGCTCGGCGCCCAGATCTGCGGCTCCGAGCTACTAGCCACGTCAGAGCCATATCAGGTGCTGTGTTGGCCACGTCCAGGCATCTCGGCGCCAAGATCTGTGGCTCCGAGTGGTGTTACCTCGGAGCCGCCACTCCTGGCGCCGACCCATAGGGTCCAAAGACCAATTTATTTTCCCCAGGGGTCTAAATGTAGATTTTGTTCAAAAAAAGGGCCAAAAAGTAAAAAATTGGGGCAGGAGGCGCGGTGGAGGAAGTCTCGTTGTTGGTCGTCACTGGTTCGTTGGTGATGATCTGCGCACGGACAATGACGGTTGTTGAAGACTTGAGGGCAACTTGGGGAAGAAGATGTGGACTCAAGTCCGCCAGTGGTGCCGGAGACGACGGACGTGGTCCAGCATCGGTGAAGTCGGCGCCAGCATCCCATTGCTTGCTGCGCCTCTCTCAAGATCGGGTTAGAGTTTATTGGTGGGGAGTGATGGCTCGCGGTAAACCTTAATACAGTGAGCCTAGGATGGCATGGAGCCTCATATTATGTAGCCCAGCAAAGGTGTGCTACGCAGCAGCCTACGCGACGTAGCCGCGACTCCTCTCCTCGCGTTCGCGACTCCGCGTCTCTTTCACTGCGTATCCCCTCATCCAGTTCCTCTCCTCGCGTTCGCGACTCCACGTCTCTTTCACTGCGTATCCCCTCATCCAGTTCCCCTCTGCAGTCTGCACGCCATCGACTCTGCGAGCGGCCACTGGCCGGCAGCCGGCTAGGCAGACAGTGACGCAGATGATTACTAAACGTGATCCGCCACTGATCCGCATAAGTACAAATCGATCTCTGCCTTATCTTCCATAATCCCTAATTCCCTATTCCCTAATCATGTACGCTGATTTAGATTACGCTGATTTAGATTTCAGATTTCAGACCCAGACCGCCGGACGGACATCATTTGGAAATTGGGATTATTTAATCTGCTAGGCACTTGACTCCCTTGGGTAGTGTTTCATTGTTAAATCTTTGTGAATTTTTTATAATTGCTTAACTTTTGGCTAATTGTTTCTCTAAATTTTAACAGTACCCTATCATCAAGAAAGTATGCTTTTAGGATTTTAATTGCTAAAAAACTGTTTGATATATACCTACAACATTACTAGAGAGGTTAAATACATTGGTAACATTATACATTGAGAAACGATTATTAGATGAGATTCATATTGACACCACCATTGATGACTTTGAATCGAGGAATGTTAGAAGAAACTTTTGAGATAATTTAATATGTATACAAATTATTTCATATAAATATTGCTTTTTATATCCAGTTAACTACTCCTTGGTAACATTTTGTATGTGTATATATACACTTTTGCAATGAGTAGTGCTAGTAGAATTATCATGTTTATATAAAAATACTAAAATTTTTAGTTTCTTTCTAGGTCGAATAAAGCTCAGGCCCGGCTCTGCCTGCCTCATCAGCTTTTCAATCGGTATATCCAGTTAACTACTCCTTTCCTTGGTAACATTTTGTATGTATATATATACACTTTAGCAATGAGTAGTGCTAGTAGTATTATCATGTTTATATAAAAATACTAAAATTTTTAGTTTCTTTCCAGGTCGAATAAAGCTCAGGACCGGCTCTGCCTGCCTCCTCAGCTTTTCAATCAGTATATGGGTGGCAAGTAACAGAAGCAATTGCATAACTGTTGTTGGTAATTGGTTGCCAGTTGCACGTGATGAGTTGCACATTGACGTGACCAGTTAGCCCAGCAGGGATCATCTGCACTTTTAAATTCGGCCGCAACAAAGACCTCCTCCTCCCCATCTTCACTCTACACACTACTGCGTGCGAAAGCATACAGCAATGAGTTCACCGCCAACTGGAAAGTACCTCAAAACAGTCTATGAAAAAATAGTAGACAATTTCCTTTTGATGATTGCATTGCCATTCGCCACAGCAGCTATCCTCTTGGGAGCAAGAAGATCTGCTGAGGTCACCGCTCTGCTTCATTGTGTCAGGAGCACGGACGTGGTCTCAATTGGGTTCCTCTTGGGCACAGCAGTGCTCGTCCTCGTCATGCGGCGCCCACGGGCGGTGTATCTCATTAACTATGCTTGCTACCGTCCCCCAAATATCTACCGTGCTCCTTCCGCCACCTTTGTCGAGCACACCCGACAAGTCAGCTACTGGAATGAACGCAGTATACGTTTCATGACACGTCTTCTCGAGCGGTCAGGCCTTGGTGAGGAAACATGTGTGCCTCTAATCGGCCACTACATAGACCCGTACCAATACCACAAGTTTGAGGACGGCCGCGAGGAGGCAGAGATGGTTGTCTTCTCGGCCATTGATGAATTGTTCTCAAAGACAAGCGTGGCACCTCAAGCCATCGACATCCTTGTCACAAATTGCAGTGAATTTAATCCTACACCAACGTTCTCTGACATGATTATAAACCGGTACAAAATGCGCAGCGACATCCACCATGTCCACTTGTCCAGTATGGGGTGCAGCGCTGGGCTAATCTCAATAGAGCTTGTGAAGAACCTCTTGCAAGCTGCGCCATTTGGTGCAAATGCTCTAGTTGTTTCAACGGAGACACTTAGTGCCAATGCCTACTTAGGAAACGAGCGAGCTATGCTACTTCCGTTTTGCCTTTTTCGCATCGGCGGAGCTGCAGTGCTGCTGTCAACTTCCCCTACCATGGCCAGGTTCCGACTTCGGTGCATCATGCGTACACTCACTGCTGCAGGTGACCAGTCATACCAGTGCATCTACAAAGAAGAAGATGACAAAGGATATACTGGTGTTAATCTCTCATCAGAACTTGTTGGTGTCGCTGCTAGAACTATCAAAGCCCACATCACCTCCATCGCGCCGCTTGTGCTCCCACCATCGGAGAAGCTTCTATTCGCAGTTTCCTTTGCTGCGAGGAAGCTTCTCAATGGGAGGGTCAAGTTATATGTGCCAGACTTCTTCTCTATATTCCAGCACTTTTGCATTCATGCAGGCGGGCGTGCAGTAATTGATGGTGTCCAGCGTACCTCCGGGCTATCGGACAAGAAGATTGAGCCATCAAGGATGACACTACATCGATTTGGTAACACATCTAGCAGCTCAATTTGGTACGAGCTAGCATATACAGAGGCTAAGGGCCGCATGTACAAGGGCAATCAAGTGTGGATGATCGGGTTTGGCTCCGGATTTAAGTGCAACAGTGCAGTATGGGAGTGCATTCGACCTGTCCACAGTGCAGATGGACCATGGGCTGACTGCATCCATCGTTATCCAGTGCATATTCCATGATATGTACAAAGCATACCAGAATAAAAATGGTGGATATGCAACAGCTAACATGCTGACATCCACACATAGCCGAGATAATGGACCATGCATATAACAGCTACATTATTATAGTACATGTTCTGTTATTAGCTGTTAAATTATTTCTGCAATGTGTGGATGGAGCACCATGTTACCAGCATGTAAAAGCTACCGGTAAACCTGGAATTTAGGCCCATTAGCAAATAATTTTGTGCTCAATAACCGTACCTAGTGTACCAGTATGTTGCTGATGTGGATATGTGTAAATTAATAACAACACCAGTGACGTGTTTCCGGTTTCGTACATGAGCAACCAAGAGGGGTGAACTGGATGCCTAATTTCAAATTTAAAACATAAGGCTCAATTTAAACTATTACTAGACAAACTATAAACTACTCTAGTGAGACACTACTACAATACCCATTTTTACAGTTGGTCAAAGAGCAATAATAGAGGCGGGCAATCCAACAAATATACCTCTCATTCAGGGTGTGTGTTAATCACAGTTTTTAGAGACAATTCTATATGCCTGCCTTGGTTAATAAATTATTTTTAAAAAATTACCTAGTGAGCCCATCAACTAAGTCAGTTGAGCCCATTGATAAGGCCTGCCAAGCCCATTCACAAGCTAGCACCATATAGCCCTCCCGTGCCGCTAGCCTTGATGGCTAGTCCCCAAACTACCACATGTGGACCATCCTTGCTTGTGCTAGCTACCTACCTCCTCCAACCACCCAACAAATTTGAAAGCCATCGTCTTTCTTTGTTCTGTATCTCACCTCCCATCGTCTTTCTTCATTCTGTATCTCACCTCCCATCGTCTTTCTTCGTTCTGTATGTATCTCACCTCCACCAATAGAATAGAGACTGGTGACAAGCTAGAGAGGGGAGTAAGATGGAGATAAGAGATCAGGTGCTCACTAGGGTGGATCTACCTTGCTCGCCACCACTAAATCCGATCCATGCCTCAAGACTACCTGTGCTTTTCCTTGGCCCGGCCACGCTACCACATCTCATGACCCGCACTCAGCCACGTATTGGCTAGCCGACTAAATTCGTTAACACACTCGGGTTGTGCCTTGCACTCCACTTGCCACACCGTTGCTCTTGGGCCATGCATCACACTTTGGATTGCTTGTTTTCTAGGGTCTTAAAAGCATATCCTTGTCCCTTGATTGAGAAATTGACCACATGATCACTATAATAGAATTTTCCAAAACCATCCTTGCATCCATATGACTAAAACCTTGTGTACTAGCAAACAACATCAGTCTAATGGACCATGTTGTTCATCAATCACTAAATGGCCCTAGGTAGGTGCCATTTTCCTGATGATGGATCTCTTTTTGGTGATTGATGACAACAGAAACCAAAGAAAGTAAAAAATAATACCAAAATTGAAATTACCTACCGACTCCGATGCAATGTCAGGCAATATCATATAACACTAATTGAAATGTGAAAAATACCAGTTTGAACTATCTTACCTTGCTCTTACCAATTTATATTTTCCCCTTTAGTGACATTATAGACATAAAGCCTCCTCTTGGTCCAGGATCCACTTCTCCCTCATCTATCCTTTACCCTTTACCCTTATTCCTATACTTCTTTTTTCTCATCGCTCCTTCTGCCATGCCGCTTGATTTACCTGATCCTCAAATTGGACATTCACGGCCACAAGAACTCCACAGCCATGAGACTTCCAAGACATTCCTATCCTTCCCATCCCCTAGGCAGCTAGAAATAGGCCCAAAAAACCACAAGGACATGGAGCCACACTGTGCTACTGCCTCCACTGCTGCAGCAATGGCAAGCACGGCGCCACATGCAGCTCGGGACCCGCAGCTTCTCCCTACCACTCTCCATCGCACCTCTTTCCCTCGCTGCTTCCCCATCCTTAGTCACCTCCCACATGACCATGCCGCCCCTGCTGGATGCTGTCTGACCCAACTGTTGTGGCTTTGTGGCGCTCTCACCTCCTCCTCTTTCTGTCCCCTGGGGGCCAGCCACCATATCCTATGACGGACCGCTCTCACCGGCACCATGACTGGAATGGATTTTATGACTAAGTGATTTGAATTGGTAAGATCTGACACTTACTTCATATATTTTGATCTCATCACTTTGTATTCTATTTTTTTGGCAACTGCATCAGTAATTGATTTGGTGGCGATTTATTCTAACAAAGCATGAGTTGCCATGTACACTTCCAATTTAGTGTCGATCAGCTGGTGGTAATTTCCTCTAACAAAAATAATAGGCAGCTTGGATGTAGGTCTAGGCATTCAGTGGTCATCTCTATCCTTTATCCTTATTCCTATACTTCTTTTTCTCATCGCTCCTTCAGCCACGTCGCCTAATTTACCAGCCCCTCAAATTGGACATCCATGGCCACTAGAACTCCACAGCCATGAAACTTCTAGGACATTTGAAAAATCCGTAGTTTGGTTTTGGCTAATTGATGAAACCTATGGACTAACCCTATTTCTAAATGTGTGGAGCAAGGGTTGTCCAAGAGAAGGTGGAGTGAGGATGATGAGGTGAAGGTGATGGTGGCCACAATTGACCAAGAGAAGGTAGAGATGAAAAGAGAAGATAAGAAGGGATGGAATGGAAAGCGAGAGACAAAGGTATATGTTAGGGCTTTTTATTTCATAGGCCATAGATGTGTAGAGAAGTTAATGGTCGGGTTTAAGATAGATAACTGTACTATTAAGAGGTGTGATCTCATGGTAAAAATGGTTGTCTAAGTGCCACTAGGTGAGTGATTACATTGCATTTGTATTAGGACCTAGTGGGTTAACCAAATCATTGCAAAATATTTTGGAAAATACTAACACACATGCATAACTGGAGAAACACTTTGGTGTTGGTACATGAGAGAAAGTGTTTAAGAGGTTTGACATTTGTAGAAGAGAAGAGGTCACTCAGAGGTGATCGGACGCGTCTGGTCAGTTGAGTATGTCTAGGGGTTTTTCAGAAGTGACCGGACGCGTGATGACCAGACCATCCGGTGCCGCATTTGGTCAAAGTGAGCTGGCATGGCCGAGCAGAGCTGAGTAGGGACCGGATACAGGGTGCGTCTGATCACAACTAGTGAACGCATCATGATTTTTGCATTCTAGACCTCTCTGGACTATGACCAGACTCCCTATAGCGCATGTCCGGTCGAAGTGAAGGACACTTTTGGTCAGTTTGGCGCAGCACACTAGTGAGCTCAACCATTAACGCTAAAGGCTATATTCAACTGTGGGTGACATGTGGTAGAGTGTGAGTGACCGAACACCAGGCTGAAGGTGGATGGACGTGTCTAGTCAGCACTTAAATAGCGTTCGATCACCTCGAGCAGGAATGACTTTTGATAGTAACGATTGGTTGACTTGAGGGATGCCTATTTAAGATGATTGGCTGCCTTGGGGGAGTCTCTCTTGGCACTTTGCATCCTTGGATATCCTCTAAATCTGAGCAAACCTCCTCCCTCTTATCCCATGCAGATTGCTTGATCTAGAGAGTGATTGCGAGAGTTTCTAGTGCATTTGACAAGTGATCGATCATCTAGTGACACTGCTGAGTGTTCTTGCTATGTGAGAGAGCTTATTACTCTTGGTGGTTGCTACCACGTAGACAGTTGGAACAGTGGGAAGGAGTTGAGCAAGATTAGAGATTGTTCTTGGCCACTCTGAAAAGTTATGTGGGGTTCTTGACCTTGTCCCTGTGGGAGATCAGGAAAGGTACTCTAGTGGAATGCTCGTGACTTATGCCCTATGGAGACTTGGTGTTGTTCCAATTAGCCGTGAATTCCAAGTGAGTGAGCTATCACAACGAGAACATAGCGTGTTAGCAAGCACGTAAACCTTGGTAAAAATCGATGCCTTGATCGCTTGTGTGACTTGATCCTTCAAGATTAACTTAGGTTTCTTGGAATGGATTGGATCATCTAGTTGGAGCTCAAGTGATTGATCAAGATGGTGATTGGTACTACATCCTGAAGGCAAGGTTTGCATCCTTGGTTCCCTCTTCTCGCAATTTATCTTATTGCAAGTAGTGTGTTAGGTTGTGTTAAGTAATCTAGTAGCTAGGACACTAACATGTGGTAGGAAGGCTTGCAATCCCCATTAGGCTAGTGCAAAATTTGCTTCGCCATCTTAATTACTAGCTGACTTGCCTAAGTGATTTTGTAGAAAAATTAAGTAGGCTATTCACCTCCCTCTAGCCATATTTGGACCTTTCAACAATCCTGTCCCTGCCATCCACTAGGTAGCTAGGAATAGGCCAAAAAAACCCACATAGGACATGGAGCCACATTGCGCTGCTGCCTCCACTGCTGCAGCAATGGTGAGCGTGGCACCACAGGCAGCCCTGGCCCCCCGCAGCTTCACCCTACCTCTCTCCATCCCACCTCTCTCCCTCTCCGTTTCCTTGTCCTTCGTGACCTCCCACATGACCATGCCACCCCTGCTGCATCCTGTCTAGCCCAGCTGTTGCAGCTTCATGGTGCTCTCACCTCCTCCTCTTTGTGCCCCCTCCCCTAGGGCGCAGCCACGATATCGCTCTCACCAGCACTGCGACCACAATGGATTCTATATCTGGCACTTGCTTCATATTTCGATCTTATCACTTTGTATTCTATTTTTTTGGGAACTACATCAGCAATTGATTTGGTGGTGATTTATTCTAACAACGCATGATTTGCCATCTACCTCTTGCAATTTAGTGTTGATTAGCTAATGCTAATTTACTCCAACAAAAACAATAAAAGGCAACCTAAGCGTATGTCTGGGCGTTCAGTGGTCAACTCTCTCTAATGTCATCTACTAACGAATCTACTTATGGATAATGCACACTACATGGAGATGAGCATATCCAATTTCTGTGTCCTTTGCTATGCTGACCAACAAAGGAATGGTACTGCATTCCTTCAGATATGATATATGCGCACAATGAGATAAGTGGTGGATTAGAAATAAAGAGCATGCAAACTTCCTTTCATTGTGGATCTAATTCTCATTGCTTCGTGGGAGATTTGGAAGATGAGGAATGACAAGATTTTTCGTAACATCACTCCTAGATTTCAGTCGTGGCTTTTAATTTAAAAATCAATGTAATCTTCAGCTGCTTAGATTTATAGGAGACCTCAGGTCATCCTTTTGTGCTTGGTCAATTAGATTACATGGAAATTAGAGGAGTCCAAATGTATAAGAACCTTCCTCAATTAGATTACTTCAGATGCAAGTCTACTCGAGACGTTAAACATAGAGTATTGTAGTCATTAGAGACCAAGAAAGGAATAGCCTCTCCCGAAACCCTAGCCACCCTTCGTCATAGCCGTCGCCACCTAGAGCCCCCTCTCAACAGGGATCTTACATAATGTTTACGAATTTTAATGTATTTACTGCATTTTAGTGTTTTCAGGAACACATTTATATATGTTACAGCTCCCTAGCTAGGGCAATTGCACTGGGGTTCTTTCTAGTTTTACTTGTAATCATCACAAAATATAAAAATATGTGATTTTTGGTGCTTTGGTATCTATTGTTTTATGGGCTTGATTTGATTCACAAATTGTTCACCATTGGAATCAAATACCAAAAGAGCAAGATATTAGTTGTACAAGGGAGCAATTATTATATGATCCTTTGATTTTATTGGAGTGGATCAGAATACTTGACTGCATGCAATTGCATAGGTACAGTGAAAGCCAAAACATTTGCGTTACTGAGACATTCACCAAACAATTTGATTATTTCAGCTTACACTGAGGGCATCTTCAGAACTTTGAAACTAGAAAAATCGAGAAAATCCACGTTGTATGAGATAATTGTCATACACAAGCAGTCCCCCTTCTGGAAGATCGTTTTTGGTTTGTTTACATAGGAGCATCTCCAAGAGTTTGGCATATGGGTTTGTATCCAAAATTTTTTGGCAAAATGAGAAAAATGCTTCTCCAATAATTTGGCATCTTTGGCAAGTTGGCAAATCTCGGTCAGTTGTGCGCATATATGTGCGCTGGGGCACCGGCCGCGCATCACAGTTTTATCCGCGGTTTTATCGTGCTTAGCAGGGCTCTTCATTCTCTTAGCGGGTCTTTTCATTTCGTTAACAGGTTTTTAGAAACAAAATTTGCCGAACTGTTGGAGACGAGATATTTTTTCCTCCCTAGATCATTCTAGAAGTTGGTAGACAACGAGATTTGGAAAATAAAATTTACCAAACTATTGGAGATGCTCAATATGATACAAAATTGTAAAATATAAAAGAGAATCACATAGCTGTGAAAGAAATACGTTCCAAGGATGAAAATAAAAGAAATAAAAAAGACAAAGAAAATAGAATGAAAGGAGAATAAAACAGAAAATGAAAAAGCATATATAAAGGAGGAACATGGAATGTGACTGGGGCACTCGACTTTAGCACGCAGGCTGTGTGTGGCATCTCCCCAACCATGCGTATGCGACAAAATGACAACATGGATTGTGATTTAGGGGAAGGATTTTTGTGTGCCGGCCGGCCTTCTGTGCTTTATCTCGATCATGCACATCTGACCGATAATCTTCGGCAGCCTCCACAAATAATACTGTACTAGCAGTTTGATATTTAACTGATTGCTAACACACTAGTGACACTACGCGATTAATGACCATCTATCAACTTATTATCTGTCTCTGCATTCATAATTTAATTAATGCATGCACGTGAATTGGACAGTGAGTTGAGGACTAGTACCATGGAACAACAGTCATTAGTGCTAGCACACTACCAGTCTATCAACATGACAAGGATCTGAAAAGAAACAGTACAGAAAATAATCCTAGGTATGGTTGGGAAGTACGAGGAAATTCAGTATTGGTGTCCACTTTGATCAACAATATTCACATGTGTTCTGCCATTTTAAACAGTCTACGAGAAGCGGCAGCATGAGTCCATGTCCATCACCATTTCACAAGTGCCTCAAAATCGTCTACGAGAAGATTGTAGACAATTTCCTCCTGATGGCCGCTGTAGCACTCACCATTGCCGTAGCTACTGCTGCGATGACAGGAGTACTCAAGCCTAACGAATCCACAGATCGAATTCAATCCTTGAGTCATTCACAGATCTCAATTTTGTTGTTCTTGGCTATGGCCGTGATCGTGTATTACATGCAGCGCTCATGCCTGGTGTACCTCATCGACTACGCTTGCTTCCACACCACATATAACTACCGCGTTCCCTCAGCCACTTTTGTTGAGCACTAGTGGCAAAGCGCGCTCCTGCGCGCACGCCAGCGCAGTGGGCAAAAAAACTTTTCATGTAGTATGTACAGTGACCGGTAAAGGTATATGGGGAAAATAATGTCACTAAGTTGGTTTTAAAGCCTCTGCTGACTAATTTCAAACAATCATTAAGTTATTTTAAAGCGTCTGCTGACTAATTTAGAACAAAGCACGACGAATAGGAAGAGGAATACACATAAAAGAATACTTACAGATTTATCTCTAGTATGTGTCATCTAAAATCAATGCACTGCTCAGTTTTAGCATGATGAGTTTAGAACAAATGTACGAAAAACAGCAAGAACAATGCACTACTTTGACTTGTGCTTTGGATTGGCAGTGGTTAATAGGATCCTTTTTTTTTCCTTCACTCAACAGACAGTCTATAAGTATCATTTGGAAAAAGGGAAAAAGGACAATTCACATGCATGGTATGGAAACTAAAGAAATATAGGCTTCAAAATAAAAGGCGACAAGGATGGTAGGAACTTGTCAAGGAGAATTCATCTATGGTATTGACGTCTTTGCAGGAGGTAGTGAGCTTGAAACTGAAGTAAACAACACGATCTCAATGCGCAGCCAAGCAGTAGCAGTAAAGAAACGGCTAAACCGATGCAGGCTGAGTGGCAGCAGCCGGTATCTCTGCATCTATCTACAGGCAATGAGATCATAGCACTTCCTGTTCACAGCTGGTTGGACTCACACAACATTGTGGTCTCTTTTTTTCTAGCTTCAAGTAGCTTGAAGGTTGGATCAAGCGTCTCCTTGGTGTACCTACAGCTGCAGACATTTTTCAAAATAAGTCCAGCACTTTCTAAAGCACCACATTGGAGTCTAAATGTGGGATATTTTTGTTGTGTTGACAAGGAAACAAAGGTGAAACTGCAAGATTCAAATACAATTTCTTTTTTGGTATGACTGACTAACCTACGGATACTCTTCAATAATGTGGATAAGTATGGGTCAATTTTGAGACATCTCATAGGCCACAATAGGTATGAATCAGTGAACTAATATGGTGTGTTTTGCTTTGCTTAGTTAAATTATAGAAAGATCCACTTAAGTGGCTGTGCCTAACTCTACGTCGTCATGAAGGCATTGCATAGATCTCTAATACTGAATCTTAGATATGGCCTTTGTTAGGCCATTACAATCACATTTCTATCAAACATATATTAAGTGTACAAATGGAAATGGAAAAGGTCATTGTAACCTTGACAATTTTCATCACTCTAGTTTTGCTTTTCAAGAGGACATGGCATTGATATTTTTATACCAACAGAATCAAATCAAATTCGAAGCAAAAATGTCACTGAAAGCGCATATCAACAAAGTTGTATGCTTCACAGAAGATAGGCCCGTCAAACTTTAAATATTGGACCCACAAGATGAAAAGAGCAATACTAAATCCAGGCCAACTACATTATCAAATATATAATTGTCTCTCTCGTGTGCTCCATTTAAAGAAAGGAAAATACAAGAGCGCGGGATTTGGAGTTAGAAAAGCAACAAGAAAGGTTGTTGCTCTGTGGGAGTGTAAAATATCGTACCAGTAAGCTCAATGGAAAGCGTGTTTTGAAGATAGCGAGGTTTGCATATCAGGTGTTGATGTACAAACCGGAAGCCATTGCCATAGAGATGGAGCTGATCTTTCTCAGCCCAGCTTGCTTGTGTGCGGTCCTTGAACTCTATTCACAATCACCCCATCGTTGTCATGTATATAAATAAGCGTGTCTGCAACATAGCAAATGTTTGAAACTTGAGATAATGGTTGTGTTACAGAACCAGTATTCTGTAAAACAAGGCGGAGTTGTTGCTCTGAGGGGAGTGGGAAAAAAATCATACCAGCAAGCTCCTTGGAAAGTGTGTTCAAGATGGAGGAGGACCTTGCACATCAGGTGTCAATCTACAAACTGTAAGCCATTGTCATGAGCATGGAGCTGATCTTTCTCAGCCCAGCTCATTATTCTACGCGGTCTTTGATTCTCTATTCACAATCATCCTATCGTTCTCATGTATATGAATCTGCGTGTCTACAACATAGCAAATGTCATAAACTTATAATAATGGTTGTGTTACTGAATCTATTTATTTAGAAGTCTGAGATAGGTTTCTTTAAAACAACAGCAGAAGGATAACATGCCATGGCTTCTGTAGGTATACCATGACAAAAATTATAGGAAATATGAAACTTGTTAAATCCCTTTTAGGATTCCAAAGCTGTACAACTATTCCACTGAAGCTGAAATATGCACTACACAACTTTTTTTTTCTGAAATAACAATCAGAAGCTAATTAAAGAAGAGGGAAAACCATAATGCGATGGATCAATCAAATAATTGTATTTAGTAATTCCTTTGAGGTGCCAATATCATCCCCGTGTATGTCAGTTATTTAGGACAACTAATTAGTAAAATAAAATGGATTTGATTGCTGTCAACTGAATCCAAGGCTCAAACACAGCAACACCAGAAACGTAGAGGCTGCTAGTGATATCCGCCTGCGGCTTTTGAACTTCACGAATAGATTGGCCATGCATTCGTAAAAAGCATCTCAATAAAGCACCCTAATATTTAATAGGAGTTCCAGAGATTAGAATAGGGACAACCTTAAGGGACGGGTTGAAGAGGAGCATAGCATGTTGATTGTTAGGAATACCAAAAATAGATTACCATTAATTTCTCTTGTCAACCATTAAGGTAGGTTGCATTAAATATGCTCCCAAAGGAGTTTGCTGTCTGGATAAATTGTTTCAGTAGACTGAAGGGAACATAGGCCGACCGACGTATTCTGAAATCAAACATTCAAAGGTAGATCTGCCTAATATAAGTTGCATAGGAAAAATAATAGGAGTGGGTACATCAGTATGTGTAGACAAACTAATGTAATATGTAAAAGAGTTTCATCATTGTAGCCTAACCTATTCCACGACAAATATAAAGCAATGATTGCTAAAATAGCTATCACTATGGAATATCATAAGCAAAGGAATCATTATTAGGAACAGCAAATTTGCATCAGGCTCACTGAAGGAAGTATGGAAGCATGGGAACTTAAACCATAACAGGAAGGAAAAAAATGGCAATCTAATTCATTTTAGTTATGACGTACTGGACGATGTAATTAACCTAGAAAAAATATTACATATGTTAACATTATCACACTATTATGAACCTAATTATATTAAGCGGGGCACATAATATTTAGGATTTGTATGCTATTGATGCTGTAACTATTGCATAGAGAATTCAGAAACGCCTCTATTAGTATTCCTTGTATTTATCCATCTGATATGGCTTTTTAATTCGAGAAGAATGTGCAGCACACAACAATTAAATCTAAATGGAAGTAGTACAATAATTAAAATCTAAATGGAAGTAGTGATATATATTACCAGAACCATTTAAATTCAAGATAGGCGATTATTGTAACACCTCAGGTGTTAGTCACTAGCTTAGCAACAAGATTAGACATAAGCAAGATGTATTAAGTGATGATCTTGATCTCTATCTCACATTCATCTCCATCCATCTGGACTATTGGAAAAGTTTGGTGAAGTTTGAAATCAATATGTCACATGAAATGATAAGTCATATCCTTGCTTGAATGGCTTTATCAAATACATGAGTACATGAAGTGTCAACCAAGCCATGCCATGTTGCCTAAACAACTCTACTTACACTCATGAACAAAAGTCACAATGGGTTCATGTTGATCAAATGCCCAGAAAATGCTTCTATATGATGGTTAACTCATTTTGACCACTAGCGCACTTTTGTTTGACTGTTTAAAAAGTGCAGCTTAGAGAGTTTGTATGGCTATGCACCCTTAATCAAAGTTATAGAGAATTTTATAAGGAACAATCTTTATTTAAGGACCAAGTCATGAAAATATGTGCAACATGCTCAAAAAGGGCCCACGAGACAGAGTGCAGTGCTGATTCAGTACTTCACAAATATTGGCCAAGTCTGAAATCGGATGTCGATCGATTGACGTCTCGCGTTCTCCAATTTTGGTTAAGCAACTTGAGTTGGACCCAAAATAGAAGTTAATGATAATTAATTGAGAAAGAGCATATCAAAAGGTGGGATCTTTTCGGATCAGTTTGACAAGGTTTGACATTCAATTTCGACAGGTATTAATGCGCTGACAGCATCAAGTTCGAGCATAATTATATCCTAACATACTCAGCTAATGGCCCTGGCGTCTTAATCAAAGTTGGAGAGCTTTGGATGATCTACAAGTTTGCTATTTGGCCCATTTGCAGACTCAGCCCAGAAAGAGCCCAAAAACCGCCCGAGAACGACGCACGCCACCTGTTCGGCAGTGGGCCCAAGCGGGAGTACGTGGTCACCATGCATGAGCCCGCCTCCTCCATTGCTGCCAGCTCGCCCACCTTCCCTGCACCTTGTCGGCCACTCCTGCGTGATGTAGAGGCCGGGGACGAGCTCTCCCACTCGCCCTGCTCTCTCTGCCCTCCCTCAGCTTCCTCCCCCTCGCTCTGCTCCCCAACAGAGGCACCCACGCCATGGACGCCATTCTAGAGCTCCGGTCGTCGCTTGCTCTCGCTCCTCCCTGGCTCCTCCATCCCAACCAGCCAGTCCATCCTCTTCCCCACATCGCGACGCCTCTTCCGCGCTCCTTTCCTGCCATTCCCAGCCGGCAGAGCGCCATCGCCGCCGGAGGAGGCACGCTCGAGCAGCCGGCCTCCATGGCTGGTCACTTGGGGGCCTCCTCTGGCCGAGCCTGCGCCACCTGCGGGTGTGACCCAATGCCTCCATGACTGCTGCACCGACGCTTGCCGACGAGGTGGTCACCACGGCCGGAATCACCAAGCCCGACGGCCACCTCTGCTCCCTGCTGTATTGGAGAAGAAGAAGGACCGCGCGCAGCAATTTAAGGAAGTTCAGGGGGTTATCTGCACAAGCCAAGACTCAATTGAATAGTACTGCACAGTGTTGTTTCTCTTTTTCCCGTTTTTTCTTTTATGCAATTTCTGGCTGAAACTTAGATAAACCATAGTAAATCGTAGAAAAATCGTAAAATGGCAAATGAAGATGTTTTGGAATCCTTGTGAGTAGATCTATCCAGTGGTATAATATTATTGCATGTTTTAGTGGAAAGTTTTTGAGGTAAAAATAGGTATTTGCTATCTAGGGTTTGCTTTTGCTATTTACATATCTAATGTTGTAGTGCTTCAATTGGTGTGAAATTTGAATGGTAGGCTACTGGTGATATGTGTGGACTGTGATAAAAATTTGAGATTCACTGGATGCAGTATGACTGAGTTATTGACTTATCTTGGTTAATGTCTAGTGCATGGCTTTAATTGATTAATAATTCAAATAAAAATGTATAAATGGAAAATGTGGTTCCACTACCTTTGCATGGTATTGTTGTGACCTCTGAATGTTTAACATGGCTATGTGTTTACAGAAAATATTGAGTTTTAGATTTATCTTGCTCTCACATGTTTAATTGCTGTAGCAATTTGTCTTTTTTATAGAGAATGCAATACTTATTCAAATACTATGAAATTTGAGCAGTAGTCTTTTGGGAGTGTATGTAATCTACTGTAATTTTATTAGAATTTATTGAGCACTTTTGATATGTGTTCCATATATGGTCCTTATTCCACTTAGTTATCTAAATAAATAGAAAAGTGCATGAAAAGAATTTATTTAGGAATGGCCACTATGTTTTCTAGTGTTTATTTAATATATGTTAACTGTTGGTAACTTTGGTTTTGTCCAAATTGATGTTTGAAACATGAGTGAAATATTATCTGCTCTATTATTCCATTTGGAGGCTTTTCGGATAGTTTCTAGAACTTTGATGATTGCACATTGTAAATAATATTTTCTGGAAAACTTGTGAATATCAAAGCTGTAGATAATTCATGTATCTAGCTGCTGTTAAAATTTGGTGGCATTTGGCCTTGTAGTTTGGAAACTACAGCTATGCAAGTTTGGGTAACAGTTTTGGTTGCTCTCTGTCTTGTCAGGACCTGATCCTGTACAGGTGTGATTTTAACCTGCTAAACTTGTGAATCATGCTTTGATGATTAAAGATAAATTGTAGGAAATTTCATAAGCTTTCTAGATTATCTTGTTGCAAGTCATTCGGAGTTGTAGAACTCTGGATATGATTTATTTACTCAGCTGCTACGTGTATGTCCAGAGATTGATAGATTCTAGTCCTAGTTGTTTACCTTGTGTGATGCTAAGTGTGACTTATGTCTTTATTGAAGGTTAAGTAATATACCTGAGTTCTTGTGATATTAGTGTCATGTTCCATATGCTTGTTATCTATATGTTTGGCATGATTGTGAATAGCTTGCTCCTCAATGTGCTCCTATCATCGGATGTGACTACGCTTGTCTTGTTTTGTGTATGTGATACATCTTGTATTGCATTTCCGTGTATTCATACTCTTGCATCTTGCAACTCATCTAGGTACGTTAGATGGACTACGTGAAGAACAAGATGTTGGAGTCAAACCTGAAGACGGTGTTTGGCGGACGTATCCTAAAGATGGAAGCGAGATGCTCGCCAAGCGAGTGTCATCTAACAACACTGACTTGTGTCATTCCAGGCAAGCCCCGGAGCATTCTAAGTCTCCCACCCTTTTATAAAAATGCAATTGAGTACTTTATGTTGTTTATTGCATTAAGTTATAGGAGTTGGTTGGAAACACTTGTTGCATATATATCCTCCCCTTGTTCAGCAAATTATACCTTGAATCCTATTTAAGTTTAGGAATCGAGATAAATGCTTAGCCATGCTTAGACCGGTAGAAGTCGGGTGATTCTGTCATCCGCGAGATATAGGTTGTTACTTCTCTCTGGTCACGGTTGGCTATATGTGCTATCGTGGAAAAGAACCAAGTGTTAAAATAAAAGAAGACCGGGCAGGGACAGTGGACCCTGTCTGAGTCGATTAAGGACTGGACGCGTTGTTTCACTCTTGGTCATGTTGAACGCAGCCCAACACATAGTTGGCCCGGCCCTGTGTGCCAAGTGGCCGCGAAGCTCGGTAGCTCAACTCAAGACGGAAACGCGGGCGGCGGTTGGGCAATTCGCGGGATAGCGGCATACTAGACCAAGGGCAAGCATGTATAACTGTCCTGGCGTCGTCCTTGGGTTAGCATGGCTTGAACATCCTGGCTATCCGACTTTCCGGTTTTGCCGACGTGATAACCGGGCCCGAGCCTGAGTTGTACCAAGAGTAACCTAAGACGACCCTAGCTAGGTCTGTCTGGGTGTGTATTGGGAATACCCCCTGAGCTCAGTTGGAATCGATTCGAATCGCCGTCACTCCCGGATAGTGAGAACTTGACCTTGCCTGGCATCGTAGAACTCACTAAATAATGATGGTTCTAATGTTGATGATGATCATAATGATGATGATATTGATAGCTGGAATAAACCTGATATGGTTATTAATGTTTGTATATAATCAAGTGATTGTTTAGTACAGGTGCTAATCTAGATGAAAGGTTGATTAATAATAACCTCTTTGCTAGTATAATAAAATACTGCTCTTATACCACTTATGCTTTTATGCAAAATGTTGTCAAGCTAGCCCCACTTATATAAAGCCTTGCATACTCCTTGGTGTCATTTTATTTCTGGTTTATGACGGGTAAGTCTAGCTGAGTACATTCTCGTACTCAGGGTTTATTCCCACTTGTTGCAGGTTATGATGTATCATGATTACTGCAAGAATTGGATGGCTCTTACCATAGCGGTGGGGTATGATCATGGGCATGATCCTTCTTATCTCTCTTGTCTCTATTGCTTTTGTTGGAATTGACCTTGGTACTGGCATGTATTTGATATTAAATTTAAAGTACTTTGCTTTCGCTACTTTTGAACTTATGTTGTAATAATTATTTTACACTCTGATGTATGTTGAACTATTTGTGAAAAGGACGTAACATTTGACTTGTTTTGTTGAATCATTACGATCTTGGCTTATATGTTGGTTGGTTTGAAATCCTTCGTGATTTCAGTGGACTACCGGGATTATATGGGCTCAAGTGTGAAAATTTAGTCACTTCGGTGATTGTTTTTATACTTGTGCTCTTATAATTTGGACGGTTCTGTTACAATTATTTTCAATGAGGAGCTGCAGGCCTCTTGGAGATGTAACACACACATAGGATCACTTTGGGTAAGATTAAATGGTACCCAAATATAGAATATACAACCTCCTCTTTTATTTGGCCTCTTTCCGAGGAGTGTTCCTTTGTGTTGCTCAGCTCCTGTGAAGAAATGAAAGAGATTAGTGTCAGGCAGTAAGATTTGTTGATTGGCAGCATACAGTACAACCATTAGTTAACTGTAAGTGGAAGGGGATTCTACTCATCATATCCTATCCACTATTTAAATTGTTGTTAGTAGTCAAGAATGGATGCATCTTTTTATTGAATCTTTTTATACCCCAATAGGGACAGTGATGATCATTCATGAGAATAGATGCATAACAGTTACTCTAAAGTTTTCAGTGATAGAACTCTTTGTGACAAATAGGCGAAATAATGCTGGAAATCCAGCATCTTTAGGTTGTTGTAGTTAAATAAAAAAATATGGAACTAAATAAGCATCATTGCTAAATTGGCACTGGAAAATAAAATTAGGTACCACATAGTAAAGCAAAAGGAAGCAAAGGCAGACAATTGATGACATTCAGAATATATCAAGGCTGCAAGTTATCATATGAAACAACCTGAGTCCTGAGGGATGCACATTGTGACTAACCTCGGTAGGGCTGAGCCCTGGTCTTTGTGGTAGGTCAACTGCTCACTTTCTGAAATTTGCCCATAACTGCAATCTTCCATTCTCTGAATCGTTGCTTGTTCTAGTCTTCCCCAAATTCAGTAATGATTAGTCCTGTGGTTGCTGTACCTGAGACTATCATTAACAATAAAAATCAAGATTACAAATATTAGATGCATATGAGCTGCATCTTCCATTCTCTGAATCAACATCGGAAAAAGAAATTAAGAAAATAAAAGACAAATAATCAATGATGAAAGGAAGGGGGTGAGAAAATTTTGCCTGCTAGTTGCTTGTTCTAGTCTTCCCCAACTTCAGTAATGAGTAGTCCTATGGTTGCTGTACCTGAGACTATCATCAAACCCCCTGAGAGCCGGTGTACTGCATGGACTGCTAGCAGTTGCAGCCTTGCAGGCAGTGAAGCCAGCCAGCCTACGACTCATAAGTGTTACCCTTTCTCCAGTCTACTGCATACAACAAATAAGCAAAGGTATGAGAAGGATCACAGAAATATTCTTTTCAGTGAAGAGAAAATACAATTCTGAAATTCAGTTAGCGATTGGACAGACATTTTTTTCAAGGAAGAAACTTTGCGTTATAGATTAACTTGTAGAAAATAAAATTGCATTGTCGTAATGAACAAAACCAACTGACATCTACATTTTCAATGACATACACGAAACTTTTTTTTTTCTCAAAGTTCAGAGATTTAAATGATCTTCTAGAACCAAAGTGGCAATACATGATTTTTCTCATGTGCACAAAAACCTGATATTGGTAGAGATTGTATTAGTTTTATATGCATGTACAATACAACAAATTGTTGGAACTATGAATACAGATGAGGGCATAATTTTAGGGATAAATCTAGCTGCAAAGTAACAACAGAAATTCATATATTTGTTGAACAAATCTTGGATATAACCAACAGCCAAACCCTAGAACACGAATCCACTTCAACGTGAGAAAAACAAGAGAGGGAGAGTGAGAGAGCACGTACCAGGGGGACGCCGTGGCTGCAGCCCCCACAGCAAGGACCGGCTGCGCCGGTGCGCCGCCGCCAGAGGGCGGCAAGCACGGCGCCCCAGCCGGTGCGCCGCCCCACCGCAGAGGCCTGCTCGCGCCGCCCGGCCTGGCGCGTCCAGCCATCAAGGGAGATGGGGGAGAGAGGAAGGGGAGGAGAAGAGGTTGCCGGGACTCACCTGCAGTGGGGGATGAAGGGGGAGGAGGGCGCAGCTGCGCCGCCCGCTGGGAGCGGCGTCGCCCCGCCTGTCGCTGCGGGAGAGTTCGAGAGGAAGGAGAGGCGTGCGTGCGTTTTTTTCTTCTTTTTTTTTGAGAAGAAGCGGAAGCTGAAGCTGAAGCTGAAGCCTTCTATATATTTGGCTTCCCGGATTCAGATGAGAAGCCGGTACTAATCAGCTTCTGGATGAATCTGAGGAGCTGAATTTGGACCATGCATTGGGCCAATCGAACGGACTATAGAATTCCAGGCGACGTGGCCCGTGGTTCCTTCAAGGAGCTTATTTCAATTTAATTCATTAAATGCCCGGCAGGTCAGCCATTTCAGTGAGCGTAGCGTCCGTTTCTTGACACGCCTACTGGAGCGATCAGGCCTTGGGGAGGAGACATGCTTTCCTCCAGCGGGCCACTACATTAAACCTTACAAATACTGCACGTTGGAGGCTGCTCGCCAGGAAGGTCAGCTCGTCGTCTTCTCGGCCATTGATGATCTACTTGCCAAAACGAGCATTGCTCCTCTCACCATTGACATTCTCATAGTAAACTGCAGTGAATTTAGTCCAACACCAGGTTTCCCCGACATGATCATCAACAAGTATAAGATGCATAGCGACATCCGCAGCGTCCATTTATCCGGAATGGGGTGCAGCGCGGGTTTAGTCGCCATAGACCTCGCCAAGAACCTTCTGCAAACCATGCCTCAAGGGGCACGGGCGTTGGCCGTATCCACAGAAACCCTCACACCCCACTACTACTTCGGGAACGAGAGAGCTATGCTGCTTCCGTATTGCTTGTTCCATATGGGTGGAGCTGCATTGCTACTTTCAACGTCACCCACAAAGGCTCGTTTTCGACTCAAATATATCGTACGGACACAAACTGCAGCAGACGACAAGTCATACCAGTCCATCTATCAGAAAGAGGACGCCAAGGGGAACACAGGGGTGGATCTCTCCATGGATCTCATGGCCGTTGCTGCCAGGACGCTCAGAGCCAACATCACCACCATCGCGCCGCTCGTTCTTCCAGCCTCCGAGAAGCTCTTGTTTGCCATGTCTTTCGTATCTACGAAACTTCTCAGAACGAGGACCAAGTTGTACATGCCCAACTTCCTCACAGCATTCGAGCATATTTGCATTCATGCAGGTGGACGTGCAGTGATTGATGAGATCCAGCGAGCCCTAGGCCTGTCTGACAAGCATGTTGACGAGTCATCCAGGATGACACTGCATCGATTCGGTAACGTATCAAGCAGCAGCTTATGGTATGAATTGGCATACATCGAGGCCAAGCGCCACATGCAAAAGGGTGATCGAGTATGGATGATTGGATTTGGCTCTGGATTCAAGTGCAACAGTGCAGCATGGGAGTGCATCGTTCCACTTCCGTGCCACAACGAAGACGGGCCATGGGCTAGGTGCATCCCTCGTTATCCAGTACACGATCCTTATTAAGATCTACAATACCTGTTACAGTATATGTACACTTAATTAAATACTCCGCTCTACCAACAACACCCAACTCCCCCAAACACTGAAACATAACCAAGACTTCTCATGTCTCCTATATGCAGACATCACTATCATCACTAGTAGACAACCAGGATGAACCAGGACTACACAATAGTCCGGGTTCGTGTCTCAAACCGAGACTAAAGGGTCTATCTTTAATCCGCAATGGTATTACCAACCGGAACTAATGTAGACCCTTTAGTCCGGGTTAGTGTTGTCAACCGGGACTAAAATGTCCCCTAACGCCAAAAAAATGGATCCAATGCTCACATTAGTCCGGTGTCCAATATTGTATCTGAGATTAAAGTGCTGAACCAAAAGTCTTTTCTCTGCTAGTGTATCTTAACTTATATCAAGGTTGTAGAAAACAGCTTTTTTCTTTTAAAAGCTCTACTTGTGAACACTTGATGATTATTATACCAAATCCATCAGCAGCTATTGGTACTTTTTCAAAGTTCTACTTCCGTTCTTGTCAAAAAAAAAGGTTCTACTTCCGCACTTGATCCTTATACCAAATCCATCAATAGCTATTTCGTATCCAGCATATTTCCACTGGCTATTTGAATGGAAACGAGGACACTTATATCAGTGATCTTGGTTTGTTAGAGCACAAGCTTCAAATAACAGATATGGTTGTTTCTCGTCCCCATAATATATCTGGCTTATGTCAAAATTATGGAATATAAGCCAAGAAAGGATGGTTACACAAGTTGCAATTTGAAGATTCTGAATGTATTACTTCTTTTTAATTAGTTGTTGTTTTTCTTTAGTACTACATCAAGTTTTTGAGTACTTATCTATGTATTATTGTTGGGATGTACGCTATTATTTTGTAATAATTTTAGTCTGATGTACCTTTATTAGAAGATGTCTGAAGCCAAAAAAAACCCTCTATTATCTTAAAAAACAAGGTTGGAGATGTAAGTAAAGCTAAAAATGCTAGCACAAGGACTGCTCCAACTGCTGAATTTCATATTTCAATTAAGGTGGTACCATAAAAAAAGCACATCTAAGTATCATCTTGTTTTAGAACTAAAGAATCTATTAGAAATAACAAAATTAATGGTGATGGCAAGAAGATTAGGAGTAAGCTTAATTGAGAGGTTCCCCTCACCTTGACTTGAATAGCCTCACCTGAAGACATAGGCGGGGAGGCCGGCAGTCAAGATCCATGACTCGCCGGCCAACCACGCAAGTAACAAATGTAACAAACAGAGCGGGGAAGACGAGATGGTTTAGATTCCATGGCCATTTCATCGTCATCTATATCTAGACTTAATAAACATGCAATACTTGGTGGACTGGAGGAATTCATGCATGGGATGGACTTGGGGGATTGTAAGTGCATCTAGCCCTTTGTGGGTTTTGGTGAATTGAATGATAACATAATTAAAGATCTAACGAGTTTACTAAGTGTTGAGTAGGAAATCACCCATGTCACATATATATGAATATTACACAACAAGATGTGTATCAAAGGTTCAATTAAGACCAAATTGATGTATTCCACATAGTGTTGAATTGAAGGCCAAAATTATGTATTGTTGTATTGGAAGATTATGGAAACAATATAGTTCAAGCAAAATACAACAACCTAAATGGAATTGATGAAATGGCTTCTATTTTGTGGGATATCATAGCATCATATAAAAGTAAGCATATTTAGTAAATGGCAAATAAAACATGAGATGATGACTTTGGATTGGTCTCTATAAAGACTTGCTTTACATGGAAAAGAAGGTTTTGATGATGAACTAGCCTTGATCAAGGTTGAAGAATAAATCAAGAATGTATAAGTGAGGAAGTATCAAGAGAAGGAGAAATGACAAAAGACACAACTCATATTGGATATATTCTCGGTCCCTATATTGGTTTGCTTGTATGGATAAAGATTTAGAAAGTCACTTTGCATTAATATGATCAAGCTAGAGATATGAAGAAAGGGATTGAAGTGAATGATAGGAATGTGAAGCCAAAATGAAGAGGATTTAAGGAATCATGAATTGGTTTGACCATATTGATGTTGATCCATATATGTCTCTATATAAGTTAAACTGAGGCTTGTTTGATATCAATATTCATATATAGAAGATATTCAAGTAAGGATCACAATATTGAAGATATGGTTTTTAATGGATACTTAATATGGTGTGACTTGAGTATAGCCTGATAAGGTGAAGATAGCAAGGAAAGGGCTTTGAGGGACTAAGTGAAGGTGAAGGTCAAGCAACGGCTTGAGGACCGAGGTACTATCGCTAAGGTGAAGAAGAAAGTACTTGCATTGAGTTGAAGTACTAGTCAAGCCATGAGGAGTCACATTGTTTTGAGGATCAAATCATTAGTGGAAGTGACTTGAAGCCATAGATTGAACTCAAATGTGTGTTGGAATGATTCAAGTCACATGATCAAAGGTGTTTGCTCAAAGAGATGAGACAAAGAGGACAACATAAGTGGTGGAACCCCAGCTGCATAAGGAAGTGGCAACCAGCTCAAAGAGTTTACATTCTTTTATATTTTAAATTTGAGTTTAGGAAAAGTCGTACTATAAAAGAGATACAATACGCAAGCTTTTATGTGCAACCAAATGCAAACTTTACCCACCAAAATATCCTCAAACTCCGAGCCTTGATAGCGGATTTTTTACTCTTCAGTTTTTGGCTGTCAGGGGCAGAGTAGCACTGCTACTCGGGGAGTAGAAGTTTGGCTGAGCAGCACTGCTGCTCAATGAGCAGAAGTTCTACAATTTAAAATATGACCGTTGGAGGAAGGGTGTTGACGGTAGATAACTTCTAATTTTAACCGTCAATCTTCCTTGTAAATCACAACAATATCATAGAATAGGAGGTTATTACTAACAACTTTTACGAGTTTTAGTAAATTGTCTATTTTCTAGGGAGTTATCTAGAAAGTGCATAATTGAGGATTAAAGTGTATAAAAGCCACAAAACTTAACCGTGAGGGAAAATATCGACATTGGGATCAGGAAGGATCTAGAAGACACGAGAAGGAAGTGGAGACCGACCGTTTCCAGGTGGGCCGGCCGGCCCCACCTGCCTGTGTCGGCCGGCCTCCCAAGGTGGGCCCTACCTGTTGTTGATATTTCTTAACATCATCACAGAGAATAGAGGTAGAATCTATCACCAGCAATGAAGCAAGAAATGCTTGTTGGCATACCTCAGCACCATATCACCAGATTTAGGTCTGGACATGTTACCCAGGTACACCTCACTAGTTATTCCCTCTGCTGTTACCAGTGATACACCCCTAATGATAGTTTTAGGATAGCCTGGCATGGGCACCATGGCATACCAAGACTATTCTTACCTCTACCAAGAGAGTTATATCTCTAATAATGTTAGGACTATAGCCTTAGCGGCTAGTGCTTTGGAGATGCTATATGGCGCATTTTTAGCATTCCTTAACACTAGTGCCAAAATTATATTCGTAACTACAGTAGAAAGAGTGGTGATACGGTAATTCTTTGCAGTTATGGATATGAATCCACAAGCGCATGAAAATACCGTTGTAGCATTTCAACCCGGAGTATTCCTAGGTGTCGTATTTATATTTTCCCAAAGGAAGGCTAGTGTAGATTCTAGTATGAAACCATAATCATGAATACTATACTTTGTATGAAAGATAGACCAATGTTCATAACAGGGGTAAACAATAATGGTTTTCATTATAGTAGACACACAAACAGATAAATGACTCTCAAGCGGGGGAAGGTGATGGCAGCATAAAGAATAAAAGAATGAAGAATAAATGAATATCCTACGGGTGCAATGGTCCTAATACAGTTAATGTCTAGAAAGTAGTTAGTCATACAAATACATGAGTCAGGGGATAGAGTTGTGTTTGTGATGGATTGGAAGACCACCGAGCACTGGTCTACTAGTCAAGCATGGGTGGCAATTTAGACTCCGACACCATAGCTGAACGTGGGGGATTACAAAGGATGGACAGGGTTGTCACCATCTGCCACCTACCACCTCAACCGTGGACTAAGAAGTACAATCACCGGTTCCCCTATACCCGAGCACCATGCCCACATATAGAGAAACTACCCAAGTCCCCCAGGTCTCTCACCCTACGGATGAACGAGTAAAGAACTTGGATGTTGTGCGATGAACCACTATCCCTCCCACAACTCTATTCCTAATCATCTAAGTGTATGAATGGTTAAGAACAGAGTTCTATATGCTAAGAACATGATATAAAGACTATGAACTAACAAGCATGTCATGAACAAGGCATATGAACTAGAAGTCTTATGTTCTATGATCAAATCACATAAACTATCTTCTAGTTCATATAACAAGATCATATCACTACAACTATACTCTAATTCTAGAACATTGCTATATTGATAAAAAAAGAGAAGAAGAACATGATGGAAAGAATTGTATTCATACCAAAGAATAGCCAAGATGTCTCCTCCTCTTACAAGATGAGCCTTGCTCCACTACTACTACTAAGGATAAAGTGAAAAGTGGAGGGGGACACTTGAGAGTACAAGTGAGAGGTGTGGTGTGTGTTGTATGAAATGGAGAACTCCACCCCTAGCTTTATACAATTGTCCAAGTCGGTTTGGGGAAGGGGAGTGAATGCCATGCAGAACTGCCTTTGGAACCGCCTCCATGAACCGCCAGAGAAAGATGGGTTGGACCGGCCTCCTTGGGGGTGCGACCGCAGCCTGGTGCGGCCGCACCAGGGGTAGGCCCTAAAACATCCTCGATTTTCCACGAAGGAAAAATCCACAGAATGAGATATAATGTGACAAAACCACGAATGATTCCATCACATTATCATATATCAGTAGATTAGATTACAAGTTTTATATGATACAACATCAATAGAAAATATACCTATTACAGAGTAATTCTAGTGGAAGTATATCTATCGTCATCAGAGTTGGTAGAAATAAGTCATCGGGTGAAGGCTCCTCCTTCACGGGCATCATCAGAGTAGAATGTCAGTGGCGTAGATCCCATCTTCTGAACCAAACTTGAGCGCAGGCACGAGACCTCCTAATCCTTCACTATTTGACATCTCTGAGAGGTAGTAAATCTGCACACCGCCAGATGTGTGCAGGCCATGGTCAGCACCGATGAGCTTTAGTGGAAAAGATACAACAAGGATCTGGCGATCCTAGTATTTGGCTGTGGTTTGCATCCTTAGCGCATGCGAAATAGTAATAAGTAGTAATCAATATAATAGTTCATCAAGTTTTAACACATTTCCAACCACACACATCCACACATCCATCCATCATCCATCCATCCCAAACCATCACCACCTTACCACCACCACACCATATCTCACACTTAGGTCGGCAGGCCAACTCCCTCTCGGCCTGTCTCAACGGCCCGTAGCCCCTGAGGCTCACGACCGGCAATGCCACATACCCAAGAAAAAGAAAAGAAGACTCATCTCCTATCTAGTGAGCACAGGTACCAGGAAAGGTCCATAGTCGATGAATCAGCATATGTATCGATCGATCAACCAACACTCTATAGAGGTTTACATACCCACAAGATTAGCCATCCTCGGAGTCATGACCTCCTAGGCAGAATTCCGGTTGCTTGCTAGCCTAGAGCGATGCCACCTTACCTCTCAGCCCTGGAACACCCCAAGTCTAGTCTGGAATGGCTGATACTGTGAGACATAGTACCGGGCCCCCTGATGGCTACTATGTTGTCTCAGAAGGGTGTGAGTCCATCATGCCCGTAACTTCCTACACTCTTTCGCCTGATAGTAGTGGCACCGCTCTACCAAGTAGTCCAGCCATCTCTCATTCCCATAAAAGAGTGAGTGGGACGCAAGGATTCCCGGTGGGTCCGTGTACTAGTAAGTCCTTAGGGTTTAACCAAGCCAGAATGTCTTCATCAGGTTTACCATTTTACGTGCCACCACAGCACCTCGATCCTGGGTTCCACCCCTTAGAGGCTCACACCCAGGATCCCCCGACTCCTTTACCTGCCACAGGTATTCGCTTATCCGGATGCCCAGGTTGCATCGTACGGCAAGACTCACCACAGGCTCGTCGTATATCCCAGCTCGGTCGACACAACCCTCACTCTCCACACACCCAAGACACATGCAGCACTCTCATCATCCACCAAGTCCGCATCCCAAGCCAAACCATACCTAGGGGTTCACCACCAGCATCACATCACAGATATAATGCGAGTGGAGTTAAAGTAAGTATGGTGATATAATATGCAAGCAAGCAGACAGGTAGATATGTATAGGTGAGTGCGAGCGCAAAGTTGGGTGACATGGTAGAGTGGATGCAATCAAGTAATAAAGACTAAGGCAGTAGCATGCATCCAATACTAGCAAAGGAGTAAATATAAAGCGCTAGCAATTCTAAATATTACGCAATGCCTAATAGGATTCTCTAAAAGAAGATGCTGCCATGACACCTGCGATGTCATGGAAGTAGTGGTACAATTCTTCATCCGTTGTGGTAGTCAGTCAGCGGGGTTTCCTCAGGTCCCTTCGTCGTCCATGATCTCTTCCTTCAGCGGGTCCCGGTTCTAGCGTCGTTGATCACGTAGCAGCTACTCCGCAAAATGACACGCAAGGCAAGAGAACATACAATACTCGAAGGGACGACAAGTTGTAGGAAGATCCATTAAGACCAAAGACATTAAAAGGTACATGACTTAGCCCTCTCGGCGGATGTCCGAATCCTCGGGCCAAAGAGACAAGAGTGGTGGTATGCTATGCATAAGCTGAACGGCCAAGCCAATATGGCTTTAACTATAAGTGGTTTAAGCTGAAGCTTATCCTTAGCATACACCACGGCTTACATTCTTTTGACCCGGGCGTCACGGAGTTGATGGGGGTCGGAAGACAGGCCTAGCAAGGAGAAAAGTAAGAACAACAGGGCTCGGCTCTTGTAGCCTTTACCCGACAAGTCACAATTGGACATAAGTAGTAAACAAGAACTATCTGTGACTTGGCTCTTATGTACTTCAACTGACCCGCTATGGTATCCAGCGGTAGTAGAAGGGTAGGTGTAACATAAACAGAGCAACAACTTCAGGTCTTCTCGATCCACACGACATGATAACATCGAGAGCCGAGAAGTGGTAAGTTAGCTAGGCACATCTATGTCATGTTCCCGATCACATCTCCAATGAAGATGGTTTTACTCGGTCGATCGAGTCGACTCTCATGGTCCGAAGCATGACATCGACTATAGCATAGCTAAATAAAAAGGGACAGTCTGTGCTTTGATCCAATCGCCATGAACAAGATGGGATCGAATAGAGCGAACTATCAGGGAGAGACAAGGCAAGATCAATCAGAGATCGATAGTCTACTTCTTCTAATGCACACGCCACGGTAACAGACAGGCATTGGAAAGGAGCAACATACTAAGATCACATGCGTAAACCACCTGTAGGGTACCGACCTAGGTGCACTAGCACTAAGGCATCTCTCAGATTCGTAGCGGTGCGGTTGTCACTGTGAGAATCAAAGAAATATGCCGGTCATATAGGGTACAAGCATACAAGGGTTTGTGCACAAAGAGCGAATGAAAGGCAAACAAAAAAGTATAGCTCCATAGTCATGGCGAGGCGAGCTCGCGACTACAAGCTATACTAGCGAGGGCTCGAGTTACACTCGGCATTATGGCCATGGCAAGACGAATCCCGCGATCGCAATGTCTGAACAAATTACGATCCCTCAGCCGGCTCGAAGGCACGGTCCACAGATAGACTCACACAACAACCAACAATAAGATCCAACGACACGACAAGAAACAAGATAACTCGAAAAGACTGGAATAGCACAATTCTATAGCATTATGATGGATGGGTTCTGTATTACAAAGATACATATACAACGGGGTCATCAGGAGTGGGTACAACAGTATCGATGTGTATATAGAACGTAAAGGAGAGACTGAGGGGTCCAGGGGGTCACGGCTTGCAATGGACAAGGTCACAGGGACACTCGACGGCCCATTCTCGCATCTCGAGGTGGCCGGAGCGATGGCGACAAGCTAGGGTTTCCACAGATCTGCTAAAGCAACCAAAGGGGGCATTCCTGCAGTCCAAGATGAGTAGCACCGTACTACGAGGTCCAAACTACGGCTAAGTGTCCAGAGTTCCGAGGCTCACGTCGGGGTCACGGGCGGCATGTCCTCCCCGGCGTCTCAGACGCCGTGGATCCATTTGGCTATGGTCGGTCACGTGCGTGTGTGCGTTTGTGTTTCATGTGGGCAATGTCACGAAGGCCAGTCACGGTGTTTTGGATGCTCACCGACGGCGGAGTCGTTCGGCGAGACACGGCGCGGCGGAGTGGCGGTGGCGGCTCGAGATAGCGTCCGGGGAAGTCGAGGGTCCGGCGGGCTTCACGGAGGTGCGTCGAGGTACCGTGGAGGTCCTGGCCAGCGGTAGCCACTTGTGGCTAACTCTGGCCAGTCCTGGCTTGCTGCAGCCACCCATGGCCAGCTCTGGCTGGCTGCAGCCACTTCTGGCCGGCCGTGGCTGGCCGCGGCTGGCTGCTGGTGGCCGGCTGTGGCTGTGGCTGGCCGGGGCAGGCTGCAGGTGGCCGGGTGTGGCTGCGACTGGCCGATGAAGGCGGAACGCTGGCTGCGACCGTTGGCGGCTCCCCCTATAGTGTGTAGAACACGGCACGAAGGCCGGTCTCAGCGTTGGTTCATGACAAGGCCGGAACTAAGGGATGCTCTGGCTGCTATTGGCTCACCGGTGAGGGGTTACGCGGCTGCAGCTCGTGGTGGAGACGTCCAAGGCGGTGAGGGCAGCAGGACTGCGTCGAGGCGGAATTACGCCGCCACGGCGAGGTGGCGGAGCAGGGCATGGTGCGGTGCCGTGCTCGCCGCGGTTGTGGCAAGGTCGGCGAACGCGATGTCTTGGTGCTCCGGCCGATGGCGCTTTGCAGCTTGGTGTCCATGCGCCGCAGGACGGCGGCGGCGTCGTGATGTTGGAGGCAGGCGGAGCATGGGCGGTCGACGACGCACCCGTGGGCGTCCGTGGCATGGTGATGAGGTGAAGGCGCGACGCTGCTCGGCGCCGCTTGTCTTTGCTCGGCGGCAGCGCCACGGGTGGCGGTGTGCTCGGCTCAACGCCGTCGTCGGCGGCTTGGTGCAGCGCTGTTCCTTGGCGTGGTGGTCGTGGCGGCGGTGCTCCGCAGCCGGTGCTTGACGCGGCGGTGACTGGCGGCGGGTCTGTGCAGGCTTGACGGGGACATCGCGAGGAGCTTCCGGTCCGCGTGGCCGCGTGGCTAGCCTCGGGCTCCCGCACGGGCGGTGAGCGCGGGGCTTGTGGCGGGGAGCATGGCGTGGCAGGGCTGGGTGCTGGGAGGGGCGGCGCGGCGGCTATGGAGAAGAGCAGGACGAGCAGAAGGAAGAAGGCTGGCGGCGGCGGCTCGAAGGAAAGAATGGTGACGGTGGCTTCGAAGTGCGGCTCTTATACGGCAGCGGCTAGGGTTCCAAAGGGACTTCGTTCATCTTGGACGTCCGTGCCACGATGGGACACGCGGTGAACATCGGGTGGCGTGCCAAGGCGTGGGGATGCGCACTCGCGCGGCACACGCGCTGGCGGCGATGGCGCCCAGGCTGGGAGTTTCGCCTCCTGGGGTTTCACAGGGACGTGCGGTGGAATGGGCCTAGTTGGGCCGTGCAGTGGGGAGGAGAGGAGGCAGAGTGGGCCGTGCTGGGCGCGGGGGGTGCTGCTGGGCCATGGCAGGCCGGTGGTGCAAGGCGGGAAGGAGGAGGCCGAGTAGGCCGGTTGGAGGGGAGAAGAAAAGAGATGGTGGGCTGGTTTGGTGCTAAGGAAATGGAAATTGGTTTTCCATTTACATCTAAAGAATTTGGTAAACAATTATTATAAAGGACTGTCGATAATTCAAAGAGGAGAGGAAGAGGATGTTCCTATTTATCAGAGGTTTGAAGATTGTCCTGCTAAGAATACAAGGGAAGTCGCTATGGTTGTGCTCTCCGACACGAAACACTAAACCAAAAAGAGAAGCTCCGGCAAACACCTACAATCAATGCTATATATGTGCAACAATTTATTTATAAATTGTGCTTGGTTGATTTAGGTTTGACCTATCAAATACATGCTCCACACTTTTGCAAGAAAAATTTTGAAAGTTCGTATTTTTGGCTTTCCAAAAATCTAGGTTGTTACAGGCCCCCTCAGGCCCAGTGCCCCTCTGCTCTTCCTGGATCTCTCTCCCGTGAGTTGTTGGCCCAGTTGTATTCTTGTGACCTTTTTCTCTTTTTCTTGTATGTTTCCTGCAAATCAATAATACTCCAATACAAGTGGAAATAGGTCAATAGTAAAGGTATATTTTAGTATGGCTATGATAATTCTCGCTTTTTGAATAATAGTTGGTGGTTAGAGTATGTCGGTATTTATCGCCAACACCTGTTATCTTCCGCACACCTCTCCATCTCACCTTTGAGGATGCATCTTGGCCCTACATTAAGTCGATTAATTTGATCCTACGGTTGATGTTCATCCCACCAGGCTATAAATATGGGCCTGTACCCCCTGGAAGAGAGTCAGATCAATGGAGAGCTGAAGAGCCAGAAACCCTAATTCATATCTAGTAGATCTATGCTAGCAATCAAGAGAGGCTAGTTCAATCTAGAACTAGTTCTTGTTTAGAGATTAGAGAGATAGAGTTGGAGAGTGGAGTTCTGGAGGAGTTCCGGCCTGTCGGTGCTTCTTCGTCGCTGTATTCTTCAAGTTCAACCTCTCTCGCCCAGAGTTTGCATCTTGAGATCATTTGGTAGTCAACTTTTGGTTAAAGTAAGTGTTTTGTTCATATTATTCTTCTAATTTGCAACTCTTATTGAGTACTTTGATATTGATAGCTTCTTGATTGAAGTAGTATTCGTAGCATAGACGTGGTGTTTGGTCTATGTTTACTTCTGAATGTCCCCTAATTTTTCATATAGTGGTAGCTCACGAAGGTGACTTATAGCTTTGTTGAATCCTCTGTAGTCCACTTCCCGTTAATAGGTTTGGCAAGCAAATGGTGCTTGGTAGGAGAGAACTCTGATTTCTACTCCTATCTTATTAAGTTATTGCTCGTGATCATATGATATAAAACAACCGTTTACAAAGACCACAACTAGATAGTCCATATTGTTCTCCTTGTTCTTGCTATTTTCTAGCTTGATTGTGCATTGGGTTAAGTTTATAGACTTAGTCATTCATCATCTACTGTTTCTTTGGGTTCGATATTTAAAACCGGGTTTATCTTGGCGAAGTGCTACAATGGTATTGTATCTGTGCGCTTGCAGATAATCTTATTTTTTATGTGCATTTAATTAATACCAACAAAGGGGTATTTCATTCACCTCCCTTCTCTCCCAACGGTCATCCATGACCATTCCCCTCCCAGGTATGACTAGAGCTCTCTCTCTTACTCTCTTCTCTCCATTGGAAGGCTCCCAAGCTCCCAAGCTTCTCCCTTTTAATTTCCCATCAAATCCTTGTGTCCGTTGTGTTCTTGCTATTTGGTTTGTATTACTTGTCATTGTGGTGATTTTAGGGTGGAATAGGTTCAACACTACTCCAGAAAGCTAAACACTACTTGTGCATAAGCTTCTGACTCGATTCAAGTGGTGGAATAGGTTCAACACTACTCCAGGAAGCTCAGTAAATTACTCAATCTATTTTCCCTTGGGTAGATTTTGAATTGTGATCCCAAACTTGTCAGGTCGAGCAGAAGTGCTGCTTGCTGTCCAGCAGTGCTGCTGAGCAAAAGTGCTGCTCGTGGAGCAGAAGTTCTGCTCTATAATTTAACAGAAAGTTTGATTTTTGTTTTAAGCAGGCCTATTCACCCCCTGAGATGAAGCACCTTTTCGAGATCAGAAACCCTGAGAAAGATTCTACTACCCAAGAACCCTCGGCACCTGAGGAACATTCAACATGCAGAGCAATCAACTTCCAAAAAGTCCTCGGTACTCGAGGAACATTTGTTGCTTAAGGATTATGCTACTTGAGGACCCTCGCATCCGAGGATTCAAGATGGGGGTAGTACCTGAAGGATAGTCATTCGACTCACTTGTCACTAAGTCTTACTTGGTCTATTGTCGGAGAAATGGGACTAGGATACCTCACCACCTGTATGCTAGCCTAGGGTTGTTGAGTGAGCCGATGACGACCAACATGAGGCCCACATACGCTAGGTGCAGCACCAGATGTGAGGATCAAGCAAACTAGCGTAAATAGCGTGCATCCCGATCTTTGCTGGATTCTACTTTTCATGTAACCAATTAGCAAATCTATGTGTTAGCCAATTAGATCTCCTGTAAACTTACCCCCGGCCTATATAAGGAGGGGTAGGCTAGGTAACACTCGATCGACATTCTTTACTTCTATCAAGTGCATAGCTACAATCAGCAACCCCTGTAAACTCAAGCTACATATAGAGAGGACTACTTTAAACTAGACATAGGATACCACATAACTGAACCAGTATAAACCTTACGTCTTATGTTATTCTTTTGATTCCCTATGTGCAGATACGCTGATCCGTATTGCTAGAGTAAATACTTTGCACAATGAAATGCCACAAAATATACTTCTAAGTACCAGCAAATTTAATTTCTAGCAATAAATTAAAACCTCATTTAACTAAACAATCTAGTATTTCACTGCAATACAGAAAAACATATTTCAACGCAAGCCAAGATTATGATATTGTGACAATATTGTCAAGTAGTCACAACTATTTTCTAAATCATGGTAACAACACATACGAGTACAGGGAAAATTAATATTATCTTACTTCAAGAATATCATGGCAATTCTGTCAACTAGTAATACTTGTATATAAAATATTTATGGAGCCTGTATTTTCTAATTTTTAGAGGGGACAGGTTGTTCACCTTTAACCAAAACACTCACTATTAATCACCAGAGGTGGTCTAAATGCCTGCTTCTAAAAATCAATTAACGGAGGTGGCCTCGGGTTCAAACCCACAATGTAAAGCTCAACACCAACACCTCCTTACCCACACCACTCAATTGCTTGTGAGTATACATAATTTTGTCATTATATACAAATATTTTGTAAACTTTATTAAACATTTTGACTACTAAGTGAACTCAAGTGCAAAAAGTTTTAAATCTTTTCAAGCATTTCAACTTCAATATAGGATGTGTCTCCTTGTCAGACTGCTTGAAAAATTCAAAATTTTGAATCCAAAATTATATGAATTGAAAACAAACATTTGAGACACTAAAGCACATCAGATCAAAAACTTCTCATCAGATGTTGTCCACTACATCTTGGGTTCTAACTATTTGAACATTCAAGGTCACCTAGAAATTCAAAATTTATTAACTTATTAAAGCACATTTTTGGGTGTCTAAACGACTTCAACGAAAAAAACTTTTCAACTACAAAATTGTAGATTCCATTGGAAGCATGCCGTTCACTTATCTAGGGTTACCTCTGGGCACCACAAAACCTACTTTGCAGGAGTATTTACCTCTCTTGTCCAAAATTGAAATAAGAAGCTGATGTGGTATTAGTAAATTTCTCTCCTACTAAGGAAAGCTGATTCTGGTTAACTCAATCTTGTCTGCCTTACCAACCTTTTATATGTATTGTTTTAAGTTCCCTCCACAAGTTATTAAACAGATTGATATTTATAGAAAGCACTATCTTTGGAGCAATGATGTTATAAATAGAAGAGGTAAATGCCTAGTGTTTGGGAAACTGCATGTAGACCTAAAAGTTAGAGAGGACTTGGCATCATTGACCTTAATCAACAGAATAACGCCTTGCTGGTCAAACATTTGGACAAGTTTTATAATAAGTAAGATATTCCTTGGGTGAGCCTGATTTGGGAAAAATTTTATTCCAACAACCAAGCCCACCTCACGCAAGAATCCCAATTTGTACCTTTTGGCGTGGAAGGATATTCTGAAGCTCTTTGATAAGTTTAATAACTTGGTTGTCTGCAATCCACATCAAGGTGATACTGTTCAGTTTTGGGTTGATGGCTGGAATGGTGAAGCCCTCAAAAGTTCCTATCCTCAGCTGTTCTCCTACACCCAAAAAAGGAAAGTGTTCCCTCAAATTTTCCAGAATCAGAATTTAGGCAAATTGTTCTCCCTGCCCCTTTCAGTATAAGCTACAAATCAATTGGATGAGATTCAAGATTTTCTAGTAGAAGGAAATTGAGATGAAGATCTCAATGATGCATGGACTTACTCTTGGGCGTCATCAATTTACAACAGTAATAAAGCCTATCACGTGCTTCTTGTTAACATGGATGCCTCCTCATTCTTTACATAGTTTTGGAGCTCAAGTAACCTTGGAAAACATTAAATCTCATTCTGCCTACTCAGACAAAGATTGAATACTAGCAACTTGTTGAGAAGAAAAAAACATGGTATTAGATGACTATAGTTGTGTCCTTTGCTCCTCAAGGCATCAAGAAACTACCTTTCACCTTTTGTTTGAGTGCCCTTTTAGTCAGAGATGCTGGGAAACAATACCGATCACTTGGAGCTTCAATATCCCACCTCTTGACATGGTCATTGAAGCAAGAAATGTTTTGGGCATGCCATTTTCAGGGAAATTGTTATAACTGTTTGCTGGCTTATCTGGACTACAAGGAACCAAGTTATATTTGACAATGGTCAAGTCAGTCTAAACATCGAAGAGGGAGTTCAAAGCCAAACTTGGCTTGGTGTGCACTAAAGCCAAGACCAGTGCACAAGGTCCACTAAACTTATGGAGAGATAGCTATAATGTTTAGGTTCTCTTTTTATTTTGAGCCTTGCTGCCTTGTATTTGAAAACCTTGTACATAACCCATTCTTTCATTTAATGGAAAAAACAAAAGAAAATAGGCAGGGGGCTTCCCTGCTGACTTCGGTAAAAAAAAATATAACCACCGAATAGAGCATGTAAGCACCTGAGGTTATTTGAAAATTTTAATTTTCAATTTTCAAAACTAAGAATTTAAAACAATATTACAGGATTCTAAACAATTTCAAATCAAACACCTTTCAACTACAAAGTTGTTAGTCACGTCAAGGGCTATAATGTTGGTATAATGTTTATCTTTATCCAAGCCCATTGGAAAAGCTAGGAATTATTTTTAGAAGCAATTATTCTTTGAGGCGAATATCTTATAATGTCCGTTTCTAAAAATCATTTTTTAGATGGACATTTCGGATGGTAGCCTCTGTTAATAGCGACTTTCAGAGACAAGCATGTTAAGATGCCCACCTCTAAAAATCGATTTATTAGATAGGCTTCTTTGTGCTCACCTATGTAAATTGATATTTTCAGAGATGGTCACCATAGGACACTTGCCTGACTAAATGATTTTAAGAGGCGAGCATTTTCCTAGATGTCCTCTGTCACACCCCAAAATTACCAATTTTAGGTTTGCTTAATAAATAAATGTTTTTAATATTTAGATAAAAATTATCAACATTAGTTTAAGTTTCTATATATTTTTTCAAAATTATGATTTTCAAATATTTTAGAATTAATTTAAAGGTCTCTCTCTGATGTGGTACATGATTGCTGCTTGATTTTGATGTTTTTGTATGTGGTAAGTTTTCATAACACGATTAGGCGTCGTTCGATCCTTTCCGGTAATTTTCCGGACTTATACGGAACCTTTTCCCATTTTTTTCTATAGCAAAATCTAATTTCTGGAGGCTTTAAAATCTCTTTTCGTGGGCTCCAAATACTTTATTTGAATTCATCATCTTCCTATCTATCTTTAGGTATTTTTCTATAATCTTTTTGAGTTTTGGAAATAGTTTTCAGGGATTTAAAACGATTTCAGCATTTTCTGGAATTATTTTTGACTTGGAAATCATTTTCTGTAATTCCCGAAATTATTAAAAATACCTCAATTTCCAAAACCTTCAAACCGCAGACATATATACATTCCGGCGTTCTACTTCTCGCGCTCATTCCAAAAGTACGGTCCTTTTTCCGAACCATCACTTATAGCCTCCCAGATCTAGCGCCGAAGTTCCAAAACCGTCCAACTCCGGCGAGCTTTTCTGGCCAACTCGAGCACCTCCGGCAAAAACCACCACCACCGTGAGGTTCGTCTCGTCGTTCTCTACGTCGCGGTATATTTGTTTTCTCGAATCCGTGGCCGTATGACTAAATCCCCTTCATTTTTCTTCTCCGATTCGTTTTCCGACGAGCACCTCCATGGACGGTTCGAGCTTCTTCGTTTTCTGGTGAACTCCGGCTAGGCTGCAGCGCCCCTACCCCTCCCTCGGTCTTGCTGCCGCTTCGGGCTCGCACACGGGACCCTGCTGCCCCATCATGCTCTCTCGCGTGGGCAGGCCGGGCAAGCAGCCGTGGCTGCTGCGTGTGCCGGCCAACCGTCGGTCCGCCGCCGGCGCACGTCTGGGAGCGAGCAGGTGTAGCAGGCAAACACCTTCCCTTGCGGCCGAGCCCCTGCCTGGGCCTCTTCCCGTCCCCATATGAGAATCTCAGCAGGACCTAGCTGTGCGCCTTTCAGCAATAGGATGGTTGCAAATAGCACAACCGCAGTGAGAACAAAATTGTTCACGACGAGTTGGAAGCCGTATTTTAGGCCCTTGAGACTGTGTGGTGAGTTCATGTTGTTGAGCTTGGCCCATGCGTGTTTTGAAACAGATTATTGGAAGGTATGCAAGATTTTAAAGGGGCATGTCTTTCATAGCATTTATTCATTGCCATTAAAACCTCATGGGGATGGGGAACATTACAAGCAACTAAAAGTATGGTTGCATTCGTCAAACACTTGAAAAATCCATGCATGTAGTCTCTGATTAGAATAATGAAGCTGGGTACACTTTCGAGAACGTGGAAACAAAAATGTTGATGAGAAAAGAAAAAAATTGTAGAAGCAGTGTCAGCAGCATGTATGGATATATCACCCTATCCTATATATCGATGCTGTTGGTTGTTGGCAGGCGGTAGTTTAATACTATGTTGGCTTGTGGGATCTAAAAAGAAGCTGGCACATGGGAATAAATTGATGCGTGGGAATGTTGGAAGTAAAATGCATGCTTAAACTTAGGGGAAATTCATTTACTCTGTGAAGTCTAGATTTGTCTTTTCACCACTTAATTGAATTTGGTAGCTGTTTGAAGTTTGCAGGTTCTTGATTTTGTGGATTCAGATCCATAACCATGTCATTCAACTGAAATGCACATTACTTACGTCCTACGAATGGCAACCACTCCTTGCAGCTAACCCTGGGCAAAATACCCGATACACATTACCCGTACCCGAACTACCCGAACCCAGACCCGAATTACCCGAACCCGAGGTACCCGATCCTAAGTTCGGATACTAATTTTGATTACCCGATATTAGTTGGGGTAATATCCCTCGGTACCCGAATTACCCAAACTACCCGAATATATATCTATTTCTTTGTACTTGTGATGTATTTTCTATTGAACACTTAAACCTATCACTTTACTTGTATATAATTCTCTCTATTTGAACAAGAAATTGTAATATATCATTTCTCTGCAAATTGTTGTTGAAATTTAATATAAATTGCTACTAAATTATGTATAAATTACTACTAAAGTTTTGTGTAGATCGCCGTTTTCTACCAAATTTGGGTATATCGGGAATACCGAACCCGAGCCCAAATTATCGGGTACCGAAAATTTCGGGTAATGTTTTTTCAGGATGAATTTCGGGTACCAATTTTTATTACCCGACCGAAAAATTCGGGTAACCCGAGCGCCTAAGGTTACCTACACCCCTTATAGGTGGTGATTTTTAATATCACAAGAATTGAGAAATATATAGTAAGAAGAAAATTAAATAATGACCATTAGCCTTTTTTGTTCAATTTGGTTATTAACATCTTTAATTTGGTACTATGAAAATTGACTGAGCAAATCAATATGCACTGCATTTGGGTGAATTCTTAACCAGGGCCCAAAACCTTTAGGCAGGTTAATTGACTTAGCAGATCAATAATGCCCTTAGGTGCATTGCTTTCCTAGTCCCAAACTTTTGTGTGTATTTTCAAGAAATTGGAAATAAAACACTAGATTAGGCAAGACAACAACTTATAATAAGTGTCACTGGAGATTTGTAGTCCTAAAATTGTTGATTGTTGGCATGGTGGTAGCTTAAAATTTTTTGGCCGATGGGGGCTTAACAAAAGACGCTGGCAGTTGGGAACATATAGATGCACATCATCTGTGGCAAAACCCGCAAATAAAATGTGTCTTGCTAAACTCTGGCGATTTCTTTACATTGGTTTGGTATTTGGAATTTCAGTGTCGGTTTGGTACCGACAGGAAATTTCTAGTTTCCAATAGTGTTATATGTAGTCTGGATCACACCTGGTCATCACCACGAAGGCGTGTATATACCAAGTTCATAAAGGAAAAAGAATATAAAAAGGACAGTCACATGGAAGATAGATAGGAGCACAGATGTAACTCCCCATTTACAGGGAAACAGTACAAGCACTCTATAAAGGCTGAGCAAACAAACAGACAGAAAAGCAAGGTATAACTCCTCTTTCACGGAGAACAGTGCAAGCATTCAGTAAAGACTGAGCAAAAGAGGAAGGATGTCAGGAATCCAAAAGGACAACTAGCATATCTACAAGAATATTCTAATAAAAGGACAACCTACAAAGAATGGAAGAGAATAAACCCTTAACCGAGCTCTTTTTCATAAAAAAGAACCTGAAAAAGCTTGGGAGCTGCAAGGTACCCTCCGGGCACTATTTTCTCAAAAATTAAAGACCCTCAAGCTTCTTTTACAAAAAAAAACAAGAGGCTCGGGGGCTTGTCGATGGGAGATCATCTCAAGATTTCACTATAGAAAAAAGAACCCAGAGCTCAATCATGAAATACGCGGGGGCTTGTTGACGAGAGGTCCTAGGGGTCCCTTACCAAAGATGACATCAAAAAGGAATACCTAGTAAATCCATTTGTATAATTAATAAGCAAAGAGACAGGATTGAGTTTAGAACTCAACCTTGTAATCCGTCTAGGACACACAAAGAACTCTAAGCAGCACCTAGACTATAAAGGGTTGCTCAAGGTACCCCTTGTAAACAGAACCAATGCTCACGATATAATCAACAACACCCAGCTGGACTAGGGCTATTACTCGAGCTACTCAAGAGCCTAAACCAGTATAAGTTATTCTTATTACATGCACCAACCACCAAGCTCCGTTAGATTTAACAAAACTCAAACAATACTGTCCCAGGTACCCCCGTGACAGGCTATCGATGATAAAACCCTACCTTTTTGGATTGGTGGTAGATCGCAGGAGTGACTTTTATAGCCTCATTGAATCCTATGTATTCCACTTACTATCAGTAGGCTGAGCAGCATTATAATTGGTAGAAAGGTCATAGTTTTGCCTATGCTCTTTCTATACAATTTCTCCAAATAGAACATATAGACATAGCTTATCGAGAGTAGAACATGAGAACCTTGGCAATCTCATCTATATTCTCAACATTCTTAAGGTCTTGTTGCTGCTCTGGGTTGAGTTAGCCGTCGTAGTTAACCTCACACATTTTCTTGTAGATATGATACTAGAATACTCTGAGTAAATGCTACAAAGGTATTTGTGCGCTTGCAGATTATTCAGTAGGCATTAACAGATACCAACACATATGCATTGGCAGTTGGTTCCATCATGTATACCAAGATATATACTCGCCTAGATGTCTCATATGCTCTAAGTGTTGTGAGCAAGTACCAAACTAATCTAGGTGAGAGTCACTAGACACTGGTTAAAAACATTCTTGAGTATTTGAGAAGGACTAAAGATGTGTTCCTAATCTATAGAGGTGTTGGTGGTAAATACCGACATACTTTAACTGCCAACTACTATCCAAAAAGGGAGAATTATCATAGCTATATTCACACATACCTTTACTATTAACCTATTTCCACATGTATTGGAAGAACATTATTTTACAGGAACTCTACATGAAAACATTGGAAAGGGTTACAGAAAATACGCTTTTCAGCAAGGTGGAAAGGGGGAAATAAAGCAAAGCCCATCAAGAATTCCAAATCTGGGCTAGCAACCACCAGAACCTAGGTCTAAGCCTAGCCCACAGCCCACCGGCCAAAGGCAGTACCAAGGGGAGCCACCCCTGGTGCGGGCGCACCAGGGTGCGGCCGCACCCCTGGCTCAGCCAGGTGGGCCCTGCTTCATGTGGCAGTTTGCTGAGGCGGTTTGGACGGCGGTTTGGCTAGTCATTACTGCCCCTACCCCCTGAACCGACCTCAAGCTAGTATAAAGCTAGGGGTGGAGCTCCTCATTTCACATAACACACACTACACCTCTCACTTGTACTCTCAAGTGTACCTCTCCACTTTTCTCTTTATCCTTAGTAGTAGTGGAGCAAGGCTCAACTTGTAAGAGGAGGAGACATCTTGGCTATTCTTGGTATGAATACTATTCTTTCCATTATGCTCTTCTTCTCTTTTTATCAATATAGCAATATTCTAGAATTAGAGTATAGTTCTTATGTTTTGATCTTATTATATGAAGTAGGTAATAGTCTGTGTGATTTGATCATAGAGCATAGAGCTTCTAGTTCATATGTCTTGTTCATGATATGCTTGCTAGTTTATAGTATTCATATCATGTTCTTAGCATATAGAAGTCTATTCTTAACCGTTCATACATTTAGATGATTAAGAATAGAGTTGTGGGAGAGATGGTGGTTCATCGCACAACATCCAAGTTCTTTACTCGTTCATCCGTAGGGTGAGAGACCCAGGGGGGCTTGGATAGTTGTTCTATATGTGAGCATGGTGCTCGGGTATAGGGGAGCCGGTGATTGCACTTCATAGTCTACGGTTGAGGTGGTAGGCGGCAGGTGGTGACAGCCCTATCCGTCCCTTATAATCTCCCACGTTCGGCTATGGTGTAGGAGTCTAAAATTCCACCCATCTTCATTGGCAGACCAGTGGTTGGTGGCCTTCTGATCCATCGCAAACACAACTCTATCTCTGACTCATGTATTTGTATGACTAACCACTTTCTAGACATTAGCTGTATTAGGACCATTGCTCCCACAGGCCCTGTTCGCCTACACGGCCGTGTAGGCCGATTACACGGCGTTTAAACGCTACTCAGTAGTCAACCGTGTTGGCCGTGTAGTCCGTTTAATCCCGTGTAATTCGTTTTTTGGCCTGTTTAATCAGACGTATAATCTGACTACTCGCTAAACGAAGGGTGACCGACCGTGTACCGTGTAGCGTGTAGGCTAACATTGCCCACAGGATATTCATTCATTCTTTATTCTTTTATTCTTTATGATTCCTCCACCTTCCCCCACTTGAGAGGCATTTATCTGTGTGTGTGTCCACTATCATGAAAACTGTATTGTTTACCCCTGTTATGGACATTGGTCTACCTTTCATACAAAATATAGTATCCATGTTTATGATTTCATACTAGAATCTACACTAGCCTTCCTTTGGGAAATATAAATACGACACCAAGGAATTCTCCGGGTTGAAATGCTACAACGGTAATTCCGTGCGCTTGCGTATTAACATCCATGACTATAAAGGTTTACTGGATCACCATTACCTCTTTACTATAGTTAGAAATATAGTTTTAGTACTAGTGTTAAGAAATACTGAAAGTGCGCCGTATAGCATCTCCAAGGCACTAGCTGCTAAGGCTATAGTCCTAACGTTATTAGGGATTTAACTCTCTTGATAGAGGTAAGAATAGTCTCGGTATGCCACGGTGCCCGTGCCAGGCTATTCTGAAACTATCAATTAGAGAAATATCACTAGTAGCAGTAAAGAAAATAACGGGTGAGGTGTGCCTCAGTACCATGGCTGGACTTACATCGGGTGATATGGTAGCTGAGGTACACCACCCCAAGCATTTCTTACTCATTGCCAGGGATAGATTTCACCTCTATTCTCAGTGATGATGTTAAGAAATGTCAACCACATTTCTAGCGTCGTTGCCAGGGATCCAAACCTGGTGATAACGCTAAGAAATACCAACAAGCATTTCTGGCGCCGTTGCCGGGGAAGGCTAGGAAAGATTTTATACGAAAACATAAACTTAGATAATATACTTGTGTAAAAGTAACCTTCGTTCATATAGGATAACTCTTCTTGTTTTCTCCTGTTGTGGATGAAAACAGATAGTGTATGACTGGGTTCGATCTGCCAGAAAACTTCACCAGCAATCCAGAGGCTATCTTGTGAAAAGACTCGGTCTCATACCGTTTCTTCTTCAAGTACTCCACCGACAACCGAACCAGTCACTTCCGCACCCGAGATCACCACTATGGCCGGAAAGTCACTCCGTGAATACTCTGTCCCCAATATTGCCGACGTGCCCACTGGGCCCGCTGTCAACCTTGGTGACAAGAACTTCGAACTTCGCACTGGTCTCATCACTATGGTGCAGGCAAGCACATTCTGTGGCTTGCCGAGTCAGGACGCCAATGCTCATCTCCAATAGTTCCTGGAGCTGTGCGACACCATCGTCCTAAAAGACGTCACACCGGAGGCTATCCTCCTCCGCCTATTTCCCTTCTCCCTCACGGGGAAGGCGAAGCAGTGGTTCTACAAGGACCGGGAAGCTGTTGATACCTGGGCCAAGTGCTCAGCGGTGTTCCTCACGAAGTTCTTCCCTCTAGGCAAAACAACTGCCCTAAGAGGGACGATCACATCATTCCAACAAAGCAGCTTGGAGAACATCCCCGAAGCATGGGACAGGCTACAATACTATATTCAAGCCTGCCCACACCATGGGATGGAAGACTGGATGATCCTGCAAACCTTCTATGAGGGGTTAATCCCCATGTCGAAGTGTCATTTGGATGCTGCAGCTGGAGGAGCATTCCTCTCCCTCACCATCACTGGGGCAAAAGCCCTAATTAAGAAAATTCTGTCCAACCAAGGATGGGGAGAAGAAAGGTTCCAGCCACAAAAACAAAAAGGCATGCATACCGTCAAGGAGGCGGATATGCTTGTGCTTGTCGCAAAAATAGACCTACTACTAAAAAGACTGGACGAGAGGGCCCACGAAAAAGATGCCATGAAGAAGGGCTACGTCCAAGCCATAGACTCACACATGACATGTGAAGTCTGTGGCAATGTTGGCCATTCAGAGACTAGCTGCCCCGAAACCTGTGAAGAAGCTGCCTTCATCAACAACAACAGCCACAGGTATCACCAACAAAATAACGGCGGATGGAACAATCAACCCCACCAACAAGGAGGTAATTCGAACTTCAATTCAAATTATAATTCGAATCAACCTTCCTTGAAAGACTTGTTATTAGGCCAAACAAAAATAAATGAAAATTTAAACAAAAAGTTATCTTTTAATGATAAAATATTTGAAAATTTAAACACAAAAATAGAAAACCTTTTCTCTGCTGTTAAAAATCAACTAAGCTTTAACAAAATGCTAGAAACCCAATTAGCTCAGATTACTGCTCCTTTACTTTCCAATAATGAGGGAGAGGGATCGGGACAAACCCCAAAACATCCCTCAAATCAGAAAAATGGTCACCACAAGGCCTGGTAAGCCTTCCGTCCATAACGGGTATCTACTGGACCCCCCATTCATCACCAAGAAAGAGGACCCGGGCCAACCAACAATCGAGTGCTCGATTGGCCCAATGGTCTTTCGACATGCATACTATGACCTCGGGGCCAGTGTAAACCTCATGTCAAAGGTGACATATGACAACCTGATCAGTGGACCCCTGCAACCCATAGATTTCAAGCTCTAAATGGCAGACCAATCAGTACTCACAGATTTTGTCATCCTAGACATGGGGGAAGACAATGGCGTACCTCTTCTCCTGGGGAGACCATTTCTCAACACCACCAACGCCATTATCTATGTGGGGTCAGGACAAATTCACTTCCAGTTTCCTGGCTGGAGAGTGAATGTCCATTCAATGGATACACTCAGAAACCCACCAAGTCAAAAAGAGTACCCAAACCCCCATCAAACCCACCATCCAGCAAAGAGCAACCAAGGAAGAGTAACCAACAGCAGAAGAAGACACGTAGGCCAAAACCCACAACAAGAGGCCAGCTTGACCACCGACCCAGACAAGAGCAAAGTAAGATGATTAAGATCAAGTACAGGCCAAATCCTCAGGGCATCAAAGAAGTAGAGATCAACCTTCTACCGGTGGGAGGCCTCCCAAAGAATAAGGGGAGGCAAGAGCAGAAAAAGGTCAAGCAAACCCCAAGCAAAAACAAGATTAAATCCACACAATCACCAAAGACAGATCGAGAAAGTGTGGAAATCTAAAGAAGCTCCAAAACCACCCGCCGCACAAAGACCGAAGCTCACCACCACACCACCAAAGAAGACCAAAATGGTGTGGCGACCAAAGGTGCCAGCATTCGTTCCCCCTTCCCCGAGCACAAACAATCCATCTACTTCAAAAACCAAAGACAAGAAGAAGAGTCCACGCTCCCCAGACTCAAAATAGAGAGCCCTCTACCAAAAGGTAATTTGGTAAGTTATCCTACTAACATTACTAATATATCGATAACAAAAATAAAAACACTTCCTGACCTCTATAAACAAAATTTTGGTTTGAATATTGTTGAGTGTACCAATATATTTTTATAAACTTTCTATCTTTAAGCATGGTGCTTAGCTTAGAAAGTTTACTCTAATTAAATTTGACAATAGTCTAGATTTAATTATTGAACCAAATTAGTTTACAAGAGATCATGGAAACTAATCAAAAAAAAATAATATATATATAATAATATAAAATAGAACTTCAACCTAAAGGAGTTTTTAAACATATTTTGGTTTGAAATATGATTTTTTTTGATCAATCATATCTTCATAAACTTTTTATGTAAGCATGGAGCTTGGATACTAAGTTTACCTTGGTCAAAATTAAAAATTGACCATTGAACCTAGAACATGTCTAAATACAACCTCTTTGGGAGAGATCATTGTCACTAACATATAGGTTTTAAGCCAGGTTGCGGAGGACCCCGAATAAACGTAATATATCCTCCATCTTATGCTAAAAAAAAGAGACAAAAGAAGAATTCCACTCCAAATATGTGAAATATGCTATGCATAGTTTTTCCCTTGTTGAAATGATGAATAGTTGCTCTGTTTTTTATGATTCATCTATGCCTAGTTTATGACTTAGTTTTCTCCTAAGATTTAAGTTTATTGGTTTAGAAATATTCATTCTAGAAATTTAAAAACTTAGTGGGATGCATAGAGCCTTCCTTTGGGAAAATATAAATAAGACACCTAGGAATTCTCCGAGTTGAAATGCTACAACGGTAATTCCATGCGCTTGCGGATTAACATACATGATTTGCAAAGGTTTACCGGATCACCATTACCTCTTTACTGTAGTTAGGAATATAGTTTTAGTACTAGTGTTAAGGAATGCTTTGAAAGTGCGCCGTATAGCATCTCCAAGGCACTAGCTGCTAAGGCTATAGTCCTAATGTTATTAGGGATATAACTCTCTTGATAGAGGTAAGAATAGTCTCGGTATGCCATGGTGCCCGTGCCAGGCTATTCTGAAACTATCAATTAGAGGAATATCACTAGTAGCAGTAAAGGGAATAACGGGTGAGGTGTGCCTCAGTGCCATGGCTGGACTTACATCGGGTGATATGGTAGCTGATGTACACCACCCCAAGCATTTCTTACTCATTGCCAGGGATAGATTTCACCTCTATTCTCAGTGATGATATTAAGAAATATCAACCGCATTTCTGGCATCATTGCCAGGAAACCAAACCTAGTGATAACGCTAAAAAATGCCAACAAGAGGTGAGGAGGAGCTTGTTGTGAATGCTAGCTTTCAAACTAACATAGAGATTCACAATCCCAATTGTGATTTATGTTCACAATAAATGGTGGTGTTATAAGTTGGAAAAGTTCCAAGCAGGAGATGGTGGCCGATTCTACAACAGAAGCTGATCTACGAAGGAAGGTGTTTGGATGAGGAGGTTCCTCATTAAACTTGGTGTGTTTCCAAATACGTCTAGCCTAGTGAATCTATTTTGTGACAACAACAGAGTGATTGTGTAGGCTAAGGAGCCAAGGAATCACCAAAAGAACAAATATGTACTGCGGAAATTTCACCTTATTCGAGAGTTCATTGGACGAGGTGAGATAACAACATGCAAGATACACATGGATTTGAGTGTTGCAGACCCTTTGATAAAGGCTCTTTCATAGCCGAAGCATGAGGCGCACTTGAGAGCTATAGGTATTAAATGTGTTCAATATTAGCTCTTGTGCAAGTGGGAGATTATTGGGAGTGTGCCCTAGAATCATAGAGATGATTATATTGTGTTGTATCTATGATATATTATGAGTTCATTCAATATCCATTAAAGGCAACTTGCATCAATTGGCAATTATGTGAATTGTTTGTGAAACTCTTTCACTTGCATAGTTATTCTAAAGTTGTCCCTGATTGTATTTCATGTAAGGACACACGTGAATATTTGATCAGAACATATATTGATTGATGACTATGTTTCACAAGTCATGAACATAAAGATGTCAAACTAATGGTGTGGGAACATGTATGACATTGGGCGGACTGATCCATTGTGAGATGTTGTAATTATCTCTATACATATCATATACATTGTTTTCTTAGACTTGAGATTGTTATATGTAGTCAAGATGTAAAATGATCTACTTAGGGACTATCAAACGCTACTCCAAAACTGGATAGTTATAAAGGTGGTCTTCGGGTTTGTCGAGAAACATACTATGAGACATAGTCAATTAAGATGGAATTGGCCCCTCTCCACGTGAGAGAGATATCACTGGACCACTCAAATGATTGGATCAAGAAATGCATGGCCATGCGGGTTCAGTGTTAACTTGTGAGCTAGACCAAATATCGTGAGGCAAAGGGAATAACATGTATGTGGTTTTGTGGTCGTTCCTCTAATATGATCTTTATCTATGGATAGGAGTTGACACGCCTTGCTAGAGGCTGTTATCAGGTAATGACCGAGTAGAAGTACTTGGGTCATGTCTATGTGTGTGTGAACCCATATAGGGTCGTATGCTTAAGGGGCTAGAAGCCTAATTTGAATTGGATCTGAGTTAGACAAGGCTTAAGATTACTAATGGACCTCCAACTCCGGAGCCATTAGGGACACCTATAAATAAGAGGGGTGGGCGTGGGGCTAGGTTTAATTCCACGCCTTTTGGTAGCCGCCGTCGCCCATCCCATGTCCGCGCCTGTTGCTCCTCATGGACCTAGCAGTCCGGAGATGTGACGCTTCCTTCCTGTACGTGTAGATACCTCAGAGGTGCTGCATCTGGAGCACAAACATCGAGTCCCTTCCGTTGCACCTGCATATCTAGTGGTAATCCCGTAACCTATAACTAGTAGTAGATCCTGGATTATGAGGTCGAAACTTTTAATTTTTTTTGGCTCACGTAGCATCCTCATAACCCATCAGTTACAGTGTCACAAGGTATATGGCAAATTAAAGTACCTATAAAAATAAAAAAAAATTCTATGGTATCTAAAAAAGATATGATTTTAACTAAGAATAACTTAGCCCGACAAAACTAGAATGGTGACAGACAATGCTATTTCTGTCACTCACTCTCTAGCAACCATAAAATTTTTTTTTAGATTGTATTTATGCCAAATTCTCATGGTGTGCTATACATATATTTTTAGAATTTTAACCCCCAGATATGAATGACCTATTCATTAGATGGTCAAAAATAGCAAACAAAAAGTTTAATTTATTGTTATTAACAGTAGCTTATGTGCTTTGTTGGACAGTTTGGATAATAAGAAACAAGGTGGGTTTTAACAAATGCATACCAAAATCTTTTTTTATAGGTTCTTTTCAGGAAAACGCACTGGGTTCGGCAATAGGCAAGATTGTAGCGGCTTGATGATCTACGGGATCAGCTGACCCTAGTTGGACAGCATCTAGAGACATCGGCTCTACAATTTTTTAGTTCCAATGGATGGTTATGTACAAGGCACATTGGTCATGTTTCGTCAAAAACTTTATTTTTTTTCTTGGTTATCCGTTGTTTTATTTTCAGTCCATGTTTGTGCCCTTAGACGAAACTTTGTAATAAATTGGTTTAATTCTTTCAATTGATAGATGAAGCCGGATATGAACTACCCTTTACCTAAAAACAATTCAGATTGGACTCGGCAGACATATCAATACGATTGGCCTCCCAACCTCTCCCAACCTTGATTAAGGTAGAAAAGGTTGTAGTGGGACCATAGTACAGCAGCCACGAGTTTATAAACCCCCCTCCGTTCTCTCCAACCTCCCAAGCTTACGTATGTGAAAGACAATATTTACGCAAATGCAATTCTTGAACAAACAATATGATCTGGTCATCTTTCTTGGGACTCATCGAATCTCTCTACGAAGTCACCATAACTAAAATCCCCATTATTATTGGTGTGCTATTCACAGTCTCCATCCTCATTGAAGGTCCACTTCAGCCCAGTATAGATGAAATTTTTACCTGGATCAATGCCTTCAAACTAAGTTGCTTCATTCTTGCTGCCTCCTTATTAATAAGACTGGCAATTTCCATCCTCAGGAAACAACATGGCATTGTATACCTCGTCGACTATGCTTGCTTCAAGCCAAAGTTCAGTTGTCGTTTTCCTTTATCTACCTTCAAAGAGCACTTACATCTCATGCCATACATCGATGACAACACGTTCAACTTTGTAACACGTGTTGCTGAGCGTACAGGCCTAGGTGATCAAACCTCCTTGCCCCCTGCACTCTTCTATGTTACTCCTCAATGTAGCTTTAGTGATGCGCGTGATGAAGCAAAGATGGTCATGTTCTCAGCCATCGATGACCTGCTCACCAAGACATGCATAAACCCTAATGATATTGACATACTGATCGTCAACTGCAGCGGTTTTGCCCCAACACCATCCCATACTGACATGATCATAAATAGGTACAAGCTACGAAGTGACATTCACAGTGCACACCTCTCTGGAATGGGGTGCAGTGCTGGACTCATATCAGTTGGGCTAGCCAGCAACATTTTACAGATCACACCACATGCCAAGCATGCCCTCGTAGTTTCTACAGAGACGATCTCGAGCTTATTTTATAAAGGGAGCAAACGTGGAATGCAGTTGACAAACACTCTTTTCCGTATGGGTGGGGCTGCTGTACTGCTATCAACTTCGAGGGAAAGGGCTCGGTTCCGCCTGAGACACATTCTGCGAAGGATCAGCAGCAACAATGGTTACAAGTGTGTTTTTGTAGAGGAAGATGATGAAGGAAATGTAGGAGTCAACCTTTCAAAGGACCTTATTGGTGTATCCAGTGACGCACTAAAGTCTAGTATGACTGAAATTGGACGCCTCAGCCTTCCAATACGGGAGAAGCTGTGTTTTCTATTGTCTTGGGTGGCACACAAGGTGCTCCATGGGAGAACCAAACTATATGTCCCTGACTTCTGCTCGACATTCGAGCACTTCTGCATTCATGCTGGTGGACCAGCAGTAATTGATGGAGTCCAACGCAATCTCAACCTCTCAGACGAACATGCTGAACCTTCAAGGATGACACTACATCAATTTGGGAACACATCGAGCAGTTCTCTATGGTATGAACTAGCATACATCGAGGCGAAGGGAAGAATGGGTAAAGGTGATCAAGTTTTGATGATTGGTTTCGGTTCTGGGTACAAGTGCAACCTCGCTGTATGGGAGTGCATTCATCCACCGTACAAGGCTGATGGACCATGGACTAAGTGCGTGCATTGTTAATGGTTATCCAATTTAGGCATCGAGGGCATGAAGACTCTTATTAAGGGCAATCCATCTTCAAACCATATAATATGATACACCTTGTGTTCAAGTGGACCAACATTAATCTTTATTTTATTTTTATCTAATTCAGAAGTTAATTATTTTACTGAATTTTATTTGAATAATTGCAGTACAATATGACACCTGATTTTGCAACACATATATATGTGCTGCTAAAAGTCTATATACGTTGGTTGGGTCTATACCAAAACATCTATTATGCTTTCTAGAAGTGAGGTTGTAAAGGCAGTTCTAATGTTAGAAACTATATAGAGGGCAAATGTTTTGCCCTGCCTTCACCACGGACGCTCTCTTTCCTCTCGTGACCCCAAGCAAAGCACCAGAGGCAGAGTCGCAGAGAGCCAGAGCAAGCTCCAGCAAGCGCGGTGCCTTTAGCCATGCGGCACGCGAGTGCGCAGCAACGCCGGTGCGCAAGCGCGGTGGCTCCAGGCTCCAGCTAGTGTCCGTGCAAGCAAGCGACGCTAGCACGCGGCAGCGCGGACCAGCGAGCGCAGTAGCTTCGGCGAGCACGGCGGCCGCATCGGGCGAGCGTGACCGCTTTGGTGACGGCGGCAGCTCCGGCAAGTGCACACTGCAGCTCCAGCACGCACGACGTGCGCGGCGGCGTGGACAATCGACGAAGTGGCTCCGGCTAGCCCGGCAGCTCTGGCAAGCGCAACGACGCGGACGAGCGAGCATGGTGGCTCCGGCGAGCACGGCGGCATGGACGAGCGAGCGTGGCAGCTCCACCAAGCACGGCGGCATGGACGAGCAACCGCGCGGCACCAGCCAGCGAGCGCATGTGGCGCCGTCGAGGACATGCGACGGTTGGCACACGAGTGCGACGCAGCGATGGCGGGCAGGCGCATCTACGACGAGCACTTCGTGTGTCGTTGCGGGCTCCACATAGATACAAATCACTGGTTTCTTCCTAATGGTGAAATCGTGGTTTCTTCTTGTCTCGATTGAAGAGTAGACCTGGTTTCCTCGTGAAGAAACGGTTTTCTCTTTTCTTTGTCTCTTTCTTCATTAATTAGGATGTCATATCATCGTTTTGCTTAGGTGGCATGTCATTTAATTGAGATTGAAACCACCATTAATGTCCTATTAGGACTGCCCTAAGGATTTGTTGCAACATTTATATATATGTGTTGGTAACACCTATAAATAACCATTGCAGAGTTGCAATAGATATCAATGAGCTATGGCAACACTTATATGTGTTTGTACAAATAATGGACGAATGACTTCTACAGTTCATGCAACATACTCCCTCTGTTCCAAATTGACTGTCGCCGTTGGTTTTCATACCACAAGTTTGACTCGATTTGTAGAAAATACCTGCAATATTTATATCTCTAAATAAATTTTTTTTAAAAACTAGAGTCTACCTACATGCGTAGCTAGGAATAAACCATCAATAAGAAGATCACACGTATGCAATTTAGTTCGAAAATTAGAGATCACTTTTTTAGCTTTTTTTTAGCAAAAACCGTGGAGCAAAAGACCCCCAACATCAAAGGAAACAAACAGATAAAGTTACAAAAGAAGAGAAAAGCCACCCAGAGGCTGACCACAGCACCGACCTAAACCCATGCAAAGAAAGAAAAGAAAAAAAAACAAGAGAGAAAGAGAAAAAACAAGAGCCTAAATGTCGAGGGTCAAAACCACGGCCCTCTAAGGACCGGGATAAAGCGACTTTCAAAAACAAAAACACCCTGCCAGACCAGGGTCCTCGTGGCCCAGCCCACGGCACGAAACTTAAAGCATTTCAGGCCCGGCCCGCGGCAACCAACTAAGGCCCACAGGATAAAAGCCACCGCCCAGAAGATCGACCCCGGGGCAAACTCCGATTCGCCCGACCCCTACCCATCGCGGGGGTCGGCGTCCGACCACTGCCCCGACGAGCGCAGTCGGGGACGCGCGCGTGCAGATTCTGCCAAGGCAGGTAGCCGCTACTGCATGCAGTTCCGTAGCGATCACGGGGATACGTTGCATACTCTTTGGTAGAAGGGGGCGGGGCCGCCAAGTAACCCGGGGGCATTTCGTTGCTCCCACGCTTCCTACGGCGGTGCGGTCTTGACCCCCGTCTTGACCTGAGTGCGTATGGAAGCCCCGTGTGCGGCGTCTCCGTTAAGGCGCGGGGCTCGTACCACCCATGGCGGTGCATCCCGGCCGGTACGAATAAAGGAACGCCGCTCGTACCGATACCGTGGCCAAGGTACCGGACGGCGACCGAGCCAAGGAACATCACGCAAGGCGAACCAGGGCGTCGGGGAATCAGCCCCCGCACGCTGGCGACTCCACGGCCGGCTCCCTATAGGCCGGCATTTGACCCGAGAGTATCTACAATCAACTAAACCGCACAACCCGTTCGGGCATAGCCCCGCTTACCTCGAAAGGGCTACAAGGCCGAGAGGAGGGACAATGACGTCGCTACGAGTGCACCACGGCGCTTACGGGAATGTCCCGGCCCTTGTAGGCCACGACTTCTTGATCACTACACGCCGCATGCCCTCTCCCCGTGAGCCTCACCTTGAACTATAAAAAGGAGGACTTGGGCCCCGAGCACGTGTGTCCATCACCCGATTCACACTACGCACACGAAACACTCAACCACGAACCTAGCTTTCTTACTCCGAGACTTGGGAGCCTATCCTCTCGACCTCTCTTTATCTTGCCCCATACAAGCTCCCTGGGTAACACGACTCCGCTCTCACCGGGCGTAGGGTAAAATCGCCTGAACCAAGATACATCATCGTGTCCACTCGAGGAAACCATCTCGAGGATAAGTGTGCTCTCTTTCGATTGCTCGTTGGTGTCCATTCTCGACACCGGCGGTTGGCGCGCCCGGTAGGGGGGGCAAGCGCACTTCTACAATTCCACCAACCTCGAGATGGCCATGCACCGTCTCAACCTCGTTCCCGGCGCCCGAATCCGTTTCGGGAAGCTAGATTTTATCGTTAGGGAGGACGGCGTGACTTGGTTGGCTCCCGAGCCGCAAGTCGCTCTCCCCGACGCCAACGACGTCAACCCTGCACCGACGCAAGGACCGCGGGCTAACGGCACGAGCCGCGAGGCCAACCCCGACGCGATCGACGATCTCGCAGCTTGCCATGGGCAGCATGAGTCTCCGGCCAACGACGCCGTTGGCTGGCCATGGGCCCGAGCGACCGCGAGCGCCATCCCCGACCATGGCACCGGATGCACGTCGGGGGTCCCCAATGTCATGGCGACACCATCAGGCTGCAGACGTGCGGGAACTCACGGAGCTGGATCGACGCCTCTTGCCCTATCTAGGGCCCTACCCCGGCTTCGAGGAGATTTCTGCGCTCTAAATCGGGTACGAGGCCATCATGGAGTACCCGGGGGGGAGATCCGATCCCTCGGACAGTCCTTATTCAAAGGTGTCCGAGTCGGCCCCTTTTTGGGTACCACAACGCCATAACCACCATGGCGCACCTCATCCTCGGGGGATCACGCCAACCCCCGAGGGACGTTGAGCTCGTGGCGGCAGTGGGCCACTCGTTGAGCCCGTCTTTATGCCGGACTCCGGCGAGTACCCCGACTCAGCGGCGGCGATTTGGCGGCAAACGGGCCCTACGCCGGGCCTATGTTCATGCCGGACTCCGGCGGCTACACCGACTTCGGGCGACAACGATAGCTCCGGCCGACCCATTTTGGGCGTGTTTTATAGCGGAAACTCCGAAGGCCGGGTCGACGACGTTGCCCCCCGAGGAGGAAGGCATGCTCAACCCGGCTCTCGGCGAGCGCCGTCACCTCGGCGATCGCATACTCCACCGACCTCGCTCAGCCCGGCTCCGACGGACGGCGGCGGCCCGTCGCAACGCCCGACCTTGGCGGCGAAAGTGGCGCAAGGCCTACCCGTGACCGCGAGCAACACCAAATAGACGCCTCCCCACCTCGCGTCGAGCTGGACGGGCACGAGGCATGGCCCGTGGCGTCCACCGGCGGGATTCTTGAGGATGAGGACGGTCCTCCACTCTTCACTCGAGCGAGCGGCGGGGCGGCGGCGGCTCGCTCCAACGGCTACCACCACCAGCGACACTGCCGAGTGGAGAACTTCGGGAGATTCGGCCGATTGCTGGATCGCGGCCGCCTTTCTGCAGGCGGAAAGCTCACGATCTCGGCGACGAGGAGCCACTCTGAGTCACCACATGATGGACGGTCACCGAGACCGAGAGCCATCTGTGCACCAATCAGCTCGGGCGCTTTCGGAGGCTTGCCATCGGTGCAGGAACGCGTCGGGCCCGTTCGAGATGCTCGGGTCATCCTCAACGCCCGGGCACGAGAATACAACCCACGCCGAGGGGGCGCCGACCACGAGGAGGGCGGGGGACGAAGCCCGCCTCCCCGGGACCACCGGCGTTCGGGCGGCATATTCTTCGCTCGCCCTTCCCACGGCGCTTCCGTGCGCCCGACCACCATCACCAAATGCTTTGGGGGAGGCGAACCCCGGCACGTGGGCGGAGGACTACCGCCTTGCATGCGGCGGGGGGGGGCTGACCACGAGTACTTCATCATAAGGAACCTCCCTCGTATCTAGGTGACTCTGCGCGGACTTGGCTAGAACACCTCCCCGAGGGGTGTATAAGCGATTGGGCGGACCTCGTCGACATCTTCGTCGGCAATTTCCGGGGCACGTATTCTCGCCACAGGAACCCTGGGATTTCTGCGCAGGCTGCCGGCGAAGCCGAGCGAATCCTGGCGTGACTACATCAAGCGCTTCTCCAAGCGGTGCACGAGCCTCTCTCACGTCACCGACGCCGGCGTGATTGGGGCCTTCATCTCCGGCACGTCTGTAAGACTTTTGGTGCACGAGCCGGGCGCCGCCCGCCTCGTACCACCAAGGAACTCCTCGACGTAGCGACCGGCTTCGGCGTCGGGGGAGGACGCGGTGGGCGCAATCTTCAACTCCCGCGGCAAGGCAGAGCGGGAGGAGGAGGGCGACGACGACCCCACCGACCGCAAGGGGCGGAGAAAAAAAAAGAAGGGCCGTAAGGGACGACGGCAGAACGACGGCGAGCTCGTTGCTGCAGTCGACACCAAGGGGAAGAAGAAGGCAAGCAAAGCCGCCAACCGACTACTTCGAAAAAGAAATTTGGACGGCGGCCGTGCCCTCATCATGAGGGCATGGTGAAACACACTCTCCGTGAGTGTCGCCTCATCCCCAAGTTCTTTGGGGGAGGGCAAGCCGGAGGAGGCAAAAGGAAAGCTGGCTCGCCCTCCCAAAACGATGAAAGGGGGGAGGGACGAGTCGGGATTTCCCCACGTCACCGATTGTCTCATGATTTTCGGAGGACCGGACTACTACGCCACGAGGCGGCGGCGCAAGCTCGGCGGCGCATGGTACGCCAAGTTGAGGCAATCGTGCCCGCACCATCCAAATGGGCAAAGCACCCCATCACCTTCGACCAGTCCGACCATCCGAGATGCGTGCGAATCGAGGCGGTACCCACTGTCGTCGACCCCATCATCGGTACCAAGCGCCTCACCAAGGTGCTGATGGATGGGGGGAGCGGCCTCAACATCATCTACCAGGCCACTATTGACGCCATGGGGGTCAACCGCGCCAAGATCCGCCCTGGGGGAGCACCATTCGATGGAGTTGTGCCCGGACGGCCGCGCCCGTGCGGTCGGGCGATCGACCTGCCCATCACGTTCGGCACTCACACTAACTTTCGCACCGAGGTGTTGACATTTCAGGTGGTAAACTTCCCCGGCTCTTACCATGCAGTATTGGGTCGGCTGTGCTACGCCAAGTTCATGGCCGTGCCAAACTACACCTACCTCAAGCTCAAGATGCCGGGCCCCCGCGGGATCATCATGGTGCACTCGTCAGTGCAGCATGCGTACTGTGCGACATCGAAAGGCGGCGTGGCTGAAGTCGGTGTTGAACTCCCACGAGCTGTACATCATCAACACCCTCGCCGGCGACGACCCGGGACATGCCGGACGTCCCGAAGGCCACCGCGTCCTTCACGCCCGGCGGGGACACCAAGCTTGTGCCCCTCGACCCCAGCAGCTCCGGCGGCATGACGGCGCGGATCGGCACCGGGCTCGACCCCAAATAGGAAGACGCGCTCGTCGACTTCCTCCGCGCGAACCGAAGCATCTTGGCGTCGAGGCCCTCGGACATGCGGCATTCCGAGGGGTGTCGCCGAGCACGCCTTATGGATCAAGCCCGACTCAAGCCGGTGAAACAACGCTGCGCCGCTTCGATGAGGTAAAGCGTAGAGTAATTGGTGAGGAGCTTAAAAAGTTGTTAGCTATTTGGATTCATTAAGGAAGTGTATCATCCAAAGTGGTTAGCTAATCCTGTCATTGTTCAAAAGAAAGGCGGGGAAATGGAGAATGTGTGTTGACTATACCGGTCTAAATAAAGCGTGTCCTAAGGATCCGTTTCCTTTGCCGCGCATAGATCGGGGTTGTCGACTCCACCTGCGGGGTGCGAGACCCTATGCTTCCTTGATGCCTATTCTGGTTACCACCAGATCAAGATGCGTGAATCCGATCAACACGCCACCGTTCATCACCCCGTTCGGTTCGTGCATTGTTGCGTGACCATGCCATTCGGGCTTAAGAATGCGGGCGCAACCTTCCGGCGTTGCATGGTGAGTGTCTTCGGCAAGCTCATTGGAGAGATTGTCGAGGTTTACGTGGACGACATCGTTGTCAAGTCCAAACAGAACCCGGCGGTCTCGTGGCCGATGCGGAGCTAGCCTTCGCTCGGCTCAACAAAAGGCACATCAAACTCAACCCCGAAAAATGCGTTTTCGGGGTGTCTAGAGAGATGTTCTTTGGGGTTTATCGTTTTCGCAACGAGGCATCGAAGCCAACCCCGACAAAATCAAGGCTATCACCGAAATGAAGCCTATTCGGGACCTCAAGGGGTTGCAACATATCACGGGGTGCCTCGCCGCACTCGGTCGGTTCATATCACGCCTAGGTGAGCGGGTGCCTGCATGCAGGCTCCTCAAGAAAGCCGACCGGTTCACGTGGACTGACGAGGCTCAAGAGGCGCTAGATAAGCTCAAGGAACTGTTAACCAGTCCCCCGATCCTTACTCCTCCCACGAAGGAGGAACCTTTGCTCCTCTACATCGCTGCAACCACCCAAGTGGTGAGCACCGCGTTCGTCGTAGAAGCAGTCGAAGAGGGACGCACTCTAAAAGTGCGGCGCCCGGTTTATTTCATTAGCGAAGTCTTGTCCGACACCAAGACACGCTATCCCCAAATCAAAAGTTGGCGTACGCCCTCCTCATCACGAAGAGGAAGCTAAAGCACTACTTCGAGGCACACCCCGTCACCGTGGTATCGACCTTTCCCTGGGAGAGGTCATTCAGAACCCTGAAGCCACGGGCCGGATAGCCAAGTGGGCGCTCGAGCTGATGGGTTACGAAATCACCTATGCGGCTCGCACGGCGATCAAATCGCAGGTTCTGGCCGACTTTATCGCGGAATGGACCAAAGTCCAGTTGCCTCCGGCCCCCATCCAGCATGAATGCTGGAAGCTCTTCTTTGACGGCTCGTTGATGAAGAGCGGTGCCGGAGCCGGCCTAGTATTTATATCTCCGCTTGGGGTTAGGATGAAGTATGCTCTACGACTTCACTTCAAAGCCTCCAATAACGTCGCTGAATATGAGGCCCGGTAAGCGGCTTGCGCATAGCCAAAGAACTTCGGCGTAAAACGCCTCGAGGTCCGGGCGACTCGCAGCTTGTCGTTGATCAGGTCATGAAGGAGTCGAACTATCCACGACCCCAAGATGGCGGCCTCTTTGCCGGGGAGGTGCGTAAACTCGAAGAGTCCTTCGACGGCACGGGCTAAGCCACGTCCCTTCGATGGGACAACGAAGAAGCGGGCGCTCTAGCCAAAATGGCCTCAAATCGAGACCACATCCCCCGGTGGGATATTCGCTAGGGATCTTGTCCAGCCCTCGGTAAAAGTTGGAGAAAAAGGAACCGACTCCACCTCCGACCCCGAGGCGGCTCGATCGACCCCATGAGGCGGACCCCTGCCTCCTCCGACCCCCTAGGGTGGTGCGCCCGACCAGGGGGACGACCCCTCTTCTGAACCTACCGTCTTCATAGTCACGAGAGTAGAGGAGGGGTCGACCTCCTCAGACCCCGAGCCTGAGGAGGACTGGAGGATGCCGTATCTCGACTGCCTCGTCCGAGAAATCTTGCCCGCAGAAAGGACGGAAGCTCGGCGGCTAGCTCGCCGAGCCAAGTCATTCGTCATCATCGATGGAGAGCTGTATAAAAAGGGGCACTCGGGCGTCCTTCATCGATGCATTCCCGTCGCTCACGGGCGCGCCCTGTTGGAGGATATCCACGCAGGCATCTGTGGACACCACGCCGCGCCGCGGACGATCGTGGCCAAGGCTTACCGCCAAGGTTTCTTGGCCACGGCGGTGGCGGATGCAACGAAAATCGTCGGTCTGCAAAGGATGTCGATATTACGCCAAGCGGACACATTTGCCGGCAGCAGGCCCCTACTGCACGATCCCCTCACATGGCCGTTCGCGGTGCTGGGGCTGGATCTAGTAGGGCCCCTCCTCCAAAAAGCGCCGAAGGCTTCACTCACGTTACGTTCGCAATTGATAAGTTCACGAAGTGGATCGAGGCTCGACCCCTCGCCACCATCAAGTCGACCCGAGTGTGTTGTTTTTCACCGACATCATTTATCGCTTTGGTGTACCCAACTCGATCATCACGGACAACGGCACGCGCTTTCTTTGGGAAGAAGTTCCTAGTGTTTTGTGACGAGTTCAACATCCGTGTCGATTGGGCGTCATCGCGCATCCTCGCACTAACGGGCAGGTTGAGCGAGCAAACGGCATGTCCTCCGGGGCTTGAAGTCTCGGATCTTCAATCGTCTCAATCAAGTATGGCCGACGATGGCTCACTAAGCTCCCCCGGTCTTTGTGGAGTCTCGAGAACGACCCCGAGCGAGCAAGCAACCGGCCATACCCCTTTCTACATGGTCTACGGGGCGAGGCCGTCCCCGCCTACCGACCTGGGTATGGGGCCCCACGGGTCGGGGCTTACACGGAACCGGTGAACCAGACCTACGGAAGATGCCATGGACCGGCTCGATGAAGCCCGCGACGTCGCGGCCGCTTCACTCTGCTAAGTACACTGGTAGCCCCTACGCCGGCACCACGCTCGGCGGGTGCGAGGTCGGCGTTTAACGTCGGAGACCTTGTCTTACGTGCGGCGGCGGGACACCAAAAGGGCGTCACAAGCCGACGCCACCATGGGAGGGACCCTTCACCATTGCCGAGGTTCTCCGACCCGGAGCGTACAAACTGAAGGATGACAAGGGGCAAATTGTCAAAAACGCCTAGAACATCGAGCAGTTACGTCGTTTCTATCCGTAAGTCTTTTTTTTCTGATTCGCATTATGTACCTCGCTATGTACTTGTACCTTTTCTTGCTATCAACCAGTTGAGCATGTTTAATATGAGAAACTCCCTTTCATAAAACAATGTCTCGACCCCTGCGGTCGGTACCTATCTTTCTCTTATTAAAAGCTGAAAAGGCAAACCGTCTGATTTCAAGTCATGCTCCGGCCCTCTTGCTCAAAAGGTTGTGTATAGGAAAGAAGGTGGTCCTAGCACCCAAAAAACGCCCCTGGCTGCCTTGTCTAAACGCCCCGGTGGCTAATGATACAGTCAGGTGAGGGTCGGCTAGCCATGTCTGACCCCAACACGGCCTTTAAGTAAAAGGGCGTTGCCTGCGTGAAAATTAGCCGGCTTACCACGTCCTTAAGCTAAAAAAAAGGATCTCGAAGGTCGAGAGTTGCAGACTTTGGGCGCCTAAATAAGGTAACTTTCCACCGGGTGCGGCATGTCCCACCGGCGGGTGTCCAAATACGAAAGCAATCTGTCCTTTCTAGAGATATTTTTTCTTCATCTAAAAAAGGGGAATAATTCGAAAACTAAAACAAAGACAAGTCAACCACAGTTACTACACATAATAAAGTCTTTGGGCATCAGAAAGCCCACAAACCAAAAGTAAGTAAATGTTTTTACTCCCGCCGAGGGAGCACTAGGTTCGCCAGGCGGTCGGCAAGAGCGTCGGCACTATCCGCCACTAGCACGCGAAGAGCCTCGACGCCGGCCTCGGAAACCTCCCGAAATATCCTCGCCGACGCCATCAAAGTTGAAGCTCTCATCGTAATGAGCGGGTAATGGCAAACGCCGGATCCCGGTTCGAAGAGCAAGCGCTCAAGTGACCGATCCGCCGGGCAGCGAGGGATAACGCGCGGCGAGGAGCCATCAGGGGCAGGGTCGACACCAATGGCGTCGAGGCAGCGTTCGGCGCGGTGCCGGAGACCGGCGTTACTGCTGCTGCGGCTGCGAAGTGGACAGCGGCGTAGCCACCTCCCGGACGCCCGGTGGGCGCGTTCTTGGCGTCCATCTTCCCCCCGCTTCAGCGCTCCGGCTCGCTCTTGAGAGCGGTGACTTAAATCCGGCTTCGTTCCGCTTACCGCGGATACGGGTCTCGGGCCGCGGTATCGTCGTCGCTCACGGCGGGCGCTGTCTCGAACGCTCTGCTCAGTCTGATACGCCCGCCGAAGCCGATCGGCGCAGCTACTCTCCGCCTCCCCGAGCAACTCCGGACATGGGCGTTGCGTTGCTCAAGCTCCTCACGGGCCACGCGTCGCCTCGCGTCATCCGCTTCTTTGCGGTGCGGGGGAGGTCCATGTACTTCGTCTCCACATCCTCGATGTCATGGCCGGCGTCTCTCAAGCGGGCGCGGAGATCCTCAATCGTCTCCATCGCCTCCTCCCACCAGGGGATGTTGCTCGTACAAGAGCGAGACTTCACCCGGCCCATATGCAGCGCCGATCGTCCATAGGGCAACATGTGGATGAGTCACTAGTCTTAACAATTGGAAGAGACGGGGAGAAAGCGCAAAGCGGGAATACGGTAGAGCGACGCCGTCGGCCCCATCTGCGATACCCGAGGCAAGAACGTTACGGTTTATAGCTGCCATCGCCTGCCTCGAAGGAGGAAAGCACCTCCCACTCGGCGCGGTCATCAACCACCGAGGCTCAAGGAGGGATCGCATGGGTCGGGAAACGCGAGCCGGGATGCTCCCCGAAATGGTGAGGGCCCGGCGCCCCTCGTCATCGTCCCGGCAGCGCCCTTCGCGCCGGGAGGTGGAGGCGCACGCCCGTGGGGGCGCGGAGAAACGGGAGGCGGGGAGCATCGGGCCGCACGCCCTATTCTCCTCAAAGCGGGGGCAGCGGCCTCCCTCGACGCCGCCCGGCCACGACGCCCGGAGCTCGAGCCCTCGAGACCCCTCATCCCGTGAGCCCTGCGCCGAAGCGGGACTCTCCGGCCCCCGACGCCGGTGCGGCTGTCCCAGCCGATCCCCTTGGGAAGGAGCCGCGTCGTCAGGGGGAGCGAGACCCCACCTGAAGATGGGGTCCCACTTTCGCGATGCCGGCTGCCTCTTGTTGCTTCCTCGGCGCCTTCAAGGGCGCAAAGCGTGAGGCGACCAGGGGTCCAGATTTGGCTGCGCGAGCGAAGGGGTCGAGGTTAGAAAAGCAAGGCCGATATGTGTCGAGCGATAACCACGCAGACATACCTCCGGTGCGGGCGTGATATCTTGGAGGCCGGCTCCACCGACGACGACTTCTGCAGCATCAGGGCAAGGGCGTTTTCCCTTGCCCCGAACATCTTTTTGGGGCACCAGCCCCGAGCCTGCCTCGCTCGGGGCGCGATCCGCGGCCGTACCCTCGGCGCCCTCGGCGGTGGACCGAGCCACGGGGAGAGGGTCGGACCGAGCCGGCCCAACATCCCTGTGGAGAGGGGATCGGCGCCGGGGTCGGAAACGAGCCGACTCATGCCCACTCGCGACCCTTTGCACGGCTCGGTGGCTCCAGGGGTCGCCCACGGGACCCAATCACGAGCACGGCCCCCATGGTGTGGGCCATCTCGTCATTCTGGGGGGGCCGCGCCCAGCCTGCTCCCCCCTCGTCCAACCCACCTTCCTCGATGAAGATGGGATTCCTCGAAACTGCCCGCCACGGTGCTCGCCTCCCGGGAAGGGTCGGCGAAGCCCTGGCGGACCCGTCCCGAGCGGACCCGAGCTCCTCCTCCTCCTCTGTATCCGAGAGGGGGGGTCAGGTCACGCTCCTCCCGGGAGGCGATTTTCCGCCCGCCTCGCCTTCCTCCTCTCCTTCTTGGTGTGCCCGGGCCTTAGAGGCAGCCACGTTCGCCGCCATTTGGGCCGCCGTGCGGGGGAAGGCACGGATCTTCCTTCAAAGGCGCTTCGAGGGCTGGTGCGGCGGAAATACGTCGAGAACGGCTCGAAGAAAGGAAAGGAAAACCTAAACAATCGATACTCACGAATGTCACGGCGTCGGCGTCCGGCCTCATCGGGGCTGGTCCCGCACGGGCGACTCTGGGGTACCGTGCGCCGGGCGGAGTTCTTCGGTGCCGCCAACAGGTTTCGAGTCGACGGGTGGCGGCGGGCGGCTTAAAACGGCCCTTCCCTAAGCACCGTGCCGTGGGGTCGGAGCCGGCCACCATCCCCCACAGCCGAAGGCGGCGCGACATCAGCGGGCGCCACCCAAGGCCGGAGCCGTGCATCCACAATGCCGGCCCCGATCAAGCCCCCGTGTCGCAAGATCTTGATGGCCTCCGTGTGATGCTCAAGCTTCGACCTCCTTCGAAGTTCACCCCGACGCGCCATTTTATCGGGCGCTCGGAGAACGACACGCCGGAGAAATCGGGGAGCGGCGCCGTCTCCGAAGTTCTTGAGGTAGAACCACACGGAGTGCCACCCTCGGTTCGGCGTGGGCGTCTTTACATCCATGTAGAACTTAGTGCGCTCCCCCACGGGGAAGCGATGCCGGCGCATCCGTGGGGAGGTCGTACTCCGGCGTCGTCCTTCGCCCACCGCTTCACCAAGCGTGCGAGAAAAGAAAAAACTTCCACGGCCGAAATGAGGCGGGATCCCGGTATCCCGCATAGGGCAACGAACACCGCCATATGCAGAATCCGTTGGGATTCGGATGGTGGAGCTTCGACACCGTAATAGTGCAGAATCAGCGCGAAGTCATGAGCAGGGACACCGAGCCCCGCTCATGAAAAGCCGCGAAAGAGGCGATGTATCCCATCGGCGGCCGAGGAGATTCGTCCTCCGGTGAGAGAATCCACTCCCCGCCTCTGTCAAGGGCGGCGGGGCGCCCCGCCCGCCACGAGGCGCTCCATCTCCGCGCTGTAAGGTTGCTGCGCGGCCGGGAGTATGCCTCCACTCGCCATTGAGATGAGAGATGAGGCGTGGGAAGACGAGAATGACGGCGGCAGCGGCGGCGGCGGAAGGAAGCGAGGCGCAGAGAGAGGACTCGGGGGGCTTTTTAAGGCTGCGAAATGAAGGCGCCTGATGCGGCTAAGGAACAACCTCTTCTCCTTCCTCTCAACGCCTTAAGAAGAGAACAAACCGCCCGTTGCGCTGCTCTCGGGGACGTGGGCGGCGTGCCACAGGCCTACGAAGCGGACGGATAAGCAGCGCCACGGCCCTCGGCGCATTAACTCCGCTCGGGGTCGTGCGGCCGTCAACCCGCGCGTCTTCGCGGTTCCGTCTGTCCCGTCGAGCCCCCTTTGTGGCGCCCGTCCGGGCGACCCCTCGGGAGCCTCGGGTCCCAGCGTTGACCACGAGGGGGCGGGGCGGTGCGCCTCTGGCAGGCCTACGCGAAGGGGTAATCATGAAGTCGGGGTCGGCCGGACCCGATGCGATATCTTTGTCTATTTCCAGACCCTCGGCGGAGAAAACCCTAAAGCCACTGTTCGGCCGAGGAACAAGAAAAACCCCAACGAAAAAGGGTCCGCTTCGATCAATCGTTACCGTGGCTCGAACACCACCCGGATCAAAGACGGCGAAAACAAACTTTTGTGAAGAAGATTGAGAATGAGCACTTGTTCATCGGGCATGTAATCGCAGGCGAGGAAATGCCTCAAGGCGAATCTAAAACAAAAAAACCGCCCAGCCGGGCGTCAAGCAAAAGCCCGCGGCATGACTACCCCTACGCCCACGACCGTCGCCGGCGCCAACATGGAAAGGATCATGAAAGGCGCAGGCGCCCACCTGGCCCCAGCGTGTGCAGGTACACACATCCTCAAAGGAGACAATGGAGATCAACTCAAAGAACGCCCGGACCGGTGGGGCGTCGTGGCGGAGCCACGCCGAGCAGGGAAGATCCCCACGGCGCCTCGAGGCGCGTCGTGGATCACCTCCTCCGCCGTCACCACCTCGCGATGGCATCGGCGTCGCCCTCGTACTGGCGCACGGTGCTCCAGTCCCGAGGCGCTTCGCCCTCCGGGAGCTTCGATGTAGCCCCGGAGGTCAGCGGCTGAGCGGCAGTGCGCTTCTCGCCCGGGCGAGGAGAGGCCGCCCAGCGGCGGGACGCCGTGGTCGTCACGTCGCGGATACGGCCAAGCACGCGGCTCGGCCGCTCCGCCCCCGGTGCGCGGCAAGAGCCGGGCGGGCCACAATGGCCTCGGCCCCGGGCGCATGACACAGGCTTCGACGTGAGCTTCAGCCACGCGCTCGTCCGCCTCCTCTCCAGGTTGGGCGCGCGTCCTCCGTCTCCTCCTCCGCACGGGTCAGGGCGGCGACTACCGCGCGCTAAGGCGAGCGCGGAGCTCTTCAACGGTCTCCGGCCTCTCAGCTGGCCTCGGCACCCCGGTCGGCCCAAGGGCGACGGCAGGCCGCGGGGAGGGCGGCGAGGGGGGCCGGCACGCAAGAGATCACCCCCGTGAGAACAAGCATTCGGCACGAGATAAGAAAAACCCTTCTCCATTGCAAACACCGGGAATTTGGAGAAAAAAACCCTCCTCCCATCGTGGGCAATGTACTCACCGGGATGCGGCGGCGGCCGCGGGGGCTCCTCCGACGAGCCCTCCTCCACCGGGCGTTTCCCGCGATCCATCACACTCTCTCGCTTTCCTGACGAACGGATGGCGGCTGGAGGAAGAAGGAGAGAAGTACTAGATGGCTGAGGTGCGGAGCGAGGAAGGAAAGGGTGACTAGATCCGTACACACACACCACGCCCTCCTTAAATAGATGGCCGGCGCCCATGTGGATCCGTAAAAACGCCTCTTGGCGTTCCCGTCGCCCATCATTGCAACCAGCGGCATCGTGCACGTCGTGGTGGGAGTCGAACCGCCAGCGTCGGCGCCCCGAGGCATCATTAACCCGAGGCCGCGAAACCTCTCGGCGCTCGTCTTGGGCGCCGAAAAAAGGGCGCGAGCAAAAAACCGTAATACCCTTATGATAAAGCGGAGAGTCGCATCCGTGCGGTGCGACACGATTCCGCCTCGTCACCAAGCGCAGCCACAACTATACGACTACGGTTTTACGAGCCCTGCATGAGTGTACCACTCTCCGAGAAGGCTCGAGGAGCTACCGGCCAGATGCGCTGCAGCGCGCACCCACTGAAGGCAAAATACTCGGAAAAACTCTACGAGTTTCCCTTGGCGAAACGAGTCTAGCATGAGGAGGAACATCCGGTCCCACCCCATGCTCGGGGGGCTACTTGTCGGGGGTCAAAACCACGACCCTCTAAGGACCGGGATAAAAGCGACTTTCAAAAACAAAAACACCCTGCCCGGACCCGGGGTCCTCGTGGCCTTGACCCACGGCACGAAACTTAAAGCATTTTCAGGCCCGGCCGCGGCAACCAACTAAGGCCCACGGGATAAAAGCCACCGCCCAGGAGATCGACCCCTCGGGGCAAACTCCGATTCGCCGAGCCCGACCCATCGCGGGTCGGCGTCCCTGCCCGACGAGCAGTCGGGGCAGCGCCGTGCGATTTCTGCCAAGGCAGGCGGCCCCTTGTTATGCGATTCGGTTCGATCATCGAGGGGATACGTTGCATACTCTTTGGTAGAAGGGGACGGGGGCTGCCAAGTAACCCGGGGGCATTTCGTTGCTCCCCGCTTCCTCCCCGGCGGTGCGGTCTTGACCCCCCGTCTCCCGACTGAAATGCGTATGGAAGCCCGTGTGTGCGCGTCTCCGTTAAAGGGCGCCGGGGCTCGTACCACCCCATGACAATGCATCCCGGGCTGGTACGAATAAAGGAACGCCGCTCGTACCGACACCGTGGCCAAGGTACCGGACGGGCGACCGAGCCAAGGAACATCCGCAAAGGCGAACCAGGCGTCGGGGAATCAGCCCCTTGCGCTGGCGACTCCACGGCCGGCTCCCTATAGGCGGCATTTGACACGAGAGTATCTACGGTCAACTAAACCGCACAACCCGTTCGGGCATAGCCCCCGCTTACACGAAAGGGCTACAAGGCCGAGAGGAGGGGCGATGGCGTGCGCTACGATTGCACCACGGCGCTTCCGGGGAACGTCCCAGCCCTTGTAGGCCCGCGACTTCTTGATCACTACACGCGCATGCCCTCTCACGTGAGCCTCACCTTGAACTATAAAAGGGAGGACTTGGGCCCCTGAGCACGTGTGTCCATCACCCGATTCACACTACACACACGAAACACTCAACCACAAACCTAGCTTTCTTACTCCGAGACTTGGGAGCCTATCCCTCTCGACCTCTCTTGTACTGCCCCATACAAGCTCCTGGGTAACACGACTCCGCTCTCACTGGACGTAGGGTAAAATCGCCCGAACCAGTATACATCATCGTGTCCACTCGGGAAACCATCTCGAGGATAAGTGTGCTCTCTTTCGATTACTCGTTGGTGTCCATTCTCGACACCGACACTAAATATCCTAAACTAAACTAAACAAAACTAACAAGACTAACAAAGCTAAAACAAGCTAACAAAGAAAAGAAAGATAACAAATTAGAGATCCCTTCACACATGAGAATAACAGTACGCCATATATCAAAAGCAATTCTTGCATTACAATAAGTGGTAGCCATGTAATCCATCTTTTTTTTCAGAATACATGTTCATATGGAAATAAAATATAAAACATAAAGTCCTATAGAACACCAATCGTCCAACTATCCAGCCCTCCATTATCATATTCAGTCCATCTTATCCATTTATCTTCTCGATCTACAATAAAAATTAGAGTACGTTAATACAACATTAAGGATAAATAAAATTTCATGGGACGGAGCCACAGGGTATGCCGGGTATGCACCGGCATACCCTGCAAATCCTGCGGCAAGTAGTATATTTATACTGTATAATAGTATATATATGTGCTGTATATTTGTAAAAAAGAAAAATGTACCTGGATGCCATAACGTGATGACGGGAGGCCCATTTGACGAACTCACTCGGCTCACACGGCAACTGAACTCTATACTGCCTAGTTAATGATCAAAATGCAATTCGAAGAGCACAAATTATTAAAGGCCCATTCAAACCTTTTCGATATTGTCACACCCCAAAATTTCTAATTTTGGGTTGTGCTTAGAAAACACTAAACAACATAAGTGTATTTAATATTTGGATAAAATTTCTCAAGTTTAGTTTAACTCGACCCAAATTTAGTTTTCAGAAAATTTTAAATTTTTCTAAATTACTTTGATGGTCGTTTGAATGATGTCGTTTGCTTGTTGCTTGCCTCTGTCTATGAGTGAGTAAAATTTTCAAAGCACGTTTACTAAGTAGTTTATCTTTCTTTAGCATGCCTTTATCATTTTTTCTATGATCAAATTTCTTATCGCCCATCTTATAATTCTTTTATTAGAGCTTCCCAAAATCCTTTCCTTGTACTCCAAATCATTCCGTCCTGAGAACTTTCTAGCTTTCTCTAGAATTCTTTCCTGCTCTTATGTGAGCATATCCTAATTTTTAGATGCTCCTAAATATCTTCTCATAAGCTCCAAATACTTTATTTGGGTTTGTCATGTCCCCAACTATATATCTCCGAGCATTTTTCTAGAATTTTTGGAGACATTGGAATATTTTTCACGGCTTCATACTAATTCTAGACTTTTCTAGAATTATTTTTAATATATGAAGTCCTAACCCATATCCATTTCAGCCTAAATACATTTGCTCATTCACCAATTGATCAAGGTCTGTACGATTTTCCCTATCTAATCCTTGTCCAATTTGTTTTTTTTCTTTTTCTTCTTTTGTTTTCTTGGGCCAATGTCCTGGACGGCCAACGTCTTTGACGTGATGTCAATCCATGAAGCCAATAACCAGGCCAAAAGTCTAACCACTGCTGTAGAATTCATCTCCATTGCTTTCACGGGTCTAGGCCAAAGTCCAATCCACAAGCAGTTCTACAACCAGCACCCAATCAGCGCTGTACTGCTCGCCGGCCCCAAGGTTAGCTCTATCTTGATTATTTATTATCTCCAGCAGGACAGCAAGGGAACTTAACCCGCAATCAACCTCGATCTACATGCCATCAATCCATCATCACGTCGTTGCCATATCTGTCAAAAATCTATCCCAGCTGCTGCTCTCTGCGTTGTTTTTCTGGTAGAAAAACGCATGTTCCTGTTCCCTGCACATAAGCGTGCTGCTCTAAGCCCTAAGCGATCGACAAGTGCTGGCGCGGCGCCAAAATCTCTCCACCGCCCGGACTACCCTGGCGTTGCTGCGCCTTGCCGAGATCAGCGAAGGACCACGACCGCTTGTAGTTCACGTGTGGTGAACTACCATGCCCTCACAAAGACCAGCCGATCATCGCTGGATGCACGCCGCCCGCCGCTACGTTCTTCATTACTGGCCTCCGCATGATCTCGCCGGAAATTTGCCAAGCTGCTGGGAGCCGCTCTGATATTGCTCCTTGCCATCGCCTCCTTGACACTGGACCTCGTCGTCATCATCACCCATGGAGTCCGGCCCTGGCCGTCGAAGCTGTGGGTCGTTTCATCTACGTGGCTACATCTGATCAGGACTTCTGGTACGTATGTACGAGCTCCCATCTTCATCTGTTCCATTCACTTAATTTACACCATCCACAATCTATTTCCTTGCCTAGGCCGCCCAGTCAATCTCTACCAACAATCTCGAATCCGAACGTGCCCAAGAACATCCATCTGTTGCCGAGAAGCACGCAGAGGCAGGCGGCTCAGCCAGATGCAAATTGCTTCTGTGATATTTTAGCAGCAGTCCCAGGCCGAAGCCCTTCGTCGGTCGACCATGACCATTCACGTTCAGTAGAGGTACAAGACGAGGTAATTATGAAATTGCCATTGGTTCCTAATATGTCCACCGTTTATTTGTTCTAGCTTTGATTGGATCCGTCCTTGCTACGTTAGTTTTGTATTATCGTGGTCTACACAGTAGTGCTAATATTTTCCATGCCACATTAGTTTATATAGTTAAATATTAACTTTGAATTAAATATGCATGGAGCTCGCTTATCTAATTTAAAAATAATGTAGGCTTATCACATTGGCCCTTTGTAATTAAGCCTACACCTAGCTAATTAGCAACTTGAATATGTTATATGTTTTAATTATAAATTTGTTTAGCTCAAACATGCATCACATATAAACCGAAATAGATGTTCTCATGTGCTCTTTTACCTTTACAAATTTAAAGTTTATCTTCCTTAATTAAATTTATAGTTTAACTCACTTAATTTATATGGTAATATTTATAAGTAATATCTAACTAGGTTAACTTGAATTCTGAAATAAAATATGGTTTCTTAGAGCTGAATTAATATCTTTTACATTATATTATTTATCAAAAATAAATACACCCCGTAGTCCTTTGTTTGCTTGATAATGTAAATCGCAATAGTAAACTTCCTTGTCAACGCTAGCACTGTTTGTGCTGTACCTTATGCTCTTGCGACTATAGCATCTAGTTCGCTTTTAGTGTGGTCTGTCTCATGTGGTGCACTGTTCTTAGTTGCTTCTGTTGTTGTTTGTATGTTTGTCTATGCATGGTGATTGCTTCGAGTAAAACGAGGACCATTCGTGAACGTTGAAGATCAAAAGATGATGACCACAAGCGAAGTATGAGAAAGTTATGCAAGTTTATAAGGCAAGTATAGCTTGGGACCTCCTTGATTACCTATTCACAATATCCATCATATTTCATATGCATGTGTCTTTGATTTCCTATTAAGGATGATTTAGAGTTGATTATCTTACATCTTGATGACCATGGGATATTTGCATATGGGTAGTACTTGCTAGTGCTGGATATAAGTAACCATGATCTTGTAACATGAATAATAGAATATGCAACAATATTAAAAGATGATCTTATTACTGTTTATAGAGATCTGGAGCTTGCTATTTTGTTGCTCTAGTTTCTCTCTGTAAGGACTTATCTGTATGTGATCACCGGGAGTTACAGTACAGCTGTGAGGGCTATATGGCTCTGGCTTTAGCTCAGTATGAGGATCTTTTCTAGCTTGTTAGCGGTTACCTTAATTGGCGTAAGAATGGCTTTGCGAGCTGAGTATAGTGCGGCTTCTATCCACATGTGTGTAGGCTGCGGGTCATTGCGCCATCTGGAAGGAGGGCTCTATATTCCCTTGTCGAGTGAATCTAATGGCCCTAACTTGTTAGACGAACCTTTGAAAGGCTTCATAGTGAACCCTGCCGGCCTTCCTTGGTAGTGGGCTAAGAGGTTGGCCGCCTCGGGCGAAAGGGTAAATCATGACTCACAGTGAAAGTGTACACCCTGCTTGCAGAGTTTATTAAAGCGGTATACTAGCCGTGCCCACGGACACGGGCGGCCTTGGGGATTCTTACGGAATAGCTGATCACTGACGTATGATGTTTAATTATATTGTTTAATTATGTTGTTATGTATTATTCTTTATTCTTGTTCACATGATCATGTGGTTACGGGAATCGCTACTACCTTGTTGTTAACAATGCCATAAATATTAATCATTTAAAAGCTAAATGCAGTAAACCAGTGTCAGCCTTTTGAGTCTCATGAACTCCATGTTATATTTGCTGAGTACGATATGTACTTACGGCTTGCCTTTACTTTTCAATTCTTTGGAAAATCCTGGATGGGTACCAGATGGTGGAGTTAGTGAGTTACTAGGCGTATATACCCCCAGTCAACCGTCCCTGTGAAGATAGACCTTAAAGAAAAGATATCGTTCCGCGTTACTCGATGTAAGTGTTAAATATAAGTAAGTTTCTGCTATATAACACTTTGTTTTTGATACTCTCTACTTACATTTGCTATATGTGTGGACTTCCTGGGCACACATATGGAGAGCCTGGTTTTGTTTATTAAAAACTGGGTGTTACAGATATGATTTTCCAAAAAAAACAGATAAAATAGGCAATTCATTGTTGTTGCATGTACAATTATGATTGGATCTAGTATAGTCTTTTTGATGATTGTCTAGTCACATTCATTGAGCGTGATTTTTTTAAGTTGATAAAGATGATATAGTCAAGACATCCATGCCTTTTTGAAAGTGTCGAATAAAACCGTTAGGAAAAAAGGCACTGCAAGTCTCTGGTACTCTTTTATGGCTTTTGAACTATATATTTATATTGCATTTAGTGGATGGTTTCAATTTAATCCTTGAATTTGAGCTTTATCATGTTACTTAGTGCATGTATACCGAATCACGTAGCAAAATTTACAATTGTTACCGAATTAGCTAAATGGATTTACCGAACTGTAGATGAAAATTTTTAGGCGGCATACCCTGATTCAAAATCCTAGATTCGCCACTGACAACAGGTTGACCATAAAGTTGAAGATCATGCTATGGATGCTCCAGATAAATTTGTTGTATGGCCGTACCAATGGTTCATCTCATGTCAATGAAATACTAACACACACCATCCAAAATTCTTTGCCTGAATTTTTTTGTGTTGGATCACAATTTACTATTGTATCAAAGTCAACATTCTTTATTTTGATTTTTCATGCTTTTAAAAATACTTTTCGTGCCAACCTAGTTCACATATAAAATTGTGTGAATAAATACATACACAATGGAAACATAGTACAAACATTAATTGGACACTCATACCATCGTTGAATTGGCAGCCAACGAATTTGTAGTACCATGCTGATATTTCTGCAAAATTATATTAGATGGAATATTAGTTTGTAGTTACATGAATTTTAGGAAATAGCAAATATAAATTCTTTCTGGAAGATGTGTCTTATACACTAGTCAGTACAGTCCCACTAGATTCCTTACCTTGAGATGCTTCATGATTTGAGCAATTAGAAGATGTTTTCTGGCCCACATGCACTTTGGACATTATTTTGATAAACTTCATAACAAAATATAATGACAAGTGCATGTGGGCCAGTATAACTTGGTAGGTTGTGCCACACAGCACTATAAAGGGGATCAAATATATGACTTGCATGTATCATGGAGCTCAAAATATATAACTAAACCATAGTCACGAAAATTCTGGTGGAGTTGGGAACTCCGATTCCTAACACTTGTACATGTATTCCCTCAAAAAAAAAAAAACACTTGTACATGTATTTCAGCTTCCAGGGCTTCTCTGCTATCCAGAATTTTTGGTGATCCGAAATTCCAGGTCCTGCTGACTAATCTGAAATTCTGGTAGAAATATGCTGGTCAAAGGCAGTCTGTCCCCTAGTCTGGAATTTCCAATCCTTGGAATTCTGGTCCCTGTACTTAGTCACCAGTCCTGGTGTTTTGCACTTACTTTCCCTAGCCCAAAAATTCCAGCATGTATAGGAATTTTCATTCCTCAACAAAATCTCCACCTTCTCTGATTTCATAACTCTTGCAACCACCAATAGACAAAATACATTCATTGCTTCTCTCTAAGCCTCTCATCTCACTTTGGATCTTAGATTTTGGGGATTTCAGTGAGTAAGGGGGTGTTTGGATACAATGGTAAAAGTTTTACCTATGTCACATCGAATGTAACGTGGGATGTCGGAAGGGGTTTCCTAATACTAGTAAAAAACCAAATTATAGAACTCTTTAGCAAACCACAAGACAATTTTTATACTAATTAATCCATCATTAGCACATATATGTTGTAGCACCGGTACCACATTGTCAAATCATGGACTAATTAGGCTTAAAAAAATTGGATAGAATAGTGAATTGAACTTTGGGGTATATGATTCTTCTTAGAGTTATAAACTCCAAATAGCATATATTAATTGGATAGAATGGGCATCATTCAATTGCTTTCATGAAATTGATGAAGAATACAAGACATATTATGAAAGAAATTTCAATCGTTTCATACCTAATAAACTGTTAAATGTAACTTTTTTATATACTTAGATTACGAATGAATAGATTATGTGTTGATAGAAAGATGAGTTTCACAGTTTAATTAACTACACATACTCAGCACGCAAACAAGACCTTTTATAAAACCTTATTAGCCATTGTTTTCACTTGGCTACTTTGTTTATGCCTACAGGATATCGGTGAATGCAATCGTCCCATGGACCGTCAAGGTTGCTGGCAGACGTCTGGATGCACTTCCACACGACGCTATTGCACTTGAATCCTGATCCAAATCCAATCATCCATACCCGATCGCCCTTCTTTATCCGATTCTTAGCATCGATGTATCCAAGCTCATACCAGACCGAGCTGCTTGACGTGTTCCCAAAACGGTGTAGCGTCATACGTGATGGCTCAACGTCCTCGTCTGACAGACAAAGGCTACGCTGAACAGCATCAATTACCGCTCGCCCACCGGCGTGGATGCAGAAGTGCTCGAAGGCCGTCCGGAAATCTGGTACGTAGGGCTTCATCTTTCTCTTCAGCAACTTGCTTGCAATTACAGGGAGCACGTATAGCAGCTGCTCTGAGAATGGGAGCACAAGGGATCCTATTGCCGTGATGTTGGCCTGCAGCACGTTGCCTGCAACGGCTACAAGGTCTTTGGACAGGTTCATTCCTGTTTCACCTTTGTCATCTTCCTCCTGGAATGCACACCGATAAGATTCATCTTGGGCAGCAGTGGTTGTGCGTACAGTGTGCATAAGCTTGAACCGTGACCTAGACGACCGAGATGTCGACAGTAGTATTGCAGCCCCGCCCATGCGGAACAGAGCATTCGGCAGTAGCATTGCACGGTTCCTCCCCGAGTAGAAATGGAAGGACATGATCTCCGTGGAAACCACCAGCGCGTGTGCATTCCGGGGAGCAACCAGCAAGAGATTTTTTGCAGCTTCCACTGCTATCAACCCTGCACTGCACCCCATCCCAGCGATGTGGATGCTACGAATGTCACCTCGAAGCTTGTACTTGTTTACAATCATGTCAACCAAGGATGGCACTGGATTGAAAGCGGTACAATTGGTGACAAGTATGCCAATTGTATTGGGGTTGATGGATGTCTTAGCAAATAAGTCATCAATGGATGAAAATATGACCTGCTCTGCCTCACTACGGCCATCAGTCAAGGTGTGGTATGGTGGAATGTAGTGGGTAGGAACCGGGAGGTAGCTCTGATCACCAATGCCTGAGTGCTCAACCATGCGTGTCAAGAAATGAACGCTGCTATCGTCGAGGGATGGCATGAGATGAAGGTGTTCGATAAAAGCGGCCGTTGAGAGACGACAATCAGCTGTGTGACGGAAGCAAGCATAGTCCAAAAGGTATACATGGCGAGAGCCATACATGAAGTAGACGAGGATAACTAAGATAATTGAAAGGAATGTGAGCAGAAACAGACGGGTATTCCGCACTTCATGTAACCGTATGAGAATCTCAGCAGGACCTAGCTGTGCGCCTTTCAGCAATAGGATGGATGCAAATAGCACAACAGCAGTAAGAACAAAATTGTTCACGACGAGTTGGAAGCCGTATTTTAGGCCCTTGAGACTGTGTGGTGAGTTCATGTTGTTGAGCTTGGCTCTGCGTGTTTTGAGAAAGATTATTGGAAGATATGCAAGATTTTAAAGGGGCATGTCTTTCAAAGCATTTATTCATTGCCATTAAAACCTCATGGGGATGGGGAACATTTCAGGCAACTAAAAACATGCTTGCATTCGTCAAACACTTGAAAAATCTGAAATGCATGCCATGCATGTAATTGTGTGACTGATTAGAATAATTAAGCCGGGTATATGTATATAAAAGCTTTTAAAATATTGGGTCAAACTAATTCTTGATATGTCAAGAATCAAGATGCTAACTTTATCATCAGCTTCTTTGTAGTTTTATTTGTGGCTAGTAGCAGTATATATTACAATGTTTTCAAACAAATTTACTGTAATATTTCAGGGTGTGGTAGATCCAGATACACTTGACTCTCTCTCTCTCTCTCTCTCTCTCTCTCTCTCTCTCTCTCTCTCTCTCTGTGTGTGCGTGTGGTGGAGGGGGAGGCCGTATACTTTCGAGAACGTGGTGAAACAAGAAAAAAAAAATTTGTAGAAGCAGTGTCAGCAGCATGTACCGGATATATCATCCTATATATCGATGTTGTTGGTTGTTGGCAGGCGGTAGTTTAATATTATGTTGGCTTGATGGATCTAAAAAGAAGCTGGCATATGGGAATAAATTGGTGCAAGGGAATGTAGGAACTAAAATATGCATGCTTCACTAAACTTAGGGGAATTTCATTTATTCTGTGAAGTCTTGATTTGTCTTTTCACCACTTAATTTAATTTGGTAGCTGTTTGAAGTTTGCAGGTTCTTGATTTTGTGGATTCAGATCCATAACCATGTCATTAAACTGAAATGCACATTATTTACGTCCTATGAATGGCAACACTCCCTGCAGCTCTTATAGGTGGTGATTTTTAATATCACGAAATATATAGTAAAAAGAAAATTAAATAATGACCACTAGCCTTTTTTGTTCAATGCGGTTATTAACAGCTTTAATTTGGTGAATTCTTAACCTAGCCCCAAAACTTTTAGGCAGGTTAATTGACTTAGCAGATTGATAATATGCCATTAGGTGCCCCAAAACTTTTTGTGTGTGTTTTCGAGAAATTGGAAATAAAACACTAGATTAGGCAAGACAACAACTTATAATAAGTGCCAACAGCATGTACCGGAGATTCGTAGTACTAAAATTGTTGATTGTTGGCATGGTGGTAGCTTAAAATTTGTTGGCCGATGGGGGCTTAAAAAAAGAAGCTGGCAGTTGGGAACATATACATGCACACCGTCTGTGGCAACCCGCAAATAAAATGTGTCTCGCTAAAACTCTGGGGATTTCTTTATTTCGGTGCTATATGTAGTCTGGATCACACCTGGTCATCACCACTGGAACTCGGTGGCTGCGTGAATTATGCATGTTATTGATTTGGCGTGGTTTCATGACTATAACTCTGGCCTGGAGCCAAAATGCACATTACTTACGTCCTGCTCATAGCACTTACACCACGTACCGGCGCATGGTCATGGAGGACGACAGGACTTACACGGCCAGGGACGTACACGGCCAGGCCAGGGGGGTGGGGGGACAGACGATGACACGACCTGCTATAGACTGCTACGCGTCGTTGATTAATAATAGCGTCCCTTCATATCTTTGTTGTCACGCTCACATTTGGTGCAACATGTCGCAATTTTAGTTTCTTTTTTTGCAAATGGTTACATCTACATATTGTAACAAATTTTGTATCGTTGCAATGTGTGTTTCATGATCTCAGGGAGATTTTCGATAAGTGGATAGTCTGTTTTTATAGAGGAAGTCCCGCACCAACTCGTGTGGTGATCAGATCCAAAGCGCTTAGATTTCTGATTTGCAGACTTGTCACGCAACACAAACACCAACTGTTTAGGTTTTTGAATTGCAGACTTAAAGGTCGAGCAAAAAGAACAAAACTGCAAAAAATAGTAGGTTGTGTTCGTAGAAGGTCATGGCAAATTTCAGCGGACCATTAATAAGGCATTAACTAATGAGTGGAGTACATTTCTCTAGCTCCACTTTAGACTTGATAAAGTCAAGAGGAGTTTCATACTTAAACAAATTATTATTCCTCACTTCGATTGGCAAGGTGGGTGTTTCTTGCAGCGAAAAAATTAAACTGGTGTGATGATCTTGCCTCCTCTCGATTATGTCTCCTGATCCAATCCAAGTAAGAGGAAGCCTGTAGTAGAGTTGTTAGCAATGATACTTTGTTCAGCTGTTTATTGAAATTTACACTATAGTATCCAATTTCAGAATGTAAACAAGATATTGTTCTGAAAAATGAATGCTGAAGGGGTCAGAAGCTTGGGGACACCGACTTCAATTAGGCCGGTCAGAACTCCACATCTTAATTCATTAGGCCAGAAAACAGTAAGGGTTACAATAAGAAAGTTAAACAATCACCCATACACCATACATCAAGTGGAGGTTCTGAGGAGATTTTGATTGAACTGTTCAATGAAATCTATTCTTTTGGGTGCAACTAATGCTTGAAAAAAAATTCAATGGCTTTCCATGTTGCTGTTGTTAACTTCAGTTCAACTGATGCATATGTCAAGAAAATGACGTGAGACAGAGGGAGAACGGGAAATAGAGGACCCCTCGCGCCCCTCGAAGGGGGGCGACTCGGGGCGACCGCCTCCGCCGCCCAACCACCCCTCCTCCCGGCTCCCTCCGGCCGCCGCCCGTCCTCCTGCCCTCGGCGGCGGCAGCGGCCAGCGGTGGTGTTCCCTAGGGGGGCCCATCCGCATGACCGCCTCCCCTCCCCCCCCGTTTCCTCCTGCTCTCCCCCTCCGGTTCAACCCTCCCGGAGTCCGGGCGGAGCTCAAGGGCGGCGTCCGGGCGGATCCGCCACCGTGGGCGGATCCGCCGGCGGCGGCCGTGATCTGGCGTTCCTCCGCTCCTCGTCTGGGTGGCCGGCCGGTGTCTGGGCAGGCGCTGGGCGGGCCCGGGGGGCGGCCGGCTGCGGCTGCCGGGCTGGCCCGGGCTTCGCGGGTGGATCCGGCTCGCCGGGCCGGGATCCCCCCGGCCCGTCGCCCATGGCAGCCGTAGGCCTGCCCCCGCGCTGGTTCTGGGCCCGGCCCCGGATCTGGGCCGGGCGCTGCCTTGGCAGCGGCCTGGGGTCCCCTCGGCCCTCGCATGGGCGGCTCGGCCGCCCAGCATCCGCCGGGGGTCTTCGGCATGGCGGGTCCCAGCCGCGGCGCCGCGTCTGCAGGGATGGTTGGCGCTTAGCCACGGCGTGGCCGCCCAGCTATGCTAGGGTGGTACATGTTGGGGAGTGGTGGTGCATCGGGCCGGCGTCGTGGTGATGTGGCCGGTGGCGGGTGCTTGTTGCCGTGGCTTCTCGCCGTGGTGGCGGCGAGGGCGGCAACCGGGTGGCGCGGCGAAGCTGGCGTCATGGTGGCATGGCTGGTGGCGTCGGCCGCTTCCTGCACCACCCTCTGCTCCTGGCCTGGTGCGCTGGGGTACGGGGATCGACGGCGGACAGGGGTGAAAACCCCGCCGAGCTTCCCTTGCCGGCTGACGACGGTGGTGCCCTGCGTCATCACCTTCCTGGAGGCGTCGTCCTCAGTCCGTCGTCGGTCCCCGCTGGGACATGTTTGTGGATGAAGATCCCTGGGTGCTATTCACAACGAAGATTGGCATCTGTGGATGTCGTTTCCTTCCTGAAGGCTTCGTTGATGCTCCCTGTGTCCCCTCCCTGCCGGCCTCCTGCCCGTCGCTTCCTCGGTCGTGACTCTGTGGTCGCTGCGTTGTGCTTTTTTGCGCTTCATGCCTCTCTTCACCTTTGGTATGTCTAGTGGGGGTTTGTGGTAGCTGTAGCTGTCTGTTGGGAGGATGCTTTGCCGCCGGTGTTTCTCAGGTTAGTCCTCCTCGCCCGTGGTCCGGTGGGCGGTTTGCCCTAAGTGACTCGGAGGAGCAACGCGAGGTGTGTCCTCCTCATCCGTGGTCCTTTCGGCTTTGTCCCTAAGTGACTCGGAGGAGCGACGCATTTCCGGCGGATGCTTTGCCGCCGAGGTTGTTTGATGGTGGATGCTTTGCCACCAAGGTCGTCGTCTCTTCCGGCAGATGCTTTGCTGCCGAGGTTGGTTGGACGGATGTCGTGCCGTCTTGAGGTTTAGCGGATGCTTTGCCGCTATTATCTTCTATGGCTCCTACCACTGCTGGCTACCTAGGTGTTGAGATATTCTTGTTTTAGGTTCAGTCGCTGGGGTTGTTTTTGGAGGGTTCCCCACCCCTCATGTTCTTGCTTTTGTTTCGTGTTGAGGATTTTGTTGGTAATCCATGGATTACCCGCAAATTCTCTTGTATCCAATATGTGTAGGTCTATTGACCATTCTCTCTGCTTAATGAAATACGGGCTATATGCCTGATCTCGAAAAAAAAGGTTGAGTTTAAGTGGAATGCATGAGTAATGGGATGGCAATATCGAACCAAAGATTTGTTGCAGTGGTAATCTCATATCTCATTAGATTTTGATGTGTACAAACAAGTGTGTGGAATATCTTATGGGTTTGAGCAATGCGAGTGTGTGGCATGTCTTATGGGTTTGAGCTATACGTGTGTCAAAGATTACTTTTAAATGGAATGGTTTCAAAGATGTGTACAAACCAATCATATTTTGGTTTAATGACTTTGTCTAAATAGTTTATTGGTCATATATTGAAGGACCGAATCCAAAATGGTGACCAGAGTGGGGTGGATGAGCCGTAAATTTTCTTCCAAATGTTTTTGGGTCACTTTTCCAAAATTACCGTCAAACACAAGATGCAAACAATGTGATACCCTCAACCCAAAAGAGTGGACGAATATTCCCTAGGAACATAGCGAGACACCACGAATCGAATGAAACACGAAGCACATGCATAGAAACTAGGAACCAAAAATAGCATACTCCACTGCTAATGAAAAAAGTGAGTTTTCAAATCTAAAACATCCAAGTCAACTAGTGACAAGAATATCTGAATAAATCCTCAGATAAGCGAGAAGGCAACGCAAAAGACTTAATGAAAATGGAACATAGACGAGCACAAGACAGCTAGCGCAAGAACAAAAGACCAGAAACTCCAGGTCGAGACCGGAAATTCCAGGGGGAGAGAAAACAAAAAAAAAGACTAAACCACAGAACTCAACTGAGATAAGTACTAGCTCAAGCAAAAGGAATTACAATAAACAAAGAAAAGCTTGAAGGAAAATTAAATAAAAAACACTATTACTTGAACGAGACACCACAGGAAGGAAAAGCTACAAAGTCAGCCTTGGGCCTCACAAGCATGCACCTCTGGTGCTTGGCAGATGGCGCACACCAGCGCTGCTCCTGCTTTGGGAGAACAAGTACGCGATCGCTGCTGCTGTGCTGAATGCCCCTGTGCTGCATGCCCCTGTGCTCCGTCCGATTGGTTCCCCTGGTGCAAACACGACAGTTGGAAGCTGCCAGAGGTATATACGGCCATGCAGCCCACGGGCTTATGGCCCGGCCCGTGGCCCGCTGTTTTGGCCCAGCCCAAGCATGGCCTGGCCCGGTGCTAACCGTGCCCATGCCGGGCCGGTCCAAGGGACCAGGCCGTGACTGGGCCACCACTCTGGCACGTGGCACGGCACAAGCACAGCCCGGTCCAATATAGGCTGCCGGGTAAGCAGCTTGATGCTAGAACAACTCTTTTAGCCCAGCCCACGAAGCTGACCTCCAACCCCGTGTCGTATATAAGCGAGGCACCGCCAATTCCCCCCTCAACCCTAACCCTAGCTTTCATTCCCTCCCCATGCCGCGCCGCTCCACATCGCTCTCGCTCAAACGCTCACTGCCTCACGTTTCAGATCTCAAACTGCCGCCGCCGGCAGCCTTGAGCTCGCCGGCCCTGCTCCAGTGACCTCGCCATCGGTCCTTGAGTTCGGTAACCATCTCCTTCTCCTTCTCTTGCCTCCTTCCCCCTCCCCCCTCCCGTCCTCCTCTGGTGTACCATGTGAATTCATTGTCCCTGTCAGTCGTTCCACCGCCGCTCGCCGTCGTTCTAACCGGTGTCTGTCTACTCCTCCGGTTGGATCCTAGCTCCCTAGCCTCTTCTCTGGCACTAGGCTCTGGTGGTATAGGTGAGTCAAAACCCTGACCCTAGATCTCGGTCACTGTCGCTCACTCTGTAACACCCCAGAAGAAGCACCACAAATTCTTCTGGAGGATTACCACACTTCAACACTAACAATAGAGTATGCAGAAGCAACAATACAAAATTTAATGATAAAGATTCTTTATTGATCACCAGACTAATATAATCCAAATCAACCAAGATATGATCCAACATGATAAATAGCAAACAACTAACTAGTCCAAGATTAACAAAATATTATTTTTATAAAGCATGTCCGTCATGACATGCATAACTTATAAGTGATGTGCACACGTATCGCTACTCCCCGTCTATGCATCTTCCGAACTCATACACCGAGGGAAAAAAATAACATGTGAGGTTTATGGAAAACCTCAACAAGCAAACTGTTTTAATTAAGTTATTTAAATCATAGTTCAATTAAACATCAAATTTAAGTAGCATGACAACAGATACATCAATGTAGTAGATACACCAATAGCTTCATAGAAATATAAATATATTAAAAGTAAAAATGTGAACGATGCGGTTCAATGCAAAATACAAAAAGTGCAATGAAATGCAAATATGAATGATGCAATGCAAATGCATGACTTCACTTCTACCCAAGCATTCCAAGAAGAGGAAGTGAGGGTTGCAACCACATTGCTCATCAACGTGTGTTGCTGTACCGCCGGTACTTACCGTACCAATTTGGCTATGGTTTCTTCCAAATGCATACCAACGGAGAGAGTGCAAGTGCAAAGGTTGCAATGCAAGAACTTCAAGTACATCATAGTCCAACAATAGAGCCACCAGATATAAATTCATGTACTTCAGAGTACAATAAATTACTTCAGATTTCAGATTATATTGGTAGTGTGAGATACTCATAATTTAGTGGAGGTAATTCAAACAACAAAGCTAAAGCATGTGGATCACAACACCACGTTTACTTGCCTTCACGGAAGATCAAAAGTGAGAGCTAAGAACGATCCGAACGTACACCACCTAATTACAAATAAATCTCAGTACCAACACCATCATACTAACAAAACAAATAACAAATTGTACACCAAAGCGCCCGAAACCCACCGTTCAAGCATCTACAGTTTGGCTACAGACAGTGACAACAGCAATGTCCCTTCTCTCTTTCATAAACACTACCCAAAACATTCAAAAATTCTCAAGATCTACCAGGTGATAGAAGACTATTACCTACAAGTTTAGTATTTTACAATTCGGCAAAAGAAGTCACCAAGATACTGTAAAAATCCTCTTTAGCTAGCTGAACTTTTCTGTCAGTCAAAACAGGACAGCAACCTTATTTAATTGATAACTGGAGATTTACCTATCCAAAAGACATAATCTAAACCAATCTGGAAAGCTTAATAAATCTCCTACAATTTGATTCAGATCACAATTTCTAATTCATCCATCTTGAGGGCGCAAAACTGAATAGATCTAAAACTGTCTATATTCTAGTCATTGAAAAACAGGCCAATGTAAATGACCATATCTCCTAAAATACAGAGGCTATGAGGGTGATATTGGTGTCAAAAGAAAGGTATTGAAGTCCTCTAAAACTTTATCCACAGTGTCAAAATTTATTAAGGCCACTAACATGCCCGAAAACAGCGATCAACAAAAACTGCTCAGTCTGATGGCATTTTCAGCACATGGATGGAAATTAATTTTGAGAATTTCAGAAACTACTCCAATTAAACACCATCTAATCCGATGATTCGGTCCATAAAACTTGATCTCAGGAAGTGGATCATAATTTAGCACCTTATCTAGGTCAACCACAGCGAGGAGGAGGAAATATACAAGATGGAAACTAACTCCAGATTTCTCGGAGCCCCTTCCCTGGCGATCGTGACGGCGATTGCAAACCCGACCTCGATCTAGATCGCCCGCCGGCATTTCTTGATCAGCCAACGCCGGTAACCACTGCGGTGCCAGTGTCCACACCACACCTACCGACTCCCAGTCGGCGGCGGCCATCGCATATCGCCGGTTAGCCGTTCCGGCGCCGTCGACCATAGATTTTGTTCCCCTAGGGACTGAGCGCCGCTTAGGACTTTAGGTCAGGATTTGGGTGTCTGCATCGTATCACACACAATCTCACATTTTTTCTCCTCCAATCGCTTGTATGGCGATGTCCGGAGGTAGCAGCAAGGGGGCTAGGCATGAGTCCCAAAACCCTAGTGTGACGGATCTCTTCAGTCGGATGAACTTGACAGAAGAGGAAGGAGCTGTGGCTGACTTTTCTGATGAAGAAGATGATGAGGAATTGCCATGGTGGAATGGGCGATCGTGGGCAAGGTCCTGTCCCCATCACCGGTGCATGTGAACACCGTTCGTGCAGCAATGAAACCGGCCTAGGGCAACCCGGTTGGACTCAAAGTTCGTGCGATCGGAGAGAGGGGTGATAATCTATTTGTGGCAGAGTTTGGGACGAGTGCTGATATGCTGCGAGTGCTAGCAGGTACTCCGTGGATGGTCGGCAGGTACGCCGTCATTCTGCAGCATATCAAACTCCGTGGGTAGTCGGCAGATACTCCGTGGGTTCGCATTTTGGACTTACCACTTGGCTAGATGAATCAAACTCGAGGGGCCCGTGCGATGAGTCTGATCAGACAAGTGGTGAAAATGGATGTGGACGCGCAAAGCAAGGCCAGTGGAGCGTTCCTACGTGCGCGAGTGGCTGTTGAAATTGACAAGCCGGTGCGCTGTGGAGTACTCCTACGAATGAGTAAAGGAGAGGAACCTAGGTGGTTCAGTGTGCAATATGAGAAGCTTCCTTTCTATTGTTTTGCTTGTGGGATCATTGGGCACTCGGAGCTTGAGTGTGAACACCCCCGTGGCTCGGGATGAGCACGGGAAACTTCCCTATGATATAAATCTACGGGCACGAGAAGAGAAAAGGAGACGGCCCCAATCTTTTGGTGGAGCAGCTGCTGATTCTTATGTGAGTGGTTCTTCAAATCTGGTGACTCGCGTTCATCATTAGGTGATGAGAGTCTTCGGAAATCCGGAGAAGGAATGGGGGATTCTGATGATCAGGAGGTGCTGTCCCCCCTAAAACAATAGAAGGGGCCAGTGAATGAACCCAAAGGGAAACAAGGTGAAGGCGCGAGCCGAAGACTTGACTTACAGGTGAATGATGGCCAGCAGCACCTTCCTTGGAAAAGGAAGTCGAAGGTGAACAATCTCGCTACACAGACTCCCGATCTAAACATTCGGCTGAACCTTCAACCGCTCTTTGTACCGACCGGGCTGGTGCATGAAAGGGTGAATCGCTTGGATAATGGTCTAGACAATTGGGGGGAGACAAAAGATGATTGAAACTTTAAAGAAGCGAAGCGGAGTACCTCTTAAAATGTAAAATCGGCCGGGGCTACGAGCGGCAGTCCCCCATCGGGCACAATGAAAATCATGAGTTCGAACTGCCGTGGCTTAGGGCGGTCCACAGCAGTTCAAGAGGTCCACAGCTTTTATACAAGCCTGCACGCCCTTTAGTGGTGTTTCTTTCGGAGACAGGTTGTTTCAAAGTGACTCGGTCGATCACTTGAGAAGAGAATTTGGCCTACTGTGCGGGCTAGGAGTGGGATGTCTTGGTAAAGGTGGAAGGATTGCTCTCCTCTAGACAAACAAACATTGCGTCAAGTTGTTAAGCCTTGACAAGATGCACATAGATGTCATGATATTGGACAAACAATCTAGTGTAGACCTGTGGTGTTTCACGGGGTTTTATGGCGAGGCTAGGAGAGAAAGAAGGCACCGAAGCTAGGAACTTCTAGATCACCTTAGCTCTCAAAGCGTGGCTCCTTGGATCTATGCAGGAGACTTCAATGAGGTTCTGATAGCACAGGAACAATTCAGGGGAGTGACAAGATCCGAGAGTCAAATAGATGGCCATTACAGCTATAAGTACGCGTGGATTCATAGATCTTGGGTTCATTGAATTGCCCTACACGTGGGACAACCGTCAACGGGGTGACCATAATGTAAAGGTGCGGCTGGACCGGCATTTGCTAATGCGGGGTTCTGCACCGCTTCACAGATATCAAAGTGCAGCACGCTCAAACGACTGAATCCAATCATTGTTGCCTTATTATCGAGTGCAATCGTGGGAGGAAATCTAACCGAAGGAGGAAAAGAAACTTCAGGTACGAGAATATGTGGAGGAGGGATCCTTCGTATGTGAAGATTGTTGAGGATTCGTGGGGAATACTCTCAGCTGTATAGAATCTGTCTCAACTCCAATCAACTCTAGGGAGAGTTCAGACTGATCTGCAGGAGTGGGATCAGTCAGTGTTTGGTTCAGCTAAAGTTGATTTGGCTAGGCTGAGGAAAGAGCTCCAAGAAGAACACAGTCAGTCGCTCTATACAGGACCTTCTAAGCGTGAACGGCAACTCATGTCTAGCATAGCAAAATTATTATCAAGAGAGGAGGTTATGGAGAAGCAATGCTCGAGAATCGATTGGCTTAAAGATGGTGAGCGGAACACTAAACTTTTTCAAGCTAGATCGAAGGAAAGAGCAAAATATAACCACATTAGTGCTCTATGGTCTGAGAGTGGGGTCCTAGTTACTGATCAAAAGGACCTTGAAGATTTGGCCAATGACTTCTATAGGACACTGTTCTCGGCCCAAGATGATCTGAATCCTGAAGGGGTACTAGCCCATGTGCCGGTACGGGTTACAGCTTCAATGAATGAGGGTCTGGATGCGCCATTCACAAGCCAGGAAGTTGAGCGGGTACTGTTTATGATGGGTGCCAACAAAGCCCTGGGCCCAGATGGATTTACAGTTGGTTTCTTTCAAAACCACTGGGAAACAGTTGGAACCAGTATTACTAATGCAGTTCTGAATTTTCTGAATGGAGGACAGTTGCCTGATGGGATCAATAGCACAACCATTGTGCTCATCCCAAAAGTCAAGAACCCACAAGAACTCAAAAATTTTAGACCTATTTCCTTATGTAATGTGGTTTATAAAATTTGCTCAAAAGTTTTGGCCAACAGACTTTAGCCCTTACTAGATGAGGTGATATCGGCTGAGCAGAGTGCTTTTATCCCAGGAAGGTTGATCTCTGACAATTTTCTGGTAGCTTATGAGTGAATCCACTATTTGAAAAGGAAGAAAGGGAAGAAAGGAGCTTGTGTTGTCAAACTTGATATGGCCAAGGCCTATGATAGAGTTGAGTGGCTTTACTTGGAAGGCATTATGCTCTGATTGGGTTTTTCAGATAGTTTTGTGAGTTGGTGATGAGATGTGTCACGACAGTGTCTTTCTCTATGAGGGTAAATGGGCAACTATCAGACGCATTCAGGCCGACCAGAGGCATTCGACAAGGTGACCCCCATCTCCCCATGCTTATTTCTTCTATGTTCAGAAGGATTATCATGTTTGTTGAAGAATATTGGCCCGATGCATCTCTTAAGGGGAGTTCACGTTGGTGTTCATGCCCCCTAGATTTTGCACTTATTGTTCGTGGATGACTGCATTGTTTTCTCTAAAGCATCGCGACAAGGGGCTAATCGGCTTCAACAGGTGCTAGAACTATACTGCAATGGCTCGAGACAGCTAGTCAATAAGGAGAAATCAGCTGTGTTTTTTAGCACTAACTGTGAGGCGGATGACAAAATAGAATTGCGAGCAGTGCTACAAATTGACAATGTTGCTCTAGCAGAGAAGTATCTGGGGCTGCCCACAGCACTTGGCCAGTCAACTAAGGAGGCTTTCGAGTATATGCCAACTCGGATTAAAAAGCTGGTAGGAGCATGGAGTGGCAAGGAGGCAAGTTGTGCGGGAAGAGAGGTGCTGCTAAGGTCAGTCGCTCAAGCAATACCAACCTACCCAATGAGCTGTTTCCTAATACCAAAAGGCACCTGCAAGAAGATGAGGACGGTGATATCAAACTACTGGTGGGGGAGCTCTGCAGATAACAGACACATGCACTGGCAGAGATGGGAGCTCCTAACCCGACCAAAAATTGATGGAGGTATGGGTTTTTGGGACTTAAGGCTGTTCAACCTGGCACTACTTGGGAAACAAGGATGGAGGCTGATTGACAAGCCGAATTCCTTGTGTGCACGAGTATTGAAGGGTAGATATTACCATGATGCAAGTTTTCTGACAGCCACTAGGAGGAAACAAGCTAGTCAAACTTGGCGTGCAATCTTGGCTGGAAGAGAGGTTTTGCAGAAAGGACTAATCAGAAGGATAGGGGATGGCTCTACGACGAGTATCTGGCATGATCGGTGGATTCTAGACCACTTCAATGGATGTCCCTTGATTGTGCCGGACGACCAATAGTTAAAGATTGTGTCTGAACTGGTCATAGAAAGTGGAGGGTGGAATGAAGAGCTGATTACAAATTCTTTTGCAGACATCGACGTGCATGCCATCCTGAGCACGCCAATCAGAGGAAGTGGAAACGACTCGTGGGCGTGGGAGCTGGAGAAACATGGCTCCTATTCTGTTAGATCGGCAGATAAACGCATTTACAGCGAACAGTGCCATTAAGTTCGTGTGTTTTGGTGGAGGGTTATCAATGGATACCTCCCGACCAAAGGAGTTCTGCATAATCGACACACTGAACCAGTGCCAAACTGCAATGTTTGTGGAGCTGATGAGGAATCCATTAAGCATGTGCTTGTGGACTGCACGGTTGCACGCCGCTTCTGGGAATAGGCCCGTGTACTGATGGGAGTCAAATTACCAAAGTTGCACTCGGTGTCCTGGGCTCGTGATCTAATTGACCCAAGATGTTGCTCGGAGAAGACAATTGGCTTCTTTCTCTGTGGGATGTGGTACGGGCGGTCAGAGATCCAGTGAAACAAGTTGTGGAATGGGCTAGAGACATTGCCTACGATCTCTGGAAGATGAACCACCCAGACAAACCATGGCAGATGCAGACTTCTGTGCAACGGTGGCAGAAACCACAGCAGGGTTGGATCAAATGCAACATTGATGCAGCTTTTCGCCGATTAATAGGCATGGACCGACTGGAATGATACCGGGATCATGATGGCCGAAGTTTGTGGAGGACGAGCGAGATGGTATGACCACTGTCTAAATGCGATGGTTACAGAGGCACTGGCATGCCGTGATGGGGTGCAGTTTGCAATTGATAGAGGGGTTCAGCGCCTACAGTTGGAGACTGACTGCAAGCTGCTAACCGAGTTGTGGAGACATCTCGATCGTGATAAATTAGAGGTTGGACCGCTACCACAGCAGATGGAGGATCTTAGCTGGAGCTTTAGTGATTTCTCTCTTGTGCTTTCTAGCAGAAATTGTAATCAACTTTCTCATGAGTGTGCAAAGCAAGTTTCCAAAGACAATCAGGTGGTGGAGTGGCTGTTACCACCACCATGTCTGTGGAACATTGCGAACGCTGAATGTAACTTGTCTCATGATAATGAATGAATGAAGCTCCGGCTTTCCCTCAAAAAAAAAGGTCAACCACAGCGAGCACAACGACAAGATCTCGGCGATTCGCGTATCCTTCCTTCCCCTTCTCCACCTCACGGCGATCTATGCCGCTATGACCGTCTCATCGACCCGATCTACGACGAATCATGGTATGTCCATCAAGAACAGCGAGACAAGGAAAATCAAGGGCAAACGAGGGAAGGGATGAGGGCTAACCAAAGATCAAGAAAGACGGCACCACAGAAGACGATGACGACGAATGGCGGCAAGGCCTTCTCCCTTCTCCCTTCTCCCTTCTCTCCCTTCTCCTTTCTCTCTTTTTTCCGTGGCTGAACAGGAGCGGCGGCTAGGGGGTTTGGGAATACAGAAAAGGAACTGCACAGGAGGGTCGGGTTACTGTAGTGTCGCTACATTAGCCATCTTTTTTTTCTTTTTCTCCTAAAACTTGTAATATGCGTAACTTTGTGATCCGAACTTGAAATGATTTGTATGAGTAGTCAAACTGAAAGATTTCGATGAGCTCTACGCATTGGTAATCTCCATTACTTCATTAGATCAAGTGACAAAAAATTCAAATTTTCGGTCTCTCTTAAATCCAATCAATCCTCGCTAAAAAATATCACTGGGTCTATATAAAAAAATTATATATCTATCATGCATTCTAGGGTATTACATGCTCTCTCACTCTCTCAGTCTTAGTGTCTCGCTCACTCTATTCTCTTTCTTGTTCTTCATCTTTTTCACAGATCACCTTGCCTCTGTTTGATTAGTTTTTTTGCAAATAAACCGGAGGTGGGGGGGTGGGCCTGTGGGTTGCAAATGAACAAAGACACTATACTTGCCTTTTTCAGAATGCATAAATTGCCTATTTAGAAAAACATTATTGTCTAATGAATGACACTTAAATTGCCTAAACAAATACAATCCATTACAACATTATCATATTTGCTTCATGTGAGTCTCTGATTTCTATGTTGCCTAACGAGTGATACTTAAATGCCTAAGACAATGCAATCCACTATAGCAACCTTTTCATCACCAATAGAGGCTCTCGGGTTTTTATTCTTGCTTCTTCAAGTGTTAGCTTGATTTCCAACAGAATATAGGCACATCCTATTGGTTTGGTAGTTGTTGACTATTAAATATTGGGTCAGTTGTAGCTGTTGGCTCTTGAGAGGGTTATTCAAGCCCATAACGATTGTACTATTGGATTAAACAAATTTATGACACATGCTATCCGTTTTTTTTAACATGCAGGATGCAGGTCATGTGTAGAGAAGTACTCCCTCCGTCCCAAAAAGGATGTCGTTTCGCTTCCCGAGAAAACGATTGCGGTAATTTTTAAAAATAATAAATATCATCGATTAGTATCATAATTAATATTACCGGAAAGATCTTTAGATATAGTTTTTAACAAATTTATTCAGAGATATAAATATTGTACATATTTTCTATAAATCGGGCCAAACTTACAAGCACGAACACAAAAAAAAACATTGTCCTTTTGGGACGGAGGAAGTAAGATGCAAGTCATGTACAGAGAAACTGCACAGATGTGTGCTTTCCTAGGGACTAGATGTATAGTGTTGCTAAAAACTGTGCAAATATGTGCCTTCCTAGGGACTAGATGTATAGTGTTGCTCTAGAAAACTGCAGATGCAAAACTTGTTCTGCGATGGGATGGCCTCTTTAAGAGAAGCTAACTATATGCTTTTTTTTAACGTACTCTCTCCATATAGGAAAAGGAAGTCATTTTAAACAAGGTTTAAGTTAAATATTAGGAATATAAATCATGAATAACTTTTTAAGTTGTTAAGTTTAGAAATATAAAAACCATATGAATGATTTGTCTTGAAAAATACTAAAAATATAAATATATCATTTTGTGATGAGTATTTTTATAAAAATATGAAGTCAAAGTTATACTTTGAAGACCGTGTCGTTGTCATAAACGGACTTTCAAGATGGAGTAAGTATGCATGCAGTACCTGTGGTCCTAATTGGCCTTTTTCCTAACCGTGTTCTGATCTGGGCCGCGCAAGTCGGCGGGAAAAGTTTTGGTTTGTGCGTGCAACAAGACAGTGAGATTAGCATCCTTGCCCAAAAAAAATATAACAATTGCAGTTTTGATTAAAAATGGCACGGCCGTGCGGAGAGGCTAGCTGCTCCTTATTTTTTTGCTATCCTATTTTAGCCATGTCTCCGTTGGTTTTAGCTTTCCGTTTTCATCTGTGGTTTATTATTTTAGTTCTTCGTTATTTTTAGTCAAAGATGTTCTGTATTCATTTTTCAATTTTTCTTTCCCTCCCCTATGTCCGGTGATGTACCCCACCTTTTTTTTTCTTTTGTTGTCTCATGTTTTTCTTATTAATAAATAAAAATAATAAAATAATAACTATAGTGTTACGTGTCTTTTTTAAATTCTTCTCTATCTAATAATCCATGACCGAAATCTGAACTAATTAGTCATCCAATCTAATTTAATCTATATTGATACCTATATTTGTCAACGAAATATTGGCGGCAGTCTACCACGGGTATACCGATGGCGTTGATTTATGGTGGAGGCACGCTATAGACTACAAAGCGAGATGGAGCGTAAAGAACAAAGACACACGGTTTACCCAGGTTGATCTTGCTAGATGCGTAATACCCTACGTCCTGCTCTTCTGTTGTTGATCAAAAAAGGATTGAGATACATGCCCAGATTCTGATGATCCGAGCTGTGTCTAGATGAGTTATCCTCTAGGGGACCCCTGCCCCTCCTTATATACTCTGAAGGGACAAGTTTACAAGTAAAATAGCCTATTTGGTACTATTACAATGTTTGTACGGTGCATGTCGTGTGCCGCACGTCTTCATCTTGTGGGCTAGGCCATCTCGATGGTATGGCCCATGTATAGCCGCGAGGGTATATGGGGGTCATATCCCCACAGCTAGTCCCCGAGCACTATGTATCTTGAAGAGAATGGCGTCTTGACGCTTGTCAACCAGTGATGCTTGAAGTCTTGCATGGTTGATCCAGTCACTTGAGCGGTTGGAGCTTGTAGTTGGTCCGCCGACCAGTTAGGAAGAGCACCACGGGAGCGTCATCGTTTTGCGTCGGTTTGATGAAGTCCCGACCACTGTGTTTGTCAAGTACAGGCTTTGTCGAAAGATGTATGTTGCTCTAGAAAAAGAAAAAATAGCCCATATCTAGAGACGTGGGCCCACTACAGCTTATGATATCAGATATCATTGGCGTTATAGAAATCCGGCTTTTCAGAAAAACCAGAACTAAGTGGTAGGGGTCAGACCCACTTTATAGAATGAATAGGCCCAGTCACTGCTAGGTGACGTGGGCCCACGTAGTCCCCAAGGTTGGTAGAAAATGAGCATCATGTTGTAGCATGCTTTTAAGAAAAAACATGACTTTTGTCGAACTGATCGATCAGTCGGAAGCTATGCCGACCAGCGTATAACCATGGTAAGCAACCAGTCTCTAGACAGACTGGTCGACCAAGCATGTGACTCACGGCCTGGCCGTGGGCCCTGTCCCCAGACTGACTAGTCGACCGGGTCGACCAACTGATCGGTGATGAAGTCTTGGATGATGAACCCCCTCAACTAGTCCAGTCCCCGTGCGTAAAAGATGAGCTCGACAACTGAACTATGCACCTGAAAAATAAACATGAAGAGCGGTAGTACATGATGTACAAATAATTGATCTCTAGAGATAAAATCAGCAGGCTGATGTATTATACTTAGTATAATTGTTAGGCGAAAAGATGGTAAAAACTTTGTTTTTAGCCAGTAAGCCATTTTTAAATAGCGCGAGTAGTGTAGTTCATGCTAGAGACACATGAGCTCGTTAGGTGACTAGGTGACCTCTGTGGAACAGCACGGTGTCGGAACGCTTAGGGCCCTAGTACCGTTAGAGAGCGACTGCTAGTATCTCCTGTGTTCTGTGGCTCGGAGCCGTAACACGTGGTCGGAGAAACTAGAGACAGTGTCTTTTCTAATAGAGTCGAATAGGAGAACATAACTGTTCGGCTTATGAGAAAAACATGCATACATGTTGAAAGAGTTTCGAGCACACTCTGGTAGTGGTCGGTAAAAGTCATGAAGACGTATGTATGGCGAAGACATATGTAGAAGGAACGATGAAATATTAGTTAAAATATAAATACTTAGCTTGTTCGATTCCGTAGTCGATGATGGCGAGGCTGTGCGGTGTGTGGCACCGAGCCGAGGCGACACGAGGCCGGGTGGTGGTCGATGCGTGACCATATTTGGATCTGGGGTCGGTCCAGTGGTCGGCATGGCTCGTGACGTCCGCGCCGGCAGTGATGAACGGTGGTGAAGCCGTCCTTGGCAGATCGATCTTGGATCGGTTCCACCAAGGAAGCTGCCGACGAGTCACAGACGATCCCGAGAGAGATCACGAGATCAGACTTGTCGGTTCCGGTGCTGGACCAGGCTGCACCACCTCCACGGTTCTGGTGGTCGTTGTTGGTATTTCTTATGCATAATTAAAATATAAAGGATTTCGCAAGTTTACGTAAAACCATTGTAGCATTTTACGGGAGTATTTCAGGTATCGTTATTTATATTTTACCACCGGGAAACAATGGATAAAGACATTGATAGTTCATCATCATGTATCTACTAACTAATACACCAACTAGACTAAAGTAGGGGTAACGGTAAATAATAAATGATAGGAATTATGCATATATAACACAATAATGTGAGAATTCTATGATAAAAGAGTAGATAGCTAAAGTGAGAGGACAATGGGAGAGTTCAAGGTTCCTAAATACTTCTCTATTACTTTGGTTCTATATAACTAATTAATGGATATATATAGCAATCACACAATAACACTTCGGGACATCGGAATACTAGTCACGGAAACGGGTGAGAAAGGACTAAGAAGCTCCGACTACGGTCCTACAAACACCAACCCTAACATGGTGGAATATGTCGGCTAGACGCCATGTCTACACTACCGATTACTACCCTAGTCACAATTAATAACTAGAGCACCCGATGCGAACGGAGATCCTATGCTAAAGTATAACAACTATACTAACCAATCAAATGTAATGCATAAAAGTAAATAGAGAAGATGAAATATATTAAAGCATAAGTCTTACAAGAATAGATACAAAGATATACCAGAACTCGATGACTCCTCCGAAGACTCCTCCGAATCCCGGACGAAGCGCCGCTTCTCCCAAACTCTCAACTAGAACTAATCTACTACATTGAAAAGTCTAGCCCTAATTCTCTAGAGGTGAGAGGTCATCTATTCGAGGGACGCCTCTACATCTCCATAATAATGTGATGCCCTCAGGGAGGGGGTCTGCCTCTTTATTTATAGCCCGGTGGGATGAACGTGCGCCGTAGGATCAAACCGACTTAAGCAACGGTGGAGATGCAAACCCTAAGGCGGTAGGAAGCCCTCCGTAGAAGCGGACCCCGAATGGGCTCTGTGGAGCACCAGCCGGCCCCACCCAGTGGTAGGTGGGCCCCGCCTTTGGTGGGTCGCCTTCTCGTGTCTTCTAGAGTCTTCTTGTGTTGGTTTCGGTGTGGAATTGATATCTTTTGACTCCGGACTCCGAATATAGCAAATGATATGTCCGTTTCGATCGTTTCGACGAGCCCGTCGCAATGGTGCAGTTCAATTCCTTATTTGAGATACTTGTATTTGATGAAAAATTATATATACCTACAAGACAAGTGAGAACACCAAAACTCGTGGAACTTGTTAGAATCAAACCCTACAACTATGCTTTGTAATTCATTTTATATCATTTTATACAATAGTTGAGGATTATATTTGGTGTTTAATGACCGTCAACAAGTTCCTCTAAGCTTAACCTTTGCTAGTCCCTAGCAAAGCTAAACTTAGAAACCACTATTGATATCCATATGTTCTTGGCAACTTTCTTGTAGCCCCCTCAAAAGTATACCTGTATTAAACAAAAATTCTTCTCTAGGTTTAAGCAAAACTGAGCTAACATTCAAACTTACTCATATTACCCTTGACTATGGGGCTTCTTAGCTTTTACTTGGGTCTTGAGCAATCGAAAGACAGAAAGATCTAGCCAAGCACTATGTCTCAAGCTCTTCATTCAACTATTATTCTGGAGTTTTTAGATGTTTTTAAATAAAACTCAGGGCTTTCTTTGTATGACACCCTCAAATCTCTCGGTATATGTGGTATTTGTGGATTCTCACCAAGGCAACAATGATGTTATGTCTTTCTTTTCATCCTACAACTAAGGCTTATGTGGAGCTCATAGGTGTGGAGAAAACATAAAGGAACATACTTGCAATGCACATATTGTAAAGTCAAACAATGGATCCATAGAGAAACAAGTCATGCAATCGAATCAAGATTTGCAAGTGTATGGATATGGTGGATATTTAGTGGAAGTGGTGAAACCTAATTCTTGCTCCATGAAGACATATCTCTCTTTTTGGAACTTGGAACTTGGCCAGAGAATATGAGCTATCTTATCCTTTTTTTCTTTCTTCTTTCTTTTTTTTCAGGGGGGCGGGCATCTAAGTACCCATTGTTTTAATATTTTAGACACTTGTCCTTCTTTTTCTAACTCCCTTTTTTTATTTTTTTTCTTTTCTCTTTTTTAGAATAACTTTTGCATAGCTCATACCTCCTTTTGGCACTATAGATTTTTGAGAGATAGCAATAAGAACTTGGAGCATTTATTTAGTGGCTATCCTATAGGAATATTTTTGCTATTTTCTTCCAGTATAGGAGTAAAATATTTTCTTGGGTGAATGGAATGGGATGGCATGTTGTTGCGCCTACTCTAATGTAGAGTAGTGCATATGTAGGTGGAGTGTAAGTGGATCTTGATTCAAGAGTATGACAAATCTCTCATAAGGGTCACCAAAATTGACAAAACTCAATGCAAGACAAGCAGCATATATGTGAAAGTTTATCTAGCCTATCTTGTCATGTTTGGCTTTGGTAGGAATGTAAGCTTTATCATACAAGAGCTCATCATGTAAGGTTTTGCATTTTTCAAAAGAAATCTCCAGAACTCTAGTGTTACTTAGAACAAGATAAACAGTAGCTCAAACTTTTTTCAATCATATCAATCAATCACCTAGACTTAGCTCAAGCATATGCAACCCACAAGTTTTAGGCTCAAAGTAAATCTTCATGTCAAAACAGTCTAAGCTAAAACATAGGAAAACTTAAGTCTAGCAACTAGACACTTTGAGAGCGATCACTTTTATCCTTTAAGATCATCTCTAGAGCTTTCCTATTTATTGACTCATAACTAGATACTTATTTTTATTTGGTTTTACATTTTAAAGACTCACAAAGACTCAACAAACATGGACCTTCATGTGCCCATATATTTTTGGTATTTTTATGACTATAAGGCAGACTCGATAATCGCATAGGTATACTTACCTGATAACTAGGAGATGCTCTTCCCCAAGCTGGATATTGTCGTAGTTGAGTGTTGAAGCCGAGTGGTCCTCACAGAGGAGCTCATGCTTATAAGAGTAAGTGTTGCTAGGAATACTTAAATCTCATCACCCATTAAGTTACTTCCAACACACAGGGGTTAGCTGTGTATCAGAAAGATGTTCTTCGAGTGATAAGGATGAAGATACCTAAGTGAGCTGGCTCTTGGAGTCATCCTGCAGAAAGCTCTCACAAAACACCAAAACTCGTGGAATGGTATTAGGACAAAAAGTTAATGATTAGCCATTTTTAGAGGATTGGGTGTTGTGGAGGTTTTAAAATATTTTTATGATAGCAAAGTATTGCAGCAGGATGCTCAGTTAATATTTTTGGATTTTATAGGTTTATATGCAGAAAGTACACACGCATGATATATATTTTTTATTCTGTAGGCCACCACAGTGAGCATTCCTATAGTTTTTATACCACAAGAGTTTCACGTGGGACTTTTTTATGATGCAAAATAAATGAATATTCATCTATTTATTTTTCTTGATGCAGTGATAGTGTAGAAATGTAAACATGCTAAAAAGAAAATAAACCATGCAATATAAGAAAGTAAATATGGATAACTACCGATGTTATCTCACGGCGAGGGTTCGATGTTTTGAGTCCTTCGAACTGGACTCCTCCTTGCAGTGGTTCATTGATCAAGTATTTTAGTTTGCTCCTAAGGATGAGGATTGAGGTGGTGTCTCCACTAGTGGCGCTTCCAATGGTGGTGTCACCTTCTTCTTTTCTTTATATTAGCATCTTAAAGCCAATCTTATGTGCATCATTATTATTGGTTTAGAACTTCCACTTGTAGAATTTGAGGAATCTCCCCACACTTTGCTTGAAGTGTGTTCTGCTCATAAAGACAAGATAGAGATCAAGTGCATGGGCTCTATTGGTGAGAAACACCAATAGAACCAGAAATTTATTTATTCTCTAACCTTAGGCACAATAAGACTGATGTCTTTTCACATTGTTCATTTACATCTTGGGTGAGAATATCAAAAGTATAAATATGGCATTTAAGCTTACCAGACAAAAGAGTGGATTCGCTTAACCTATGAAAGGATTATTCATCTTTATCGGTTATCAAGATTAATACCATAATTATCATCTTCCAAAAATAAGATATATCATATTTGAGCTTATTTGGTTACGATTGAGATAAAGTGAATGGTGATATGATGTGTACTTCAAGATCAAGAGGAAATGATGATCAGTTACCCCTTAAGATGTTACCTTTATTACTGGAGCATGATGGCACCATAAGGTAAAGGATAGATGGATTTCAATGGTCTGTTTGCATCTTGAGCATCTTGTCTCACATGTTGTACTCCTTTCTCACTCTTCTAGTCTTCTGCTTTTCTTATTATTTTCTTCTCTGCAAGGGATTAGTAGACAACACATACCCGAAGGAATATACTGTTTATGTAAAGTATGGATAGTGTTTGCCAAGGAGTTAAAGATTAATTTATAGCTCATGTTTTAAATAATTCACCATTATTTCAAATTTTCCAAACACGGTTAAGGCAAAGATATAAATTTGAAGAATACCTCTAACCTTGATTTGATTCTATGAAGTCTCCTAATATGATTTAAACATTTTTATACAGGAGAGGATAGTCAGTATATACAACCAAATTCTTATACAAATATGCTTTGGTGTTATAATGTTTAAATAATATTCTGAAGCATACTTATAATAGAGTAAGTAAATTACGGTTTTGAAAACGACATCAAAGTGACGGAGACTGCCCCTCGCGTCGTCTCCCCGGGGAGGCGACCAGGGGGACCCCGTCGCCACCGCGCCTAGCTCCGGCGCCTCGCCTCGGCCGGACGCCGCCGCCGCCCGTCCGTCCTCGCCCGGCGCGCGGCGGGGAGGGGGGCTCAACAAAGCGCCTTCCGCACCATCTCCTCATCCTCGCCCGGCATCCCCCGCTCCTCCCCCTCCCCGCCCTCCCTTTCTCCTCGGCGATGGCGGTCGCCCGGCCCGGCGGGCGGCAGATCCGGCCCCTCCATGGCGGATCTGGCCTCTCCGCGGCGGTTCGGGCCGATGTACCTGCAGCAGCGGTGGCCCGAACCTAGGGTTGGCGGGCGCCTCCGGACCCATCCCTCGCCCGGGGTGGGCGGCGGGGCGGCCGGCCCCCCCCTTAGGCTCGCGACCCGGGCCGTTCCGTCCCCAGCGCTCCCCTCCCCGTCGGCGGGTCGAGCTAGGGTTGGAGCCTACCGTGGGCAGCTCCTTCCCGTGGCGGCGTCCCCGGGGGGGGAGACCGCCGCGGCGTGATTGGACACCGCGGCGGCCTCATTTGTGCGGCCCCCCCCCTCCCTCCAGCGGTGGGGGGCTGGCTCCGGCCACTCACAGTGGACCATCGCGGGCGCCTTTGGTCGGCGTCAGCGGCGACGGCCGGCCCGCCGTGCGCCCCCACTCCCCTGCTGCTTTGGCGGGTGCTAGGCCCCGCCCGCCTTGGCGGTGGCCCTCGCCGGCGCTACTCCACCACTGCCGCTCCGGTGAACGTCGGTCGGACGGGTGGATCGGGCTCTACGGGGCGGTCGCACCCTCCCCCCTTCCCGGACATGGCTCGGCTCGGCCGGGCGGCGGATTTCACGTTGACATCCGACGACGTCCTGGGGTGGTCGCGTCCATTGACCCCGCTGGGGCGTGGAAGCCACGGAGTCGGCTCCTCCCCGACGCGGTGATGGCCGGCCTCCCCAGCTGCGGCAGTGGACCTCGACACCGCGGGTGAAAACCCCTTCCTGGACATTGCGCCGAGATCGACGACGGTGGCACGCCAGCGTCACTACCTTCCCGAAGACGCCGTCTTTCTGGCGTGTCGACCACTTGCTACGGTGCAGCTCGGGAGCGAAAGCTCCCTCGGGTGCATTTATCAACGAAGTTGGCGTCCTTGGGCGTCCTCCCCTTCCTGAAGGCTCCGTTGAAGCACCCTCGGCGCTCGCACCCGACGTCAAGCCCCGCCCCGGCCGATCCTGCTTTGCCATGTTGTGTGTTGTCACTTTCATTTCTCTGCTCGGTCGAAGGTGTTATCATCGCAGTGGCCGTCGTCGTTGTTGGCCCCGGTCACTGACGTTGTGTGCTAGGCTCCTCCTCGAGCGGGCACCGCCGAGTGAGTGATGCCCCTCGTGGGATGCGTGGACTCTGACGACCGCGTCACCTATCGTTGAAATCCTTTGTAGCCGCGATTACATCTCGAGCCGAGATCATTGTGGCGTTGCTTTGCTTGCTCGTATCGGCGTGGGCGTGTTGTTGGGCGTGGAGTCCCTCCCCCTCTTCTTCCTTTTGTCGTGTTAGTTTTGTTGAGCCACAGTCTTTGTGGTTTCGGTGTCGTGTCGTGTCGTGTTGTACTTGCCGATCTTTCGGCCACCTTCTTCTTAATGAAAATGACACGTGAAGTCGTGTTCGAAAAAAAATAGAATAAGGAAGTTCAACAGACTAAAGATATTTATTCAAATAGAACCAAGAATGTGTAGGTGAACCAAAAGAGTATTTTATTTGTTTTACGTTTTAGCATGATATAAGGTCAGGGTAACCAAGACAATTAGCAACATGGTATAAAATGTTGAATGTAGTTTAAAGTTGTATGAGACTTGGGTAGACATACCTTATGTCTTGTAGGGGGATTGGTCCACTATCATGGTGAAGTGTAGAAGGTGTTGAAGTGCTCTTTCATTAATTTCTCACTATCTTAGTCCTTTCTATACACTTGTTCTCCTTTCTTTTTGTTTCGAACCATGATTAGACATTTGTTCTTTCTTTCCTACATAAATGTTAGGTGGACACATACCCGAAGGATTGCAACAAGTTTGAAATGCGGGTTATGGTCCATAATTTATGTGAATTTCATCTATGCTAATGAAAAGATAATTCTTATAATTGCTTTAGCATAGATTGTATTTGTTTGCTGCATTCTAACATGGTTCAAGGCAAAGGTAACTTGCAACAAGAGATTGAGTGAATAAACTTTGATACTCACAGTCCTATCATGGAGAATGAGCTGTGTCTTCCTTTTGTGCAAAGTTATTGGACTTCATCACACGTCTTGATTCATCTCTGATGTGAGTTCATCTCTTGACTTACCCAAATTGAATTTGAGAGTTTCCTGCATGGGTTAGTCCAACAAAATATCTAATGTCCACTACAATAATTTCTAGTTCAATAACCAAACCAAACGCCATGTCTAGTTCTAGTTAAGGAAGACATTTTAACCTAAGCACCACGCTCAATTTAAAAGCCTATGAAAGTATTTTGAGTACTTCTAAACCAAAATTCACTATAGCAAACAAAGGTAGCATGGGAGCACATAGAGATTTTCTCAAATAGAGATGAAAGCATGATCATATATGGTGAGAATATTTTTTTTTCATTTTTAAGTAGAGATGCATGTGTGCAAAGAACTAAACATGCTATGGATTTGATATGAGATGGAGTAGATGCATGGATTATTCAAAGTAAACATGCAATAGAATGCAACAGGATAACTACTCATCTAATTTAAATTCTATGAGCAAGACTTTCTCACCTTTCTTTATCATACTTACCATGAATCATAATGGTATTTGTGATTAGCACAGCGTCTTTATTCGTCACATGTGATGAACATTGAATTCATGTGATGATGACTTTTTTAATCTACACATGGTTAGAATAATATATATATATAAATGTTTATACATACCCGTGAGATTGCAGGGCTTCATTGTTGATGGATCATAAATGTTCAGGCACCCTGGGTTCTTCAATATCTCCCATGTCTTGTTCTTGTGGAATTTTGCCAGAAGGTTGGAACGGTTGATATCCTGCTTATTCCACAACTCAATAAAACAAGGGTTAATCCTACTAAAGCTAGTGGCAGACTAGATTAGCAGATATCAAGATCATTACCAAAATCTTTACGCCAATTGTTTCCCCGGCAACGGCGCCAAAAATGCTTGGGCGTCATTATATAGGCCGAGGTGGAGTAGAGGGCAAGGAACCGCCACGTTATCAATCCGCGTCTTCATGTTGTGTGCACCGTTAGATCAAACCGACCTTAGATCGACGTAGGAATGCTCTGCTTGGGTGCCAAGGAAGCGTGGGAGAAAGACTCCAGAAGGCGGCGGCCAGATGTTGACCTAGGGCGCCGACCGGCGCCAGAGTGGGGCCGGCCGGCCCCACCTGGTCTCCCCTGTGGGTCCCGCTTCTTCGGGTGTCTTCTAGATCCTTCCTGAGCCTGATGACGGTGTTTCCCGACGCGGATAAATTTTGTGATAATTATGCACTCTAATCCCTCTTTTATGCTTTTTTGGAATAATCCCTGGAAAATATAGAATATGCAAAACTCGTGGAACTTGTCAGTTAAAACCTAATATTTTTTTCATTTTTAAGTAGAGATGCATGTGTGCAAAGAACTAAACATGCTATGAATTTGATATGAGATGGAGTAGATGCATGGATTATTCAAAGTAAACATGCAATAGAATGCAACAGGATAACTACTCATCTAATTTAAAGTCTATGAGCAAGACTGTCTCACCTTTCTTTATCATACTTACCATGAATCACAATGGTATTTATGATTAGCGCAGCGTCTTTATTAAATCACATGTGATGAACTTTGAATTCATGTGATGATGACTTTTTTTTAATCTACACATGGTTAGAATAATATATATATATATATATATATATATATATATATATAAATGTTTATACATACCGTGAGATTGCAGGTCTTCATTGTTGATGGATCATAAATGTTTGGGCACCCCCTGGGTTCTTCAATATCTCCCATGTCTTGTTCTTGTAGAATTTCGAGAAGGTTGGAGCGGTTGATATCCCGCTTATTCCACAACTCAACAAAACAAGGGGTAATCCTACTAAAGCTAGTGGCAGACTAGATTAGCAGATATCAAGATCATTACCAAAATCTTTACGCCAATTGTTTCCCGGCAACGGCGCCAAAAATGCTTGTTGGTATTTCTTATGCACAATTAAAATATGAAGGATTCCGTAAGCGCCTGAGAAAACCATTGTAGCATTTTACCGGGGAGTATTCCAGGTATCGTTATTTATATTTTACCACTGGGAAACAATGGATAAAGACATTGATAGTTCATCATCATGTATCTACTAACTAATACACCAACTAGACTAAAGTAGAGGTAACGGTAAATGATAAATGATAGGAATTATGCATATATAACACACACAGGAGAATTCTATGATAAAAGAGTAGATAGCTAAAGTGAGAGGACAATGGGAGAGTTCAAGGTTCCTAAATACTTCTCTATTACTTTGGTTCTATATAACTAATTAATGGATATATATAGCAATCACACAATAACACTTCGGGACATCGGAACACTAGTCACGGAAACGGGTGAGAAAGGACTAGGAAGCTCCGACTACAGTCCTACAAACACCAACCCTAACATGGTGGAATACGTCGGCCGTCAGGGCTGTCACCACCTGGGGCTACCACAACTATATGTTGAATTGGGTGCAATCTCAGATAACCTATAGCCTAGACGCCATGTCTACACTACCGATTACTACCCTAGTCACAATTAATAACTAGAGCACCCGATGCGGGCGGAGATCCTATGCTAAAGTATAACAACTATACTAACCAATCAAATGTAATGCATAAAAGTAAATAGAGAAGATGAAATATATTAAAGCATAAGTCTTACAAGAATAGATACAAAGATATACCAGAACTCTGATGACTCCTCCGAAGACTCCTCCGGAATCCGAGCGTAGCGCCGCTCTCCCAAACTCCCAACTAGAACTAATCTACTACATTGGAAAGTCTAGCCCTAATTCTCTAGAGGTGAGAGGTCATTCATTCGAGGGATGCCTCTACATCTCCATAATAATGTGGTGCCCTCAGGGAGGGGGGTTTGCCTCTTTATTTATAGCCCGGTGGGATGAACGTGCGCCGTAGGATCAAACCGACTTAAACAACGGTGGAGATGCAAACCCTAAGACGGTAGCAAGCCCTCCGTAGAAGCGAACCCCGAACGGGCTACGTGGAGCGCCGAGCGGCCCCAGGTGGGGCGGGTGAGCCCCACCTTTGGTGGGCCCCGCCTTTCGTGGGTCTTCTAGAGTCTTCTAGTGTTGGTTTCGGTGTGGAATTGATATCTTTTGACTCCGGACTCGAATATAGCAAATGATATGTCTGTTTTGATCGTTTTGACGAGCCCGTCGCAATGGTGCAGTTTAATTCCTTATCTGAGATACTTGTATTTGATGAAAAATTATATATACCTACAAGACAAGTGAGAACACAAAAACTCGTGGAACTTGTTAGAATCAAACCCTACAACTATGCTTTGTAATTCATTTTATATCATTTTATACAATAGTTGAGGATTATATTTGGTGTTTAATGACTATCAACAGTCGTCGCTACGCCGGACGCCCATGTGAATGCGCCAACGGTGAAGGTCGGACCCGCCTTGAACTCCATGGAAGCGACGAAGGAAACCATCTTGCTTGCTCCTAAGTGCGCACGCGCACCCCTACTGGCGCCGCCTTCGTCGACGAAATATCGGCGGCGGTCTACCACGGGTATACCGATGGCGTGATTTATGGTGGAGGCACGCTATAGACTACAAGCGAGATGGAAAGAAAAGAAACGGCACACACGGTTTACCCAGTTCGGGCCGCTAGATGCGTAATACCCTACGTCCTGCTCTTCTGTTGTTGATCAAAAAAGGATTGAGATACATGCCCAGATCCTGATGATCCGAGCTGTGTCTAGATGAGTTGTCCTCTAGTGGACCCCTGCCCCTCCTTATATACTCTGAAGGGACAGATTTACAATTAAAATAGCCTATTTGGTACTATTACAATGTTTGTGTGGTGCATGTCGTGTGCCGCACGTCTTCATCTTGTGGACTGGGCCATCTCGATGGTACGGCCCATGTATAGCCGCGAGGGTATATGGGGGTCATATCCCCACAATATTAAAAGGCCAAAAAAATTTCTTATTTCTCCTGTCTTGCCTCCCTAACTACCCGTGTGGATAGCGACAATAAATCATAAGCAATCCAAATTAACTACAAATCAAACAATAGTAGTACGTTTTTCAGTTTTATTACAACCGGTTTGATGATGAGTTGGAGATAGAAACATATCAACTGCAGCATCCAAAGACTTTTCTCAAATAGGATCCACCACGAACCGGTCAGAGCAAATTAAGGCAACACTGCTCCATATATATCAAGCTCAAGTTGAAAGCACAAACCAACAAAAAAGAATGAGATGACCACGGACGAAATCTAGCCATCTTCTAGCTTCATCAAAAAAATCAAACCATCTTGGTGCTAGCCTTGGGGGCTTATCCATCTAGCGATGGCGATCTAGAACAAGCAGGACACGTTAGTCCTAGACCCTTCACAACGCATTGACGACGCGTCCAACAGATCATGGGTTTGCTCCTATAAAACACAACGGCAACGGAGTACTCCCTCCAAGTTAGACACAAGCATCAATGGAAGCAAGCTACATCTCCTAGAAAGCAGCGTTGAGTTCAGGCCTGATCATAAGAAGCAAGCAATCTTACTATTACTAATTAGAGGCCCCAATGGAGGCACCACGTTGATTCTCACCAGATGCGCTAGGAAAAAAAGATAAATCCTAGAAATTCTTACAATAATCAGAAACATCTGGCCTTTAGTTTGGTAGACTTTAATCGTCATCACCGATATTATCCATTGGATCTATTGAAGTTTATTAAAGAAATTACCCACCACTGCCATTATAAAAAAGCTATAAAATAACCTCTTAATTTTGCAAGTAAATTTTCCACCTTTGCCATTATATGATATTATCTCTTCATTTTCTTCTCTCTATTGTATAAAAAAAAGAATAGAAGAAAAAAAGACTAAAAATAGTTCGGTCCGTTCGTTAACATCTTCATAGTCTATCTGCCTGCCATTCTTATCTCTTCCGAGTATTTCCCTCCCCAACGACACTCCGATTTCCATGGATGAAAACCAACCGGTAGTTTGCAAGATGGAAACAGAAAAAGGAGGAAAGAGAAAAAAATCAAGCGCAGAGATAGCCCTGGACTCCGTCCGGCGTGTCTTAGCCAAGCCTTCCATGTCACCGTCGTCAGGATCACCATGAAGGCACCAATCACATAGCCCTGGACTCCTACGGTAACCGGTAACCTTGAGGTTCATGGTTCAACAATTAGAGAGATCGTCTCGAGTCTTCATCTTTCGATCTAGCTCACCATTACAAGCTGTAACGGGTTACCTCGTACCTGACCAGATACAAGACCTCACTCACGTTAAACACTATCATTAAAGGAAGGGGAAATAAAAAAAAAAAGGAATTGAGCTCCATAAAAGCAACTTACAATATGTACGGTTCAAAGATCCCTAGCCAGATCCTTCTTTTCTTGATAATATGTTCCCTTGTTATTCCTCAGTGTAATAGCTTTTGAACCCTCCCCACTTCATTATGTACGACGAAAGAGTTTCCACTATGAAAGGTAGAAAGAAGATTTGGGGTAGTTAGTCAGATGGACATAAGTTGCCTTCCAGTAGATCTTTAGCAATAGAGCTCGCCTATAATTCACACCCCATGTAACGAATTGAATAGCTAGGTTGGCTTGCATTTCATCTACAAATGATAGATTGACCAACCTTCTTTCGTTAATAGAAGGAGACGCACTCGTTCTGCTTTCATTTCATACGGTTTGTTTTTCTTACTTTGACAACACATAGGGGAATCCTACTTCACTTTCTTTTCCACTATTTACGACAATATGGAGCTAGCCCGATTGCGGCCCATCTCTCCTCTCCAATTGGTCGGCTCGCTCCATCTAAACAAGCCCTACCTCACAACCCCTTCAAAGAAAGCCCCTACCTATGAAGTAAGGGAAAGATGAAGGTGCAATACCTAGCAGCTCAATCGAAACCAACCATAGATGTGATGGATGGAGGAATGGCTAAACGGACCAACCATAAGAAAGAGGCGGTTGCCTAAAAGCTAGGGATCGTGTGGCCTATTTCTTCTACTACTAGGTGGGGTTTTCCATCCATAAAATGTGAATTGGCTCTGGTGAAGCTTATACTTATACCTGTTGTGCTCTCTATTCTAGTCTAGTGCGCCTAGAACTGTGAAGCAGATGTTTGACTCTTGAATGAAAGATGCATCTGAGAAAAACAACCCTACTACCCTTCATACGCCCCTTGGCTACGCCTATTACACCATGCTACTCATCACTTGCCTATCTCATTGAAAGAAGAGAGCGAGCTATGCCCTTAATCCAAGAAGAGAGCGATAGCGAGGGATAGGAATAGCTAATCTAATAACCAAGCCTTTCAGCTAGTAATGAATTGAGACTAAGTCTAGGTTGCCCTCAAGAAGGGAAGCACGAATAACGAGTTTATATGCCTACAGCTCTGAAACCAAACATATTAAACACCTAGGGGAACTTCAAGGCATCCATAGACATATCAATTAAAAAATAGATTGGGAATACACGGGGTGATCTAAAGGGACTCGACACAAAGGGAAAAGCATTACCACTATATTACTACTTCCGATCCTAAGCTTAAAGGCTTGACTCATCCTACACTTAACTAACTATATCATTCTTTACTAAACTGGCTATTAGTCGGTACAACACTTCTTTGAAGGCATAGCTAAAAGACGCATTCTACTTTTGCTTTCGAACATATATTACTGGCCTCTAACCAAGGTTGACTGATACGCTCATTAGGGAACTTAGGCACTCGGAGAACCTATGAGGACAGGATAGTCAGCAACGGGTTACACCGAGAGAAATCTCTAACAACTCACTGAACACTCTACTTTCCACTGGGCTCTATTTTCCACTTCTCACTACAAATATTAAGCTATAACGGGTTGTGAATCCTAAGAGAATAGAATCTAGACATAAATACTTACTAGGTGGCTACTTTGGGCTACTGATTCTACTGCTACTGATCTGAATTTGACACACCTAGGCTCATTGAGAGGCTTACTTACTAGTCCACTAATAATGATTGGGACTAAGAACTCTCATACACTTCAGACTATATTGAAAAAGGTCAATCCTTCACATAAACATTGATTGAAACAGCTTACGCAACCCGATGCTATGATCATGATATGATTTACCGGACTAGCCGGCATACGCTCACTTCCGTCAATCAATGATATCACTCACCCCGCCAGGATGGAGGCCAAGCCGACTTCGAACAGCTTGAATCTCTTTTCAGTGAGGGACTTAATAAAGTAAGTAAAGAATGATCGATTCGATAGGAAGCACAGGTTCAAGGAATAACCCTTGGATGCTGATCTCTGGTTAAAGGATTAACCGTCGGATAGCGAGCAGGAATCAAACCAGCAATTGAATCTTGTCGCTACTTTGGCGGAGTAGACCGAGGGGGAATGTAGAGTATAGTTTACGACAAAAGGTAGGACCAAAGGATCGAAGAGTGCGGCCTACTGTACTTGAGGATTAGGAATATGGAAGATAGGGTTCTCCTAAGAATAGTATAGAAGCAAGGGTTATTAATCGTTGCGCAGATGTTGGTCCAATCTAGCTGGGCTGGATAAGAATCGGGCAAACTGGCAAACATCGGACTCTCGGGAATCGTGCACTTCAAGCGGCTATGGGATCTCCGTCTATTGTGCAGCTAGGTCTTTTGATGGCATGGCCTTGCCAGTACAACTAGAGAATCGTAGGATACCTATGATTCCACTGCCGCCTACTCTTTCTTGTACAGTCAACGAACTAGCCGGTACAGGATGCCAGTGCTTTTCTTTCCCTAAGAGTAAGCAGACATATCTTCACCCAGACTAGGTGTTAAATCAACGAATTAGCTGACATATGCTTTCATCGTTCAAATAGTCGAACCGATCCAGTTGATCAGGTACATTTTACGCATGAATGAATTTTCTTCCAGATCAGGCTTTTAGTTTTAGCTCGATATTAGGCTTTTAGTTTTGGTCATGCAAACAATAAAATCGGTCGTGTTATCCTGCCTCCATTAGTTTGTATCAATGTGTTGGTCAGATGTTCGCTGTTCGCTCTGCTGTATTGTTCATATTTTAAAGTGGTCCCTGATTTATGTGTTGCATCTGTCATCGATTGATCCTTAGCTCCATTGGCTATTTTCAAAATTTTTGTTTTCAATAACAAGTTGGTCGTAGTAGCACATGGGCTACAAATAGCATGTTGTGAAGATTAACCTCAATATTATTTTTTGTAGACTTGATTAATTACTTTGGTTAGTTTGTATACAAATTACCCACT
>JADLZL010001817.1:0-12956 GCA_015844335.1 Chrysopogon serrulatus
GACTAAAGGGTTCGCCAGGCCTTACCGCCTGCTTAGTTGCTTTTAGTCCCAAATTGGTTTTCCAAACCGGGACTAAAAAGTGTTGCCATTTTTTCTATTTTCATTTCCTTTTTCTTTATGGTTTAATTTCAATTTAATTTAGTTATTCGTATACGGATTGTATGCTGCTAATATACGGATTGTACATCGCTAATAATTCATGAATTATACACTAATAAAAATATATGGAAGTAGATAACATAGAGAAGAGGCGGTTAAAATAATTTGTTTACATATTCATACATGCATGAAATAATAAGTACGTGGAACTTTATCCACACAAAATATTGTTATCATGTCCTTCCAATTGCACTCGGTCTCCAATCCTAATCTAAGGTGGTCCTCGTAGTATCAGTGCTACTAGGTATAAGCAAGTTACGGTTGTAGTAGTACTCGCGCCAGTGGGAGTTATGACTTCATCCAAAAGAAATCCTAATATTACCTCTTGAATTGTTTTGATCTTGTCATCTGCTAGGCACTTTCGCAATCTCCACATTCTCTGCAATCTAGCAAGTACTATAAATTTCTAAGTACTATAAATTTCTACTCACTATACTATTATCATCAAGTGATATAAATCTCTAAATTTGTAATAAGCTACCATAAACTACTATAAGCTATAACTTATCAAGGTATACATTTTCATCTCAAAATAATGGCATAAAAAATAAAGAAAAATCCACCATTATTAGCTACTATATAGTAATGAAAAAACTAGCAAAATTATATCAAGTACTATAAGCTACCTTCATCCAAACATGCAAGTTTATCATTCTACTTTGTGCATACAAATCATAGAAATAAAGAAAAAAACCACCACTACATTCCCATTATAAAACCATAAAATTCTCCTATTCTAGATTATGAAATGAGAAATGGCATGGATGAAACAAAAGAGGACAAAGTAGGTTACCTTTAGAACAACAAAATAGATGGAGGAATCGAGGTAGACCACGATGATGAAGAGCGGAGAGTAGACCGGCCGGAGTTTGAAGATGAAGAACAAAGACAGAGCTTGCTTCTAGCTTGAGCTCGGGTTGGGGAAGAAGAAGCCGGTACATATGGTCGACCTTTAGTCCCAGTTCGTTATTAAACCCCGGACTAGAGATCAAGTATTAGTCCCAGTTTGAAACCACAATGGGACTATATCTTTTAGTCCCGGTTTAAACCACTAACTGGGACTAAAGGATTAATTCCGGTTTGGTCACAAACCGGGACTAAATCTCCCCGGGCATGCAAAGGCTGCTACCATAGCCGTTGACAATTGGTTTTAGTCCCAGTTGGTAAAACTAAACTGGGACTAAATCTATTTTTAGTCCCAGTTGCAAATTTGTTTGGGACTAATGCAATTGAACCAAAGCCCCTTTTCTCTAGTAGTGAGAAGAACTCACAAAAGACAATTCACAAAATACGAGTTATATTGTTGCCTGAACACAAAAATTATTTGGCACCTAAATATAGGACATATATATGTATGGTGTGTTTAATTCACAACATACAGTATGAGTCATATGGATGCTGATTTGCTAATAAGGTAGTAGGTCACTGCTGAGGAGGGTGTTTTAAAGCTGCGTGCTATCAACAATAACTTGCCATGCAAAGAACATGCACCCTCTAATTTTCAAATCCTGCCTCCAATCTAGCTATACTCGAGGGGCACGTAGATGTACACGAGTATGTGCATCCAAAGTGCATATTAGTGGTGTGAGCTACTTGTCCGGTGATATTGATCCAAAGCACTTTTGTCCATATTTGAATATTTTCTTGGATATCATATACTGTCACACGTCTAATACAGCCAGTTGGCGGAATAATTGAGTCACCGATGTCCAAGTGGAGGAGGCACCAGACATCCCCGACCCCGTGCCCTAGATGGGCCGCACTGGGGGGGTGCGCACGCCGTGGCTGTCGCTGCCACTGTCATCGCCACGTCATCAAATTAATATCTAGTTACCTTAATAGAGTTTTAGTAGGCTTGAAAAGGTTTGAGATTGTTTAGGAAACAAGAATCCAGCTACCATAAGGATCCTGAAATTGCTTAGGACCAAGTCTCCTTGGACTTTAAATACAAGAAGAGACCTTGTAATCATTAGGATCAATCAGAAAATAGTCGAAAGATCTAATTCCTCTCCCTTCTCTCTATCTTGCCGCCACCCTCTCTCTCTCCACTTGCACCGTGTCCTCCTCCTCCTCCAAATCCTAGCCGCCGCTTTGCTTAGAGCCGTTGCCCACTGATAGGGACGTGATTCCCGATCTTCCGTCAGGTACAAGATAGCTATCGATTTAGTCGAAGAGCGACACACTGATCCTGCTTCAGATCACAAAGCCGACCCTGCAACCTTAGCACCATGTATCCTCTAGTTATTAACCATGAAACAATCTGGTTGACCTCACCAAGAAGGCTAATCCCTGCTGCGAATCGAAGAACACAAGCAAGAACAAGATAAAACGCAACTCCAGTGAAGTGATAATTGTAGATATATGGTTAAGATCTCGAATATGGGGTTTCACAAATTAATAACGACGACTATTTAGAGACAAATTGATCTAAAGCAAAACCCAAGCCCAAACGAAGACCACGGCTACTGAATATAAGGTCTAATTGTCGTCGCACCCTCTGCTGGACGCACGGCCTCCTAATGGGCTCAAACATGATACAAGGTCCAACGGACCAAAAAACGGTGAATTTCTAATCCGAATCACACAAATTTCCAATCTAAAAATATATATCCATTCCTTCAATGGCCCAAATAATGAATTAGTAATATACCCAAAATAAATCCAATAATCAAGAATATAATACACATGTATGACCTGTATAGATATTTATATTCTTATTTCGAGCTACATTATGTGTGTTTGGCCAAAAAAAACAACAACAAGAGAGCCAATATTCTTCATGTGTAAAAAAGCGACCAGATGACAGACCCTCTGAAACAGGGGCCAAAAAATACCTCCGAACTGTCCATTACAATTCACTTAGCTAGCACTACTGCACTAGTATTATTTTTTTTACTCGACCATCGCCACTAGCAAGCAAGTGCCACTCGAAGGCACCAGCTTAAAATGATTAAATTGGCGAATTGATCCGTGAAACAAACAGGCATTTTTTTTTGATTTGAGTTGAATTAACTAAAAAGCAGCTAAGCATGCAGCTTCGACGAGTTGTTTGTTCTTGTCATCATTTCATGACGACGGAAGAGCGGCGCGCGGTCTCGCGACTCCAGTATGCAGCGCCACGCAGGCACAACCAGGCATGCAGCATGCCGGCGGCACTAAGCGAGGCCAGCGATGGCGAGGCTGCCACCAGCGGTGGCACGCTTGACGAAGCGGCCCTTCATCCGTGGCCGCTTCTCGGCGTTGAGCTTGCGCACCTCGTACCGGATCTTCTTGGAGAATAGCCGCGTCCTCCGCTTCTCCCGGTACCGCGACACTCGGGCCTCCCGGCCGCCGTCCATCCCCAGCCTCGACGTGCCCAGCAGGTCGTCGCCGCCGCCGTGGCCGACCACTCCTCCCACAATCCACATGTTCTGTATGCACAGCCAGAATCCATGTCGACGTTAACAATAATCACTCCCAGTGAACCTATGCAATCTGCATGCACGCAGTGTCACGCGAACGTACCGTGTAGTCGTGGGGCCAGCTGTCGTCGAGCTTGACGTGTGGTCGCTCGCCGCCGCCGGTCCACGGCGAGCTCCCCCAGCTCTGGATGATGGCCTCGTAGTCGAGGGTGAGCGAGAGACTCGTCTGCAAGAACTGGGCGGCGTCGGCCCCCGTGTCGCTGCTCGCGGCCTTTTCGTCCATCGTCGTCGCGTCCTCAGGCGAGCCGTAGTTGAAGTCGATGTCCAGCATCTCGTCAGACGCCTCTGGGTCCAGCTCCAGGCCGTATGCCAGCGTGCCACTGGCTTCGCAGCAGGCACTGCCGCCGTCGGTCTCCACCTTGACACGCGTGGCGTCGTCGTCGCCCATTTCCACTGGGTCGAGGAGGCCCAGCGTCTCCATGTAGAACGACGACGACCCCTCCTCGTTGCCGTCGTCCAGGCCGTGCCCGAGGAGGGCTTCCATGTCCGCGGCGAACTCCCTGAGCTCGGCGTCGGTAGGCTCGAAGTTGGCATGGCCGCCGTCGGGGAAGAACTGGACCAGCGGCGGCGCCGCTGCTGGCGTCTCGGGGTCAGGCTTCGCCGGGTCCTCGACGGCGCCGTCTTCGTTGCAGGACGACGCGAGGGCGGCCGCGTCCTCAAGAGGCGGCGGTGGCGAGCAGAACTCGGCTAGGGCAGGGTCAAAGACGGGCACGCGGTAGAGCAGCTGCTCCTCCTCGACCTCGAACTCGCCCTCCTCGCCGTTCCGCCCGTCGTCGGGCGAGTCCCCGCCTGCCGCCGCCGCATGGGGCACGACGACGAGGCGCCGCGACCGCGACAACGCCTGCCCGACGCTCTTGGCGTGGTGGCCGCCGCGCGGGGTGCGCGCCTTGCGCCTGAACCACGCGGGCACCACCTCGTCGTGGCGCTCGCGCTTACTCGCCGCCCGCGTGCCCGTGCTAGGCGTCGTCTGCAGCGGAGACGTGGGGCGCAGGCGCAGCCGCTCGTGCCGCCGCGCGAGCGGGTTCGCCGAGTGCACTGACGTGTCGCACCCCTGGCACAGGAACGCGTCGTCCGCCGCGCAGTACCACCTCGCCCGCCGGCGCAGGCACCCGTCGCAGGCGCGCGCCGCCTTGCCGCCCACCACCGCCGCCGCCTTCGCCGAGCTGCCGGTCGTCGCAATCATTTCTCTTCGAAGCGGAGTCCAGCGATCTTGCTAAGCTTCTGTACGCTTAATGTAGGATGGGACAACTACTATGGTGTATTCACATGTGCTGATGCGCCGACTAGGGTACACACTGAGTTTCTTTCTGTACTGTAGATTTACCCACAAAAACATTGTGCCGAAAATACCGCGAGGTGCAGTTTTGTAGAACCAGGGGAGAAGATGGGCCCATCTTGTGCGCCTTTTGGGTCGTACCGTCTGCACTTTGCACTTTTGGTGTCACACGGTGGGGCACCAACCTGCAGGTCTTATCTGCGACGTGATTGGTCGAAGGGCAGGGCAGCATCCGGGGCGGGCGCCTGTGATTGGCTCGGACGGGATTTCCAGTGGGGCCACCACGTTTAGCTACGCAACGCCTAGAGCCCTTTTCCCCATCGCTCTCACGGTTGCTGTGGGTTCCTGCTGGCAATGGGACCGCGCGGGCAAGGAGAGAAAAGTCTTTGTTGGGCACATTATTACTGCAATTACTACTACTATTATGCTTCAAAATATTTCTTGTTGTATCCTTTAGGGCTCATTCGTTTGGGGCAAAACTACACCAGGAACGATTCTGGCTACTAAAAGCTTTATACAAATTAAATAGCAATCCTGCTCACGAACAATTTCTAGCGGTCATTCCTGTTCAAACGAACGGGCCCTTATTTAGAATCTTTCAATTTACGTGAGTTATTTCAATTGCATGACCTCTAATGCAGTATCACAAAAAAGTTCTCCATTCCCATTCTTTGAACTATTACTTATAAAATCATCTTCCAAATGGGTTCCTGATTAGATTCGTCTAATAAGTGATGGCTAAGGTTGGCAAAACGAGTTAAAGTGGAGATTTGGATTTTGCATGTATACAGCTGACGACGACTACATTGGATCTTTTTGTATGTTTATGCATTCCATGCCCTCACCACAGAGGTGAGCAAAGCGCGTGCATATGCCATATACTCCCTTTGGTTTTTTTATTTACATGTTATATTAGTTTTGTCCTAAGTCAAATATTATTATCTTCGATAATCTATTTGATAAAAATCTTATAGTTTCATAGTCTATGAATTATAGAGTATGAAAGTACTTCTCATGCTCAAAACAAAATTTATATATATATATATATATATATATATATATATATATATTGAAATTGATGATCAAAGCTAATACGACATGTGAATAAAAACGATAGTAGCAGCATAAGCTCGATCGCCGCATCCTAACTCCTAAGGTATGGTCCCCTAAGGAAGATATGTGCTCTTAGCTACCATGCCTGAAATTTGGAAAGCCTACAAAAACTGGCACACCAATATTTGCCCTTGGGTCCACAATGGAGAGATTTAAATCGTTTTCGATGTTGATGCTGTGGAACATAGTGGTTGATGGCCCCTTGGAACGTTGCAGTGTGGTCACCATTGGCTTACGAAACACTCGGGCTCATAGAGATGCCGCCTTGATTTGCCAGAATTATACAAGTCTTATCCAACGAAGATAATGCCATGTAAATTGCAGAAATCTAAATCGAAAATAGAAAACAATATAATGCCCTATGCGATGCGTTTTTTTCTGCAATCTGCACTTGGTTGCCATAGGAGACTAAATTGTTCATATATAGTCACAAAGTTCTCAGCGCGTGTAATACTATGTCATGATCAAAGTAACAAGGGTTGAAAAATATACATAAATTTGCTTTGAATAATTGTAGTGAGTAATCTTTTAATACTATGGCCATACCAGTTTGAGATTGTACTCGATATTCTTCCATTCACTCCTTTATGATGGGTTTATTTGTTGATAGCATGGTTCACCTTCGATAAATAGAGGTATATGGGTAATTTCCGTTAACTACTAATTTGTCCTGAAAATCTTAGAACATCACGTTTTTTTGCGACAAGGGAGTAGAAAACTGTCCATTTATTTTTGTCAAAATATTTTTTAATCTCTCAGCATAAATGATCTAGTCTCACATGTTTGAGAGCTGGCTAACAACCATTAGCACTGAGGAACATAACTTGATTTTTTGACTGGGGTTGTAACTCTTTGTTGGACACTTTGGTGTATTAAAGAAAAATATACATAATTTATGTAGATTACATTCAGGGGACAGAGTCTGATTGGTTGTATTACCTTAGTATGCATTATTAGATCTTATATATGTAGCATATCCTAAGCCAACACGAATGTATGCAGTGTTTTGGTGTTTGGTTAGGCTACAGAAGTAAAGTCGCATTTGACAAAATTGTGTTTTGGTTATATGCAGACTTGCATGGTACATGCATGTGGAATGGGGATATTTCTTTTTTTATATGCACATTGTCTAATACGATCAACTATGGCATACTAGCTGACGCACCATTAGGCCCGCTTTGAATACCATGCAAGTCTGCATATAAGAGTCTATGTAGGTAAACAAATGCAAGCAAACTGCATTGCAGATACAGACTAATATAGAGGCAACCAATCAGACCCATCTGACTGTGACTTTTGTTGTGTTATTCCATCATGGATATAAGTAAAACATTTTGTTAGACGAGCAAAGCATTAGAGATCGTTGCTCTTGGCATACTTAGCTAAGAATAGATGGAGAAGCAATAGCAGAATTTGCTTATGATTTTTTCTTTCTTTTATTTCTGGCCTTTCCCTATTGTTCAAGATTATGAATTGAGCTAAAGCGCCTTATAAGACCGAACCCCCACCCCCCCCCCCCCCGCAGATTGTAAAGAATCAATTTATTTTTATAGGAAAATTGTAGAACAGAGAAAATTCCTACAATATGTCCAAAAAGGCACACGTTGATTTTATCAACTACAGAGTCCTGTTCCAACGACCTGAAGTGTTATGGATACACTGCGATAATGTAACATAGAAATTTCCGAAATAATGTAACATAGAAATTTCCGAATTAGCAATCACAGGGAGCAGCCTACCTCGCGCGAGACTCTCAGAGGTCTAGCGCACCCAGCTTGCTGCAAGCAAGCTAATCAATCTCTCGAGATTCAGAATTCCATCCCGTACCTGCAGGAAGAAGCAGGGAATTGGGGATGAACATGTCACATCCACACATCCGAACGACGGCGAATGGATTAGCACTTATATGTCGCATCGATCGAATAAGGTGCAGATTGTCCGCTAGCTTCTGATGCGAATGCAGCCTCCGTGTCCACGAGTGAGCCGTTGCAATCACTTCCGACATTCTCCATCTATCTACTGCTTGTCCGAAGGTTACAAATCCACTTGGTAACATACTCCTTTATTCTGGGACGACATTAGTTTATTTTTTCTGATAACAAAAAGACTATTGATTCAGTCAAAAAAACAAAAAGACTATTGCTCGAAGGCAAAGTGTGTAACCTAACTGTGTTACGGTACGGTAAAGGTTATACTGTGCAAGTAACAAGAAATGGTGGGTTCAAACAGCCTGTGCACAAGCACAAGAACGTCATCTAGGATGTATTTGGAAAGCGAGATTTATATTTTTTTTTAGATGGAGAGAGTAGTAGAACGTATTCCATTCATCCCAAAATAAGTTATACTTTTTTACTTTTAGACATCTTATTTGACCATTTATCTTATTTAATTTTCTTTATAGGAAATAGGTCATTATTAAGATATCTCTAATAATAAATACTCCATTTGTTCTAAATTATAAGACATTTGACTTTTTCTCTTCAAGACTCGTCTTATTCAAAAATTTATACAAAATATCACCTATTTTATTGTGGTTTGCTTTATTAATAAAATTCTACAAAAATAACTTAAATTTGACTATGTTTGTATAAATTTTTTAGAATAAGACGAGTAATCAAACTCAGGGTAAAAAAGTCAATCATTTTATAATATAGAACGGAGGAAGTAAATCATAATAGAATAAATCATATTTATACAACAGTTTGAATAGACGATCAAACAAGAAGTCTAGAAGTAAAAGGAGGTCACTTATTTTTGGATGAAGGGGGTATAAAACTTTTCTCATATGATGTCGACATAAGAAAAAAATTGATTTTTTGTTGGTTTTGAAGTATTTTCTGCATTTTATTGGCAGATTCTTAGCTGATGGTGTGGTAAACTTTAGAGGCGCATGAAAGCAGGCAGTGGGATCAACCACTCATACCAGCAGAGTTCTTTGAACAATATAGGATAACGAAGAGATCTCTCTCGGCAGGTGCTCCTCCTCCCAAATGGGACAGCATAGTGAGATATGGAGCTGAGTGAACTTAGCCGGGACATCAACGTCATGCCCATCCCTGCGGTCCAATGGGAGAAGGTGGATGAGGGTAGCTAGTCTTCATGATCCAAAGCATGTCAATTGCCAATTTGCACGGCCAGATCTTGGTCCTATGTGACTGATGTCCATGTCAATGATGTGGACACTACACTTTTTTTTTTGGAAATTTAAATTTACTAGCTACACTACAAGTTCAGTAAAAAATAGCAAACTAAAATAGTACAAATTTGTCAAGCAAAAGAGAATAATGCTATAAGCATGCACAATACTATTGTCGAATTGAGCCGAACTAGGTAGTCTTAACATTTGCTTTACTTAGGTAAATTAAGGTCAAGTAGACCGTTAATAAAACCAGTAATAATAAAAATGAAGGAAAACAACGGCTGAGCAAACAAAGTAAGATTTGTATCGTCAGCTGGTGGGGCTAGTGTTTATCCACTTGATTCTTTTGTCCTTGTGAAGGAACTTTTTTCCAACCATCTTTGTCTTCGCATGTACTGTATACTACTATTTCACTCCAGATACGAATATATTCCAGGAAACTCTATTTTGAGGAGATTTAGCTTGCATGACGGGACACGTGTCGACTTGTGACGCTGTGAGGGCAGAAACCCAACATGTATTCGCTGCCGTACAATTGCTCCACTGCGTCCCTTTTTTTCAACCCCTCCTCTCATCCTCTGCTTCAGTTAGTAGCAATGCGACTAGGAGTCGAGGCTGCAGTTTTTACCGAATTGCTCAAAACTCGAGGCAAATTGAAAGGATGATTTGATGCAAGTGCTGCGGCATACATTATGGGCCTATTTAGTTGTTCGTTGGCTCACCGCGGCCAGGCTACATACATGGTTCTTTGTTTAATTCCTTGCACTTACATAGCTTTGTTTGAAGGAGAAGTCGTTTGGTTGCCCGCGTGAGTATAGATTATGTAATATGAATGTATCAAAATAAATACTAAAATATTAATTATTTATGATATTATTTCATAATAAAATTTATTTTAGCTAATCTAATCTTAATTTGTTTTAAAACTAGTTAATATTCACTAATTGTGCACTAATGATATCATTGGCTATGTTAATCCTACACGGCGCAAGCCTCGCTCTCGCCGGATGCGACCAGTTTTGGCGTTCCCCTAAATGTAGCATCTTTCATGCTTTGAGTAGCGTGCGAGCCAGCCTAACCATCCATTCAGCTAACCAAACACAAACACTTGCACTCCAATAGCCTGACCCAACCCTCTTACAGGGTACTAAACACGCTCTATTTGTATGGCGCCTTCCGCAGGAGTGGAGACGGGGGCGGCCCTCCGCCAACAGCCTGCTAATAACCTAAATATCTGGACACTAACTTACATAAGCCCTGCCCCCTAATTATAAGGCTAATTTTTAAGTAACAGTTAGAGCCTACGATAGAAGCAAGCCAACAGCCCAATTAGGGGGAATATGAAGAGACGAGCATGAACCTGATGGGAATACGAGCAGCATGGCAGTACGGCTGTTAATGTGCTCTCCCGACTGTTTGGCCTTTCGTCTCGGCCCTCTCACAGCACGTCAGGCGGCAGCAGGCCAGCAGCTTAATACGAACAGGAAGCGGAAGGGTAAAGGCAGGACAACGACACGCCAGACGCCGCGTCACGCCGTCGCCGCCAGACGCCGCTGCCGTCTTCCGTCTCCACTGACCGACTCTCCGTGACCAGCTGCCAGGCACGCTGTCTTGTGTCTTCATATTTCCCCTTTTGTTCTTTTTAGGGGCACATAATTTTTTATCTAGATTAATGATCGCTATTTAAATTTCCCTTTCAAATTTAGGTGATTTGAAGAAGAAAAAAACATTTAGAGCTTGTTTGGTAATTTATATTGAAAAGGCATTGGCTAAAAAGATCAATAATAATGATGATATCATTAATGAATATGATCTTGCCGGTAGTCATAGAACTAAGTTTAAATTAACACAGATGTAATTTTAGTCGCACCTGACTTGCTATAAGATCAGTGAATCAAACTTGGATTTGTTTTGCTTGTTATTTGTGTTGCTCTGGTGAATTAACTTGGTTATGTTTTGCTTGTAATTCATTTTTGTGCAAATATAATTATAAAGTTAGTTCACTAAATTTTTAATTAACGATAATATTGAGGATTTTCATGTAAATTACCTTACACAATAGCACTATGTATTGTGTCATTTGGTCCAGCTCGACGCCGCACGATAGGTGGAATCGCCATTGAAACTTTGCTGCTGCTACACTGCGGCCGACGAGGCAGCAAGCCTCGTCCTTGCGCCTCATCTGTGTTAGCCTCCTCTTACCGCGCTTGACACTGAAGACGAACATGTTGTCCTCTACTTTGACCTCTTGGTGGCCTCCTTGTTGATGCTGGGGAGGTCGATACTAAACACGTGCACCTTGGGGGTCTCCTTCAAAACTCACGTTGGTGAGAACGGTGCACTGCTCGGTGGATGTCCAAAAGTCTAGGAAGAGTGGGCTAAACATATTACTGCTGCGCATTAGTGATACTAGTCCATCAACCCGTGCTTCGTACGGGTTAGAATCTTAAAACATAGCATTAGTTATTGTTAAATTCCTATAACTACTGTTTTACTTATATTAACTTTTTATGCTCATTTTGTAGTAAAATAGGCATAGCAGATAATATGTAGCATCTATGTACTTGTGATAACTGATGAATTACTTATCTATATATTTTTTCATTCCCTTTTTCGTAGCAAGTCTATGTATTTAGAATATGCATTTAGTTGAAGATTTAGCTTAGACTACGGTGGTTGTTGTAGTCAGCCCATATCTATACATGGCACCATGAGTCTAATTTTATTTTATTTCAAATTTTAATATTATTGATTGCTAAATATTTTTTAATCCCAATTTATGTTCAACAGGATATTGATATTTAAGAATTATAATGGTTGTTTACTTCAAGGGAATATCAAAGCGTAGAAAGGTATAGTCAAATGTGAATTATAATTATAACCTTCACACATCCCAAGATGTTTAAATTTTCTTTTTAAGGAATTATACGTGCAAACATGGTTATACTATAAATATAAACATGCAAGCATGGTTATACTGTAAATATGAACATAGCAAACATTTTTATTCATGTATATTTCATTTATAATATCAAAAGTAACAACATATATAAATTATATGGTATATTATATTTACTAATATAATTTTAATAATTTGTATTTTCATTATTGTTGAGACACAACATATATATTTTTTTCACTAATCATGCATGCCTACTTGAACTACATGTATCTTTACTGTAATCAAATTCTAATAATATCGTTAATATAGGCGTATAATATAGATATATATGTCTAATAGTTATTTAAATAAAGTTTTTTAACAGAAGATATTGATAATTTAGATGTAAATTCTAAGGGATGTTTTAGTTTTGATAACACTAAAAGAAGTGGTAATTTAGATGCAAATTTAAGGGGTTACTTAGATTATCAATTACAATAGCAGATAAATAACTTTGCATTTTTATGTTTAGTTTAGATGTGTTTTCTAATGGAACAGTGGATAATTTAAATACAAATTCATGTGTTTTTAAAATAATTGCAAAGCTGGTATTTATATAGAAAATAAATAGATTTGATGGTTCTTATAATCAATATTTTTTGAAAAGAATTATTATAATCAATATTGATTAGAATTTCAATGGTTTATCATTGTTTTAGCGGAACTCATGTTGATTAATATGAAGGCTGCATTGGAGACCCTTTGTTAAATTTTTAGAATTTATTTTTTTAGCTCTATATGTATTTAGTTCAAACTTAAGCTTAAGTTTATATAAGCTATGTTGTCTCCCTTTCTCTAAATCATGAGTCTATATATAGTTTAGACTTTGATTGTTAATCTAGTTGTTGAGTTTTTTTATCCACATGT
>JADLZL010001818.1:0-19776 GCA_015844335.1 Chrysopogon serrulatus
AATGTTAGATGTTTTGGGCCATGGGCCAAACAATTCCATATAAATCCCAAAGGCCCACTCACACATGCATGAATATATGGAAAGGTAGGGGACTTTAGTCCCACCTTGCTACTTCAAGAGAAGTGAGACCAACTTAAATAGTTGAGCTATCTCATTCTTGTTGAAGCTATGGATGAGGAGAGGGAAAAGGAAGAACCACACGCACAAGCGCGCCGCCTCGCTTTGGCTCGGCTTGGGGGGGCCAGGCGGGGCCGCGCACGCACGACATCGCGCGTGAATGGTCCGGTGATTTCTCGGCCTCCGCCCGCTGCGGGTGTGCGGCCTCCTTTTGTCACTTGATATTTTTGCATGCATGGAGAAAATTGCGCCGGCCTATTTGGTAAGCAATTATTCTCACGTTATGGTAAGTGTACAAACGGAAGGACAATTATCGTAACGCTGTGATTAAGCGACTAATCGCTTTTCTTTAGCCGCGACGCGTGTATAAATAAGGGACGAGACGCCGCCCTCCATACAGAAAGAATTCATCTCTTCCCGTTCCACGAGTCTTTGCGCTGCCCATTTGTCCTCCCCCATCCTGCCGCCCGACGTGCCGCCGGCAGCCGAGAGAGCAGCTCAAGCCTACGTCTCCTCGCATCCCCGCACGGGGTAGGGGACGTATCGTTTTTGGGAAGCGCCGTCGCGACGCTCGCTGGACGTCTTCTTCTCTCTACGCCGCCGCCGCCGATCCCGATCTCCGTCGGACGTGCGCTACGTCTTTGTCTTCGCCCGCCTACGCGCCGATATCCCCCAACGTAATGATGTCTTGTCTTTCTTTTGTTGTTCGTTTCGCGTTTCTCTTTCGTCGTTCGCACTAGATAGAGCGGCTATGCCTCGAGATCTTAGTGCTGGTGTTAAATCATATTCATGTTGTAGGTCTTTTTCCTTATTGTCGAATTATTTTATGCATCGCTAAATTGCTTTTATTTCCAACAATCCAAAAACCCGATAGGCATTTAGCGATGACTAAGGGATATACCGATGTGATGAAACCGGAGAAATTCACTGGTGTGAATTTTAAGAGGTGGCGACGAGGGGCTCAGTTGTGGCCGATTGCTATGGGCGTGTTTGGGGTCGTGGGTAATCCTCCCGCACTACCTCTCGGATCGAGAAAGAGGTGCAGGAGTTTTCGCGCTACGACGACGATTTTCGTCGGATGCGTCTTGGCGTTCTCTCGACCACTGTGTGATGTTTACATGAACATCAAGAGTGCCGCTTGACTCGTGGGAGGCACTTGAACACAAGTTCGGTCTTTGCAGATGCCGGGCACGAAGCTGTATGTGATGGAGAAGTACCACGGCTACAAAATGGTTGAAAACCGTTCGGTCGTGGAGCAGTGCTCATGAGTTCAACTCATTGTGAGGGAACTTCGAACAGCTCGGACATGTTTTGCCCGATAAGTTTGTGGCCGGGTGGCATTATTGCCAAATTGCCTCCGTCTTGGAGGAACTTTGCCACGGCTCTGAAAACATAAAAGACGTAAGATCTCCGTTGAGGATCCGTTGGCTAGTCTTGATGTTGAAGAGAAGGCTCGGCAAAGGATGCTCCACCAAAGGCACCCGAACAGTCCAGCGCCAATGTGATGCAAAGACGCTGGCAAGAACAAGCGTAAGGCTGTTCGGACTACTCGATTCAAGAAGAAGAACATGGATGAAGTTGTGTGCTTTGTTTTGCGGTGAGATGGACACTTCGCCAAGAAGTGCAAGAACGCAAGGGCATCAAGAAGAATCAGGGGCAGAAATCGCCAACGTGATTATTGGCGATCCTAGCGGATCTGGGTATGGTAATTCTTTACCTAGTGTATTTTTCGTATGTCAATCTAATTGTCGGTGCTAAAACTAGTGGTTCTAGTACCAACGAGTGAATTTACGCGGCGTGCTCCCAACTCCGGATGGTGTGCAAGAAGGACACAAGAAGGTTTTGTATTATCCCCGCACCAAGGTGCCCTGTGAGGTAGGGTGTACAAGCAAGTGGAGAGAGGGAAGCGTCCCAAGTCTCGTGTGAGATGAGTGAGTGTGTGTGTGTGTTTGTCAAGGAGATTGCTTGACTTGCTTCCTAGGATTCACCTGCCCCTGGAAGGACCCCGTCCCTCCCTTTTATAGCCGGAAGGGGAGGGACGGGCTTAAAAAGATAGTATTTGAATAGGAAAGACGGCGGTGGGCGCCGCCCATCCCGCCGAGGCCTAGGGGCTCCCTCTCTCCTTGTGCCGAGGCCCCGGGTGAGGCAGCCGGTTTCGCTCTTGTACGGCGCCAAGCATCGTTAATGGCGGGCGCCTGCCTCGTGGAGTCGGGCTCGTTCTTGGTGAAGGAGGGGACGCTCGCCGGGGCAGGGGTCCCGCGTGGGCGTCATGATGAGCGTGCCTGTGTACCGTGGGCTCGCCGTAGCTTTTGACTCACCCCCGGTCCGGCTCCCGAGGGCCGCGGCATCGTTGTCGATACGGGCGTGGCCGGCGTAGAGATCGGCAAGCGGGGCCATTTTCGTCTGCCCCGGCTCTGGAAGCCTCAGGTACCGCAGTGGTCGGGGGCACCGGAAGACTTCGCCGCCGTCGGCCGGGTGGCCCGGGCCTTTGCCCGGGATCGCGGCATGCTCCGTATTTGGACTTCCGCGGATGGACCCTCGCTACGAGGTTAGTCATCATGTTTACAAAGGGCGTGTGCATGGCCGCCAGAGGGATTACGTAATCGTGAGCGTGGGTGCAGAGTGGTGACGGGATGGCTCCCATCCACCGCCAAGTTAAAGGCCACCCCATACCACTGCGGGAAGGCGGCGGTGGATATATGTCACACGTAACCCTAGTTTCTATCCTGAGTGCGGCGCTGACTCGTCCGGTGACCCGTCTCACGGGGCTCTCAGCGGACGGGAGTTTGCCCCCGTCCGAGGCCTGTCCGCCGCTCGGGCGGGGCGGAGAGTCGGTTCTCGTCCGAGGCCCGTCTCGCCAGGCTCAGCGGGCGGAGTCACCGGCCCGAGGCTTTCGCCCGCAGGGGGCTCGGGCGGGACGGAGTTGGCGCTCATCCGAGCCCCTTGCGGGAGTGTGCTCGGGCAGGGCCGGAGACAAGACGCCGGGGTCCTGGTGCGCCAGGTGCCGTAGCCCAGGTTTGCTGCCAGTGGGTGGCTTGTTGGGCTAAGATTTGCGTTTGTTGGGCCTTCCTTAGGGGCCCTTATTTTGTCCCCGACAAGAGCCCCCGAGGCTCTGAAGGAGTGAATGCACTCGCATTCTCGAGGCCGGGTGCGGTGTTGCCTTGGTTGAAGGCTCTCTCACCGGCAGGGTGCGCGCAAGCGCACCCGGCGGGTGGAAGCCTCGAGGCCCGGAGGAGCATGGAGGACTCCTCCGAGGGCTTGTTGTTAGTTTACATGGTGCGCCTATGGTTATCTTCGGGAACTGCATTTCCGGGCAAGGGGCACGAGCGCACTGGGCCGGTGTAGCCCCCGAGGCCTGGGGAGGAGTGTGTGTGCACCCATCCGAGGGCTCGTTCGTGTTTTGGTGGCAAAACGATTTGCGCGGGCCGAGCCCAGGAGGCCCGGCTCGTCCGGGTCTTCGAGTGTCGGGACGCTTTTCCCGAGCCGGTTCGCGTTGGGGTAAGTCCCCGGCCCCTCGTGGCGTTGAGGGGGGAGCAGGTTGGGGTACTCAGTCGTTAGTCTTTTACGCACCTCAGCGTCCCTTCCGCAGGGAGGAGGGGTTGGACTTCATCGTGCCATCGTCGACGTGCGTCGAACAACGACTAGGTCGGTGAGCCGTTAACGGGTGGATCCAAGTGAACACTTTTGTGCCCGTTAAAGCTAAGGGGTTGGCCGGCCAGGAGGCGCGGTTCATAAAAGCCGCACGGTATGCCTGAGGCAGGGGCTCGGGTCCCATCCGCCGGGTCCCGAGGGCTCGACGCACTCCCGGTAGGATCCCCCTACTCTGGCCGCCATGCGGCCTCGGATGTTTGCTACGAGGATGGCCCCGCGCTTGGGGGCGGGGCTGGCTGTGAGGCCGGCCCGAGCCGCCTCGACTCGCGTTCTCGAGGCGGCCGGCCGAACCCCCGAGATGGGCCAGCCTCCGTTCCGGGATCAGAATGGGCCGCCGCCCGGGCTCCTTCATGAAGAAGGGAAACCGCTGCTTTCACCCTCGCCGTGGGCGCGCTTTTGCGGCCGACGCTGGACGCGGAGCGCCGCGGGAGGTGGCGGGCCCCCTTTCCCTGCCGTGGGCAGCTTGCCGTGGCGCTGTGGTCGTGGGCCCCACGGGCCGACGTGATGTGCGGCGCCGCGGCTCGGGGCCGCGGCCACGCGCGGTGGGCAGGCACCACCTCGGCCTTGCGCGCCCGATCTTTTGTGCGGGCGGGTCGCTAGCAGCGCGCCATAGGTTTCGCTAGACTCGCGTGGCAGCGCCGCCCGGTGCCGCCGCCGGGTTTGCGGCGTGTGTAATCGACACGCTGCATCGTAGGTTGATACGCAATTAATGCAAAGACGGAAACGCTACGGGTATAAGTACCGTGGGCGGCCGCATCGCCCTCCCCTTCTCGCCTTCCTCGCTTTTGCTTCCTCCTCCGCCATTGCCGTCGCCGAGGCGCCGAGGAAGAAAGAGAGCGGTGAGAGAGAAAAACTTGCTTGCATCCACCCCGCCGCCGCCGCCATGGCGCCGAGGCCCGAGATCGCCGGGCGTGGAGGGGAGTGGGAGACGAGCCCGTGGCGTTGCTCTGAGCCTGGTGACGCTCGTGGGAAGGGGCTTCTCCGCCCCTGCGCCGACAAAGGCCTCCCCCGAGTGGGATCGCCTCCCGCCGGCCGACCATCTGTCCTCGCACCCGCCTCGTGGATACGCCGTGAGCTTCACGGCGTTCCATGAGAACGGGTTCGGGATGCCGGTGGGTCGGTTCTTGAGGGCCATCCTCGAGTACTACGGCCTGGAGCTGCAACATCTCAACCCCTAACTCCATCACGCACCTAGCGGTGTTCGTCGCCCTATATGAGGGCTTCCTTGGGGTCGAGGTCCACCGGGGACCTCGGGCTCCACTTCTTCGAGGGCGCCCCTCTTCTTCAAGAGCGCCGAGAGGGGGAAGAGGATATCCGTCAAGGCCGGGCAAGGCGCATGCTGCAGCTGCTGGCTCGCAACCGGGATTCGATATCCCGGCGAAGCCGACCTCCTCCAACCGTACGGGCGCAGAAGTGGTTCTACCTCCCGAACGACTCGGCCACCGCCCGCTTACACCGGAAGGTGTTCGACGCCGAGCCCGCGAGGTGGAAGGAGGAGATCATCCTGCAGAGGGTCATCCCTCCGGAGAAGGTGTTCCGCCGCGGCCGAGGAGGTTGGCCCGTGGGGGTTAGATGCGTTGGTCGTCATCGCCGCCTTCCACCAGCGAAGTTCTCGGCCCCTCATGCTTAGGCGGCCTTTGCCTGCTTGACATGAGGGAAGGCGGCCCCCTGGCTGGGGCGAGGATGTCATCCGTCGACCTTGATCACGCCGAGATCGCCGAGCGGACCAAGAAGGCGGCGTCGGTGACCGACGCCTCCAACCTCACAAGGTCGCGATGCGACCCCACCAGGAATGCCGTCTCGTGTGGTGAGTTTCTCGCGTCCGGCGCGGGTCGTGGCCGTCGTTTCCTCCCTCCCCTTGTCCTTACTTTGCTCTATTCTTCACAGGGGCTGTCGGGAAGCTGAGGGCGTCCAAGCCCCCCATTGCTGGAGAAGGAGAAGAACAGTAATGCCCCCGCGGAGTAGCTGCAGGGTGAGTAAGAAGAAGAAGTCGGATGTGAATGTCCGCGAAGGGAGAACGAGCGGGCAAGGAAACGAGAGGCCGCGGCGCCTGGCTGGTGGAGTGCGGACGGCGCCTGGCGCCGCTGAAGCCGTGACGGGCGCTTCGCTTCCGATGGCTACCGGGCGCATATGGTCATGGAGGGAGCGAGCGCCTGCTCGGCCCCTAAGCGCCCGGCGCCAGGAGGTGGTGGAGATCCCTCCTCGGGGGAGACCTCACCCCGCGGCGGGGGAAAGAGGTGGTCGCCGCGGGGATGCTACCTCCTCAAAGCGGCAACCGTATGGGGTAGTCGATCATGCGCCCGCCGAGGGGTCCTCCAGCCGTAACGTGCCGCCACGCGTATCGCTCCGGGTTCTGACCGCCGGACCCGAGGACTGCCAGCCTATGCCGACGACGCCTTGAGTCGAATCACCCGGTGGAGCAAAGCGGACAAGTACATGAAATCGTCAAAAAACTCGCTTGATCTCGCTTCCTCGGCCCGATCTTTCAAGTGTGGACCTCCCGACCTCGATGAAGGTAATACAAACATTTGTGGTCGGCCTTACCTTTGGCATGAGCGCCCAAAGGCGGCTAATCCGTTGGCCCCCGACTGTTATAGGATTCGGCGTGGCGCCCCTGAGTAAAATCGTGAAGTTTCTCCTGCTCAGTCCGCCTTGACGAGGCTTCCATCTCCAACGCATGTGAGGCAAAAACCAAGACCGTAGCCAGCTGCTCGAATTTAGGAGTCGACAAGCTCCGCCGAGAAGGAGGGGCGATGAGGGACGGGCGCTTGCCGAGAGCCTCCTGGGCACTATCTGGCTCCTGGACAGAGAACCCGTGAATATGGACACCGATCACCAATTTTGTCAACGATGTCACCATGGTGCGGGCCGAGCTGGGGCAAGTTACTGAATGAGGCCATCCAAATTCCAAAGCGCAGCCATGGAGGAGGTGGGCGCGGACTTTAAGGTAAGTCTTTGTCGCTTTTACAATGATCCTTGTATCCCAAAGCCTCCAAGGTCAACCCTCGACTGATGCAAGAGTCAAGAAGAAGTCGCTCTGAGCAAGCGAGGCCCTTGTCGCGGCGTTGCAGCGGCGATTCCCGGGCGCGCAGGCGAGCTCGCCGCCTCGGCGAGGAAGGTCCTTGCCGTCAAACGGCTGGCCGGGTGAGTTTCACGGGTAGCCGCCCATCTGGGCCGCCGGAGGAGCGGTTCTCGGCTGCCGGAGACGCGTGTCCGCCGCCGCCTGGCCCGTTCTCCAGATCGGCGTGTCGCACACCCTCGGCGATGACCTCTCCCACTACGACCTCGATCTCCCTAAGATCTCCGAGGGGCTTGTCGCCGCCGAGACGCAGGAGGGTCGCGGAGGGGGAGGTACCGCCGAGCCGCTCGGGCCAAAGCCGAGGAGACCACGTCGGTGTTGGTTGGGCACTTTCGCCGGCCATCCTCCCCGGAGCTGCCGAAGGCCGGGGCCGACGCGAAAGAGGGCCGCCGACGCCAGGAAAGAGGGGGGTCGGATGCCCCTGCTGAGTTTTCAGAATTCGGGCCAAGTGTGCCCATGTAAAAGAAACTTGGTTAGGAATTTTGTTTTCCCTATGTCACTTTTGAGATCTTGGCCCGTCGAGGCTTTATGATTTGTTTGATCTTTTTGCCTATCTTTCGTGCCGTTGAACCTTGCCTCGTGTTTAGATTAGGCCGCTTATGGGACATTGAGTTTTTTAGGCTCGCCCTTAGTTAAGAGTGGTGGGTACAAGCCGTGAAGGGGGGGGCGTGGGAGGCCTCGTAGCTTTGTCGCCTCTAACGCTTGGAGCGATCCCCCTCGCAAAGCATGAAGCTTCTTCGCCCTTAGGCGGTGAGCGTGAGTACCGTAGCGCATGGGCGTAAAGTGACCCCGTGGCTCTTCCCGACCCTAGGTTTCGAAGACGTCCTTTTTCTAAACATTCGGGATCTTTAGCACGAAAGCGTTGGAAAACGATAAACAAAAAGGGTAGAGTGCTTTTCAGAGGGGGTTCCCCTGCTCCCCCCCGAGGGAGGCTGGTTTTGATCGATCAAAGCCGAGTCTCCCCGACACTGAGGTGGTGTGAAGGTAGTTCCGGGTCCTTAGCCCCGAGGGCCTTGGACGATTTCCCGCTTGCGTAGAGAATCGTAAAAAATGAGAAGTGCTTCCCATTCTTATTTAAGGAACATGAAGTACAACCATATGTAGAAGCTTGGGAGCTTAAGGGTAGAAGCGACGTAGCTGTTGGATGTTCCAAGCGTTGTTGAGGACTTCGCTTCTTCTCGTTGGCCGCCTTGTAGGTGCCTGGCTTGAGGACCCTCAAGCGACGATGAAGGGCCCCTCCCAAGGCGGCGTGAGCTTATGGCGGCCCTCTGTTGTCTTGGCGGAGACGGAGCACCAGTGTCGCTTTTCCTTGAGGTCTCGATCCGGACTGGCCTGGTCGTGGTAGCGCCGGAGAGAGATCGTTGGTACCTTTGCCGAAAGTGCGTATGGGCTGGCCCCTAGCTTCCTCGAGCATATCTAGCGAAGTCTTCCCGAGCCCTTTGATTCCGAGCCTCGTCGTAGGCTTTGAGCCTCGAGATCCGAACTCCAAGTCAGTAGGCAAAGATTGCCTCGGCGCATACGCATAATTAGGAAGAAGGGCGTGAACCCCGTGGCCCGTCGCTGCCGCCCCGAGGCTCCAGAGGACCGAGGGGGAGTTCCTCGAGCCATCTTTTGCCAAACTTGTTGACTTTGTTGAAGATCCGGGGCTTGAGTCCCCGCAATATCATTTCCATTGGGCTCGCTCCACTTGCCCGCTCGTTCGGGGTGCGCGATCAAGACCGTACGGCGCGTATCCGTGTTCGCCGCAGGTTTTCGAACTTCGCCCCGTGAACCGGGTGCCGTGGGTCGGTGATGATGGAGTTCGGGATCGGCCGTGGATGATGTCGGTGAAGAAGAGCACCGCCTGCCTCCGGTCGGATGTTGGTGACGGGGCGCCTCAATCCACTTGGAGAACTTGTCAATGGCGACAAGTAGGTGCGTGAAGCCCCTGGGGCGCTTTTCTTTAGGGGTCCTACCAGGTTCAGCCCCACACCTGGCGAAGGGCCATGTGATCGGGATGGTGCGGAGCGCTTGAGCCGGCAGTGCGTTTGACGAGCGAGTGCCGGCACCCTCGCAGTGCGCACTACCTCGAAGGCCGCCCGCGCGGTCGGCCAAGAGAACCCTTGTCGGAAAGCGCCGCCGACGAGGGAGCCGGGGAGCGGCGTGGTGGCCGCACACACCGGGCGTGGATCTTGGGCGGACGAGGGTGAGGCCTTCCTCGATGCGGATACACCGGGCCGCAAGACTCCCCGAGGGACTTAAGGCCGGGTAGAGTTCATCCTCGATGACGACCAAAGACTTTGCCTCCCTCGCGATGCGCCTCGGGGCTTGGTTGAAGTCCTCGGGAGGGCTGGGACGATCCAATGAGGTACGGCTCTCTCTCTCCAGGTCCGCCTGGATCGGCCCCGGGGTTTCCCCTCCGCCGACCTCCATGATCTCGCGCTCGGTGCCGAGTGCGCCACCGGAAACCGAGGGGACCCTGACGCGGAGGGGCCTCGGGACGATTCTCCAGCGGCTCGGGGCGGTGTGTTTTTTCTCCTCTTCCGCGCCTCCGAACTCGACGGAGGGAGCGGCGAGGTCTTTAGTGAAGACGCGGGGGAACCGGGCTCTTCCCGCGATCTTGGCGAAGTTCGTCGGCGGACCGTTGTACCTCCGGACGACGTGGTTGAGCTCGAGGCCGTCGAACTTGTCCTCTAGGGCGCCGCACCGCCTTGCAAAGACGCTGGGCCCATCTTTTGGGTCAAAAGGCAGCTGAGTCCTTCTTCATGACTTGATCGATGATTTAGCCGTGAGTCGCCCGACGCCGAGGCGCTTTGACGCCAAGTTCGACGGCGCGATCTTTTCAACCCGCTGGAGCGTGGCCTCGTGACGCCATATTATTTGACGTACTGGAAGTGAAGGCGGATTACGCATCGCATGTGCACCCCATGAGGGGGAGACGAAGAGGAGGGCCGGGTGCGGCCTGCCTCTTCATCGTGGACCCGTCGGTACATCGCCCAAGATTCTCGCCTCGAAGCCGGGCGGCGGGCACCGGGTGTCCGCCCACTCCGCGAGGAAATCGGGCCAAGACTTGGGACTTGATGGCCTTCCTTGGCGCTGCACGAGAGGGTCCCCTCCCATGAGCTCAACGGACCACTTGGCGACCCGCCTGCCCGAGACCTCCCGGGTTCTAGAGGATCTCTCCCAACGGAAGGAAGAGACCACCGCCACGTGGGTGGGCCGGTAGTGCCGAGCTTGCGCCCGCCGTGACCACCGCCAGAGCAGCCTTTTTCGGATCTGCGGGTAGCGGATCTTGGTCTCGACAACACCTCGCCGATGAAGTAGACCGTCAGCTGGATCGGTAAGGCGTGGGCCCTCCTCCCCGCCTTTCAACGATGATGGCCCGCCGACCACCGGGTGGTCGCAGCCGACGCATTGAGGAGGGGGCCCTCCTTCGGCAGTGGGACGGGATCGGGCGCCGGTGAGGGCGGCTTTGAGCTTGTCGAGGGCCTCTTGAGCCTCGGAGGTCCGGAGAAGCGCTCGGTCTTTTTCAAGAGGCGATACAGGGGCAAGCCCTTCGCCGAGGCGTGAGATGAAACGGGCCGAGGGCCGCAAGGCATCCCATGAACGCCGCACGCCTTTCAGTTCTTGATCGGGCCCATGCTCGCCACCGCGCTCACCTTTCTCCCGGGTTAGGCCTCGATGCCGCGTTTGAGACGATGAACCCAAGGAGCATGCTCTGGGACCCCCGAAGACGCACTTCTCGGGGTTGAGCTTGACGCCTTGGTCGCAAGACACCGAAAAGCGATCGAAGGTCGAGATGAGGTCGTCACCCTTTTTTGTCTTGACTACGATGTCGCCGACGTAGGCCTCCACGGCCTCTCCGACGTGGTCACCGAAAACGCCCGCATGCACCGGGTACGTTGCCCCCCTGCCTCGAGTCCGAAAGGCATCGCCACGCAGCAAAGACATGCCAAAGGGGGTGATGAAAGACGCTGCGAAATGGGTCGGACTCCTTCATCTTTATTTGGTGGTAGCCGAGTAAGCATCAAGGAAGGATAAGAGCTCACACCCCGAGGTGGAGTCGATTATCCGATCAATGCGTGGTAAAGGAAAGGGAACTTTTTGACATGCTTTATTTAAACCGTATAGTCTACACACATCCTCCATTTCCCCATCTTTTCTTAACCATTACAGATTAGATAACCACTCGGGTGGAACACCTCCTTGATGAATCCGCCGCTAAAAGCTTGTTCACCTCCTCGCCGATGGCTGCGCTTCTCCTCGTCGAATCGGCACAAACGCCGCTTCACCGGTCCGGACCCGCCCGAATATCAAGGGAGTGCTCGGCGACATCCCTCGGAATGCCCGGCATGTCCGAGGGACTCCACGCAAAAATGTCGCATGTTTGGCGCCGAGAAAGTCGACGAGCACCGCCTTCCTATTTGGGGGTCGAGGGAGTCGCAGATCTTCACCGCCTTGCCGATGGAGAGGCGGGGTCCGGGGGACCTCCTTACTCCGTCGGATGGCTCGAATGCGCCGGGCGTGACGCTTTTGGTGTCGAGGGCCTCGGAGATCGCCACGGCCCGGGGCGTGCTCGACGCCTCGACGTCGCAGCTTGAACGCGTGCTCATAGGAGAGAGCCAACGGTGATGACGCCATTAGGCCCGGCATCTTGAGGAGAAGGTAAGTGTAGTTGGGGACGGCCATGAACATGTGATACGCTGGTCGTCCGAGGATGCCGTGGATAGGTTCCTCGAAAAGTCAACCACGCCGAAGGTGATGACCTCCTTGCGAAAAGTTCGATGGCGTCCCCAAAGTGCATCGGAGGTCGATCAGCCCGAGGGGCCAGCGGGTTTCATTCGCACTACGCCCCGAAGGGAGAGCTATGGGCCGAAGCCGGTGAGCGCTCTATCCCCAACAGCCGAGGGTTTCGAGTAGAGGATGTTAAGGGCACTTCCGCCATCCATCAACATTTGGTGAGCCGCACGCTGTCGATAATGGGGTCTACTCATTAGCGGTACCGCCCCTCGCTTTGGCACGAGCGGGTGGTCGCCGATGCCGAAGGTGATGGCGCGGGCGGACACTAACCAGGTAACCGGGTGGAGTGGCGGGATGCACCTCCCCCGAGAATATCTTCTCAACGCCAAGGCTGATTCGGGGCGCTGGGTGAGATTCCCCCGATGACTATGAAAACGCCATGGACCTCGTGGAACTCGCCTTTTGTTTTCCCCCTCCTTCTTCTTCTTGTCTTCGTGGGGAAGCTTCGATAGAAGCGATAAGCCAAGTCGCACTCCCCATAGTGTGCTTGATTCGGGGAATTTGTGGAAAGGGCAGGGCTTTTTGAGCATAAAACAGTCGAAGCCCGGGCGGGCCTCGGGGTCTTCATGGGTCGGCCCGTAAAACGATATCGCCCCTCGGAGTCCACCTCTTTCTTGCCCTTTTTCCCTTTGTGCTTGTTCTTCTTGTTTTTTAAGGGCCGCTGGGCCGCCTCCCTCGGCATTGTCCTTCCGCTTCCCTTTGCCGACGACGCCGCGAAAATCGCTCCCACCGCCTTCCCGCCGAGGCGAAGTTCGCCGCCACCTCGCCGAATTTCGTTGGCGGTGGTTTGGCATCTTCCGCCCAACTCATGGACGAAGCTTCTTGGAGGTCGTGGCGGCCAAGGAATGCACCGATGATGGCAAAGGCTCACACGCTGGGCGCTCAGGCACTTCTTCGAGAAGCTGATGAAATCCCGTGAAGGCCTCGCGAGGCCTCCGGGCGGCATTTGCGGGAGATCCCACGAATTCCCGGCGCACGTATGTGCCTCGAAATTTCCCACAAAAACCATGACTAGCTCGGACCGGCCAAGGATTGTGCGGGGCGGGAAGATGCTAAGGTAGCGTCTGCCGAATCACCCAAGTGCAGCGGAAGGTTGCGGATGATAAGCCGGTCATCGTCCGCGCCGCCAAGCCTGGCATGCTAGGGCGGTGGTCGTTGAGCCAAACCCTCGTTCGTTTCTCCCAGTATTTGGCAAGATTGCCTACCGAAACCCGAAGGGAAACCGCGGCGCCGCGGGATTCCCCTACCAAGGCGCGCGGCCCCGAGGATCGCATCGTCAGGTCCTCGTCGCTACCTTCCGCCTTGGGCGGTCGTGATCCGGCCCGATCCGCCTTTGGCCCGCAGTTGATGACGCTGCGCGCGCGCCACCATCGCCGATGCCGCCAGTGTCGTCCCTCGAAGATGCCTCGCGGATCGACCTCGCGATGGGTCACGATGGACCGAAGCTTTCGCCACGTGTGCGCTCTTCGCCCTCCTCATCCCTGGGTGTCCGATGCCGGAGGCCGAAGCCAGCCTTTTGCCGGACAGGTACTGTCTCGAGATAATCTCGCAGATCATCTCGAACCGCCGCTCCTCCCGGTCGATGGTTCTAGCATCGCATCGGACGCAGGAGGGCGTACCGCCGCGACGCTATGACTTGCGCGCGGGGAAGATGGGGACGCTTCCACCCTCGCCATTGACGCATTCTTCCGCTGACGCCACGCCGTGCTGACGAGCGCACTGGGGCTAGGGATTGCGTCGCGACGGTGGGGCGTGCCTGACGCTCTATATCTCCGTCATCAGCGATTTGCCAAGGCTCGCCCCTGGCCCCCTTAATCCGGCCGGATGGAAGCGGGACGCCGTGGCTCTCCGAGGGGTAGCCGGTGGCTCGGGCCCCTGAGGGCCCGCATGTGCCGGAATTTGGGCCCCCGCCCCGAGGCCGGATGTGTTAGGGTCCCGTGGGTTGCGCCCGGAAGTCGCCCCGGCGTGGCCTCCGATCACGGCCCGGGACGCCGCCGCCGCTAATGCTTCCCCTCACGCGCTAAGCTTCACCGATCTCCACGGAAAGCATTCACGAGTCGGATCGCACATGTCGTCCGGGGAATCAGAGCCGGGGTAGCCGGTGCTTAAGGCATGTTCGGAAGGAACCCCGGGTTCCGTGGTCCTCGGTGGTAGCGCCGGGTGGATGTAGCGCCGCCGAAAGTGGCGCCAGCCGCTCCTTCTTGCCTAACCAGTACCTCATAGGCGCGGATGGATCCATCGGGATGTCCACGCCGAGGCGTCCGCGGAGCGCCCGACGGGCGTGACGCCCCGCGGGGCCTCATGACGGTGGGGATGTACGCTGGCGCACGTGGGCGAAGGTGCTGACCGTGCCAAATGGCCGGGCGTGGCGATGGCGGGGGCGCGGCTACCAGCCCATAACGCCGCGAAAGTCCTCCTCCGCATCGCCGGGCGCCGCGGGTGCGGCCCGCCGCGCCGGGCGGAACGCCAAGGCCACGGCGCCCCCCGCGACGGGTCGGGCAAGAGGGTCCACCGGGGTTCGGTCGAGGTCCCCGATTCCGGCCGGAGAAGTTCCATGTCGCATCGACTCCAGCTTGACACGAACTCGAGCTCACCAAACCGGATCGTGGTCCCCGCTCCGCCGGCCGAGTGGGAGTGGAGTTACCGAATCGGGCCCCGAATGCCGCTTGCGGGCCATTCCGTAGTTTTGGCGGGAAGGAAAGCTTAAAAAGCACGCACAATCCCCCTTCCCCGGCGCTTAACCGGTTTGCAAAAAACTAGTGGTTCTAGTACCAACAGTGAATTTACGTGTGTTCCCAACTCCGATGGTGTGCAAGAAGGACACAAGAAGGTTTTGTATTATCCTCAAGGCCAAGGTGCCTCTGGTAGGGTGTACAAGCAAGTGGGAGAGGGAACCGGCCCCAAGTCTCGTGTGAGAGGAGTGAGTGTGTGTGTGTTTGTCAAGGAGATTGCTTGACTTGCTTCCCTAGGATTCCCCTTCCCCCGAAGGGATCCCCCGCCCTCCCTTTTATAGCCGGGGCGGGAGGGACGGCTTTACAAAGATGGTATTTGAATAGAAAGACGGCGGTGGGCGCGCGCCATCCCGGCCGAGGCCTGGGGGCTCCTCTCCCTCCTGTGCCGCAGGCCCCCGTGAGGGCAAAGGGGCCGCCTTGTAATGGGCGCCAAGATCGTTTGTATGGGCGCCGCCTCGCGGAGTCGCCCCTCGTTTCTGGTGAAGGAGGGGACGCTCGGGCTTCAAGGGGTCTCAAGGTGGGCGCTATGATGAGCGTGCCTGTGTAATACCGTGGCTCGGCCAGAAGCTTTTGACTCCACCCCTGCCGCCTGAGGGCCGCGGCATCGTTGTCGTGATACGGGCGTGGCCGACGTGAGATACAGCCGCACGGGGCCATCTTCGCCGCCTCGCCTCGAAGCCTCGGGTGCACAAAGTGGTCGGGCACCGGAAGACTCGCCGCTGCAGCCGGGTGGCGCGCGCTGCGTCCGTGATGCGCATGCCCGTGATTTGACTTCCCCGTGATGGGACTCGGCATGCAGGTTAGTCATTTATGTCGCCTACCAAAGGGCGTGCATGGCCGCCACTCGAGGGGATTGCGTAATCGTGAGCGTGGGCGCAGAGTGGTGACGGACGCTCCCATCCCCTCGCCGTGGGCTAGCGCCATCCCCGACAGCCACCGTGGGAAGGCGGGCGTGGATATATGTCACACGTGAGCCCTGTTTGACTGGGAGGCGGGGCGCTGACTGCCCGGAGACTGGGTCTCACGGGGTGGCGGGACGGAGAGCTCGCCCCCGCCCGAGGGGCCTCGCCCGCCGCTGGGGGCTCGGGCGGGCGGGAGTCGCTCCCGCCCGGAGGGCCCTGTCCGCCAGGGCTCGGGCGGGGCGAAGAATCAGCCCCGCGCCCGAGCCCGCCCCTCGTGTGGGCTCTGACGGGTGGAGAGTCGGCTCCGGCCCGAGGCCTGATCCGTGGGGGGCTGGGGGGACAGAGTTGGCGCCATCCGGTGCCCCTTGGCGGAGTGTGCTCGGGCGGGCCGGAGACAAGACGCCGGGTCCTGGTGCGCTGCCGTAGCCTGTGCTTGAACAAAGGGGTGGCTTGTTGGGCTAAGTCTTGCGCTTGTTGGCCTTCCTCAGGGGCCTTTATTTTGGTCCCCGACACTTATCATCAAAAACATGCCCGCCCGTATATAAAAGTTCGTGTAGCGCTGTGACCAAAGCCTCCTAATTTTAAGGGCTCGGCCTTGCAAAATGTGAATGTTCGAGTTTACAAAACTCCACCTCTGACATCAGTCATAAGTGAGGTAAGATATTTCCTTTTTTTTTATTTTGCAAAAAAATAAAGGCGCACCACAAACAGGGTCACCCATCAATTTTTTGTATGGCGACGTCGCACTGCATGGACTGTAAGGAAATTCGTCCAGTCAATGTCAGCGCTTCCGCATCGAAAACCTCATGAGTACTCTCCTATGTTCTTTTTCTTCTACACCTTTAATCACAACAGTGCCTCTCTGATGGGTACAGAACGAACTCATCATAGTCCTATGTGGGTTCTTGTTACAGTTGGTGAAGAAACCGGAGCTCGTGAAATTAAAAAAAAACAGTTTCTACCAGCTCCCAATTATAAATAGCTCAAGTGCTATAGAACCATGATAGATGAAGGCCAAAGTTGAAGAAGCCATACCAAACATGGTCTAATGGAAATTTGTTGTAGAGCATCCTTCAATATTAGTATTTTTCTAATAGACGCTACCAACATTTATCTTTTGCTAGAGAACACTTTCTTTCAATTGTAGCAATTAGCTCATAGATACTATGGCTATTTAAAAAATAATAGTTTTCAAAGATTAGAGTGAGAGTGAAGTTAAAAAGTGATCATTATGTGTCTGTGGGCTATTCTACCCAACCTTTAATAGTTACAAAAAAACTAAGAATCATAACTTTAAGGCATCTAAGTTAGATGAGGACATGCTTCATATTTGAAAAATTTAAATTTAGATTTTGAAATATAAGAAAAGAAAAACAAATATTTAGGACTCTAAATGACTTAACTTTTGTAGAGACCATATGAGTCATTTAAAATTTATTTTTTAATTTTAGAATCTAACAATGTAAAAAAGAATGTGGGTATTGTAAATGATTTCAAAACGTAAAACTTGTAAACTATAAAGTTATCAACTGCATCGTGGCAATAATGAATGGCTATGTGCAAAACTCTTGGAAGATGTCTCAATATATATATTTTTGTAAAGAATTGAGCTCTAAAAAAAAATGCAAACATATATGATTTATAACTATTTAAAAGTTTGACATAAAAATACCTAGTGGCAGTGGTTGTTTTTAACTTCTCTCTCCCCTCCTAGAAACTGTTATTTTAATAACTATGGCTTCCCTTTGTTTCATCGGGTTTCTAAAGGAAAAAATGCAGGAATAATCCACAATTCTTTTGGAATGGTACTGTAGAGAAATTTGGTTCATAGAAACCAACCAAGTAAAGTAAAGGAATTTTTTTTGCTATGATCCAACTTTTTACAAAAAAAAAAAAAAAACCTGCAGGAAAGAAACATTTACTGTAGCTTCATTGTTTTAACGGGAAAAGTATAGGAACGAAGCAAATCATTTGCTCAAGATAAAGAGCAGAAAAGGGGAGCCGAGAGGCCAAGAAAATGATATCAGGATTTTCTTATATGAAATTAATTTCATTAGAGATTAGAATATGGTTAAAATTTCCTATGTTTTTCCTAGAGCCATCCAAACACGCATGGATTTTCTATGGTTGCGTGGTTCTTGTGAGCACACTCACCTGGCCCAAATTGTGTGGTTCATCTCACAGGTAAGGCGTATGCACACTCGCAGAAAAATTCTATGGTTACAATTGCTTTTCCATATATATATACTCTTGCATATTCCTGTGTTTTTCCTGTTTCTAAGTTTTTTATTTCTACATTCCAAAGGAGACCTATATTGTCAACTTGGTCTAGCTTAATGCAATGGTTAAAAAGTATCCTCCATCAAAAAGACAATTGGGGGGTGTTCGGACCGGGTCATGTAGTTCGACCGGGATTGCAGATGAGAAAAAAAATATTATTCGAATGACTTATAACTGCCGAAGACAACCGAACATGGCAAATATTAATAGTTATCGGGTAAAATATCAAAAATTGAAGGACACTTTCCCTTTAGAATATCTTAAAGAAAATCGAAATTGAAGGGTGTTGTACTCATAAATTTACCCCTGCTCCAAAAACTCTAGGTAAAGCTGGTCCACACGCAGATGATCAACAGGAATGCGCGCCGGACGTGCAGTCCATATCCATCCATTTTCCGACTTCGCCTGCGCCGGGGATCCTCTGATATCGCTGCGTGACAGTGTAGGAGTAGTCACACGCATGCGTACCTGCCGGCAGGCAGGCACCAGTGCTGCCCTCGATTCGCGAACACCAGGATTGCATGATCCCACTTCCTCGCAAGCGTACGCGCTCGCAGCCAAAAAAAAATTTGACACTGCTCGATGGCGGCGCCGCCGTCGCACTGTCACCGCCCGTATCTCCCCTTCGAATTACCTGCGTGGCCGCCGCCCGCCGGGCGCCGGACTTGGGGAGGCCTCTGTTGTGTTCCTGCCCTCCCCTGGGACGATGGCTGCCAGCACCCAGCGGCCACCTCTCTGCGACGACCGAGCAGGGTTCTTTCTTCCTTCCTGCGTGCACTGGCACTACGCTGCGCAGCGCAACACGCCGTCCCGTAGGCGCGCGCCGTTTCGTACAGCGCCGCGTGAACCCGCCGCGCCGCCCGACGCGCCGAGTACGTAGTAGCGACGACACGCGATCAACACGTTGGTGTGAAGCCGCGCCTGCCCCTGCATGCGTTGGCGTCGGCGTTGCTGCACGCAATGCTTTTGTCCGGCTGCGTATGAAGGTTTGCTAAGCAGTTATGAGATGTACAGCTTGAACACCGATCTTGCGCTGTTGCGGGCCGTACGCTTGAACACCGATCTTGCACTGTTGTCGTGGATCGAGATCGAGCGTACTAATATACTCCCCGTACTTTGTACTTCCTAATTTAATGCCGCCATTACGTGTGACAACCGAGATAGTATTGTACAGTTTTGTAAACAGCAAACTACGTTAGGTCCGTTAACGGCGTTTATCCTCTAAATAAAAAGATATAACCGAGGCTATTTAATTTAGCGAATTTTATAGAAAAAATTATTTTTTTGCTTGAAAATTTTAGCCAAGAAAAATCGTATTACATGGATACTCAAATACATGTATAGGTCCTGTTTGAACCGCTGGTGTATGAAATCACCGCCAAGAATGCTCGGGTTGCGCTGGCCAAAGACTCCTGGGATGGTGTGCTAAGATGACACTAGGATGTATACGGGTTTGGGGCACAATGTCCCTACGCTCAGCATTTAGCCGCCATGTTACTTACAATTGTTTACAAAGTATGTGTAGGGTTATGTGTAGCAAGAGTTGATGCTCATGTAAGGCGTCTCGCCCCACTTTTATAGGTTAAAGGGCCGAGCCGAGTATAAAATGAGAGAAGTCAAAGAGGGAAAAGAACAAAGAGGGAAAAAAAAAAGAAAGGGTAAAAGGTCCGTGTCAAGTTATCCTTCTCCGCGAACCTAATTAACCTTTGTAGTTGAAGATGGGGGGACGGGCTTCCTCGCCATGCTGGCACTATTTACGCTGTGTTCTTGTAGCTACTGCTAAGCATACGCCAGTTGTGCCATGTTAGTTATGTTGACCGCTTTTGTCACGCGCGATGCTCCCTCGCTAGGTACCACACCGTGACTTGACGGCATAATGCCGCACGCATACATCGTTGGGGTGACATGCGCTGCCCTAGGGTGGCTTGCCACGCTTTTGATTTATTAAATTTACACACCCGCCATGTTCAGATGTCCAACGCACCTGGAGCCCATTCCCCGCTGCATTTGGGACCCATACGGGCTACCAGCAACGCTCGAGGACGCGCCGACCCTTTGAGTTCTAGGGCCTGGAGACGGTCTTTGTGCTCCGTGGATCGAACGAGGGGGGCTATGCTCCTTGGGTCGACGCCCCGTCTACATTTTCGTGGTAAGTACGCCGATCCAATCTTCTAGGGTTGAACAGAGCTGCGCTGTTATCCTTTAATCACAGGGTGACTCAGCATGCTTATGGTTG
>JADLZL010001819.1:0-32826 GCA_015844335.1 Chrysopogon serrulatus
AATTATTTGGCACCTAAATATAGGACATATATATGTATGGTGTGTTTAATTCACAACATACAGTATGAGTCATATGGATGCTGATTTGCTAATAAGGTAGTAAGTCACTGCTGAGGAGGGTGTTTTAAAGCTGCGTGCTATCAACAATAACTTGCCATGCAAAGAACATGCACCCTCTAATTTTCAAATCCTGCCTCCAATCTAGCTATAGGCACGTACATGTACACGAGTATGTGCATCCAAAGTGCATATTAGTGGTGTGAGCTGCTTGTCCGGTGATATTGATCCAAAGCACTTTTGTCCATATTTGAATATTTTCTTGGATATCATATACTGTCACACGTCTAATACAGCCAGTTGGCGGAATAATTGAGTCACCGATGTCCAAGTAGAGGATGTTGGGTTATGAGGATGCTACGCTAGCCAGAAAATCAAAAATTTTCGCCCCATAATCCAGGATCTACTGCTAGAGATAGGTTACGGATATACCACTCGACGTGTAGGTGCAGCGGAAGACGACTTCGATGTAGTCGAACACGCCGCAGCAGTGCGTCTGCAGTTGCGTGGTCGTCCAGCAAGTCCTCCCACAACTTGCGGTTCGGCCCCTCGTGCTGCATGCAGCACCTCCGAGGTGTCCCACACGTACGCGGAAGAAGCGATGCGCCTCCGGTGCACGCTAGGTCCGCGAGGAGCGGCGCGAGAGTGGAGGGCGGCGGCGGCGGTCCAAAGACGTGGATTTCACCGGCGCCCTCCCCTCTACTTATATAGGCGTCCCTAATGTGCTCCCGAGTTGGAGGCCCATTAGTAACCCTAAGTTTTGTCTAATTCGGGTCCAACCCGAATTAGGCTTCCGGTCCTTTTAAGCGTGCGACCCTATGGGTTCACGCACACATAGACATGGGCCGAGTACTCCTACTCGCCCAATAGTTGACAGCCGGCCTCTAGCAAGGCGTGACAACTCCTATTATGCACGCAAATGATCATATCGCATTTAACCACCACGACCACATACATGTTATTCCCTTGTCTCATGATATTTGGTTTAACTCGTGGGTTAACACTTAACCCAAGCACGGCCATGCATTTGTTGATCCAATCACTTGAGTGATCCGGTGATATCACTCTCATCAGAGAGAGGGCAAGTCCCATCTTGATTGTCTATGTCTCATAGCATGTTTCTCGACAAACCCGAAGACCTCCTTTATAACTACCCAAGAACGGAGTAGCGTTTTGTCGGGTTTCTAAGGTGTCGATACACATCTCGAGCACATACAACAATCTCGGTCGAAGGACATAATTATATGATGTGTATAGAGACAATCTCTTGTTGGGTCAGTCCAGCCTACATGTCATACATGTGCCCACATTATTAGTTTGACATCTCCATGTCCATGGCTTGTGAAACATAGCCATCAACTAATACATGTGCTAGTCTAATATTCATGTGTGTCCTCACATGAACTCCGACCAGGGACAAATATAGAATAACTATACAAGTAAAAGAGTTCCACAAACAATTCACATAATTGTCAATCAATACAAGTTGTCTTTAATGGATATTCAATGGACATATTACATATCATGGATCTTGGCACAATATCATCATCTCTATGATTACCTCTAGGGCATATTCCCAACGGTCTCCCACTTGCACTAGAGTTAATCTCTAAGATGTCTAATACCCATAGACCTCACGTGCGCCTCATGCTTAGGCTGTGGAAGGGCCTTTGTCAACGGATCTGCTACATTCAAATCCGTGTGTATCTTGCACATCTTAATTTCACCTCCTTTGATGAACCGGCGAATGAGGTGAAATTTCCCAAGACATGACATGTTTGTTCTTACGGTGATTCCTTGGCTCCTTAGCTGCGCTTATCGCCCCATTGTTGTCACAATGTAGATTCAATGGGCTAGCCGCATTAGGAAACACACCAAGCTCAATGAGGAACCGCCTTATCCAAACACCTTCCTTTGCGGCTTCGGAAGCTGCAATGTACTCGGCTTCTGTGTAGAATCGGTCCTTGTCTCCGCTTGGAACTTTTCCGACTTCGCACCACCATTTATTATGAACACAAAACCCGATTGAGATTGTGAATCATCTACATCGGTTTGGAAGCTAGCATCGGTGTAACCATTTACAACGAGCTCCTCCTCACCTCCATAGATTAGGAACTCATCCTTAGTCCTTCTCAAGTACTTAAGAATGTTTTTAACAAGCGTCCGGTGACTCTCACCGGGATTAGCTTGGTACCGCTCGCAACACTTAGAGCATATGAGACATCCGGGCGAGTACATATTATGGCATACATGATGGAACCAATCGGCTGAAGCATATGGAACCTTACTCATGCGTTTGCGCTCTTCATCGATGAAGGACACGCTTGTCGCTAAAACGCATACCATGTGACATAGGCAAGAACCCTTTCTTGGGCTGCTCCATGTTGAACCGTTTCAACACCTTGTCAATGTAAGTATCTTGGCATAATCCTATTAGCCTCTTCGACCTATCTCTATAGATCTTAATGCCCAAGATGTATCTTTGCATCTCCTAAATCCTTCATAGAAAAACTATTATTCGGTGAAGTCTTTCTGATTGCAACATAGGAATATCATTCCCAATCAATAGTATGTCATCCACATACAAGATCGAAACAACAACGGCGCTCCCACTAGCCTTTTGATAAACGCAAGGCTCTTCTTCATTCGACGGAAGCCAAACCCTTTGACAACCTCATCAAAACGAATGTTCCAACTCCGAGATGCTTGCTTTAACCCATAAATAGATTTCTTAAGCTTGCATATTTTTCTAGCATTATTTGGATCAACAAAACCTTCGGGCTGTATCATATACACGTCCTCTTCTAAATTTCCATTTAGAAAGTTTGTTTTAACATCCATCCGCCAAATCTCATAATCGAAAAATAAGCGACTATTGCTAGAATGATCCGGATAGATTTAAGCATCGCTCTTTTGGAGAGAATGTCTCATCGTAGTCAATTCCTTGAACTTGCCGAAAACCCTTTGCGACAAGTCGAGCTTTATAGATGTGAACATTTCCGTCCATATTTTTTTCTTTTTATAGATCCATTTGCACTCGATGGGTCTAACACCATCAGGCGGGTCAACCAAGTTCCAAACTTGATTGGCTCCCATAGAATCTATCTCGGATCTCATGGCACTTTGCCATCTCTTAGAATCTAGGTCCATCATTGCTTCCGCATAAGTCGCTGGCTCATCATTGTCTAACAACAACAGCTCCCCTCGTGCTTCACGAAGTCTTACCGATGGGGTTATGACTCTTGCAGATCTTCGTGGTTGTGGTGATGCTTCTCTTGCCACGGGTATCTCATCTTGTTACGCTACATTAGCATCACTTGTAGAGTCGTTTTCTGTCGGCTCATCTTGAACTTCTTCAAGATACACCTTTTGTCCACTTTTCTCTCTTTTGAGAAACTCTTTCTCTAAGAAAACACCGTTCCGAGCAACAAACACTTTGCCCCTCGATCGGTTATATAAGTAATACCCTAAAGTTTCCTTTGGGTATCCCACAAAGAAGCACTTGTCCGATTTGGGTGTTAACTTATCGATATAAGTCGTTTAACATAAACTTCACAACCCCAAATTTTCAGAAAAGACAAGCTGGGACTCTTACCGGTCCACATCTCATATGGTGTCTTAACTACGGACTTAGGCGGTACCCTATTTAGTGTGAAAGCGGATGTTTCTAGAGCGTATCCCCAAAACGATAGTGGAAGGTCATGCGGCTCATCATAGACCGAACCATGTCTAACAAAGTCCGATTACGTCGCTCGGACACGCCGTTTCTCTCGTGGCGTTCAGGCGGCGTAAGGCGTGGAACAATTCCGCAACTCTTTAGATGATTGCTAAATTCGTGGCTCAAATATTCACCTCCACGATCGGATCGCAAGGCTTTGATTTTCTTGCCACGTTGATTCTCTACTTCATTCTGAAATTCCTTGAACTTTTCAAAGGTTTCGGACTTGTGTTTCATTAGGTAGACATAACCATATCTACTAAAATCATCGGTGAAAGTTATGAAGTATTGAAATCCGCCTCTAGGCGTCGTACTCATCGGTCCACATACATCGGTATGTACAAGTTCCAACAAGTCGGCGCTCTCTCGGGGAAAACCATTGAAAGGCGCCTTGGTCATCTTGCCTAGCAAACAAGCCTCACATGTCTCGTAAGATTCAAAATCAAGCGAAGTTAGAAGCCCATCGGAATGGAGCCTCTTCATGCGCTTCTCACTTATATGACCCAAACGACAATGCCACATATAGGTAGGACTTAACTCATTAAGCCGAGGCCTTTTAGCATTAACATTACAGATAGGTGCATCATCAAGATTTAAAATAAATAACCCATTCACAATGGATGCAAAAGCCACAAACATATCATTCTTAGAGATTACACAACCATTGTCTTTACTCGCAAATGAATAACCATCCTTCATCAAACATGAAGGTGACACAATGTTTCGACTTAAACTAGGAACAAAATAACAATTATTCAATTCCAAAATAAATCCTGATGGCAGGTGAAGCTGCATTGTCCCGACGTTCAACGCAGCAACTCTTGCATTATTGCCAACTCGAAATCAACTTCTCCTTTTCCCACGCTTCTACTTCTTATCATTCCTCGCATCGTATTGCAAATATGAGCAACCGATCCGGTATCAAATACCCAAGAATTAATATAAGAGTTAGCGAGGAAAATATCCGTAATATAAACAAACAAGTGTATGAGCGGAAGTACCTTTACCACCGCCATCCTTCTTCAAGGATGCCAAGTACACCTTGCGGTTCCTTTTCGGTGACCTTCCCTCCACAATGAAAGCACTTAGCATCGGCAGCTGGTCTAGCCTTGGTCGCGATAGGGTTTGGCTTGGGGATCTCATCCTTAGCCTTGCCCTTCTTCTTCTTCCAAGTGTTGCCCTTCTTTCTCTTAAAGTTAGGCTTGTTTTGGACCGCCAACACTTGGCTAGTGCTTGCATTTTTTTCTTGATGTCGACCTCTGCAGTTTTTAGCATCCCACACAATTCATTCAAGCTCTTCTACGCCCCCATGCAAATGGTAGTTCGAGATGAAGTTCCCATAGCTGGGACGGAAGAGACGAGAGAATGAAATCATTAGCCAACTCCGGGCCAATTGGGAAGCCTAGCTTCTCCAATCTCTGAGTGTAACCAACCATCTTGATTACGTGTGGTCCAAGCTAGCTGCGCCCTCGCTAGCTTGCATTCAACCAAAGCTTTTGAGACTTGGAACCTTTCGGTCCTAGCTTCAGCTTGGAACATATCATTAAGCGCTATCTGATATCATATTTGTATGATTATTTTCGAACCGCATCTGCAGCTCGGGTTCCATACAAGCAAGCATAAGGCAACTCACTTCAAGATCAGCATCACATGCTTTCTTGTAAGCATTTTTCTCTCTGCGGCAGGCGCATTATCGCCAGGTGCTCCCGGTAATGGGGTGTCGAGAATCTCTTCCTTTTTCTCGGCCACGAGAACAATTCTCGGGGTTTGCGGATCCAATCCGCATAGTTTGTTCCATTCAACTTATCTTTCTCAAGAATTGAACCTTGGCGTAAATTTTTCATTGGTAGGCGCCATTAATCTACAGCAAAAGTAATGCAAAATACTAAGACAAAATATCCATGAAAAGAGTAAATTATATCATATAGAATGTACTCCCACTAAAATCAATATCCCTCGATCGATATTTAGTGATTCAAGACCCACAACTAACAAAGTCGACTAGTGAGCTTTAGCATCACCGCTAGAAGACATGGTAGATCGGTAAGCAACTCCTTGCTAATCATATCACATATGACTCTTGTTGTTGAGCAGCATCTCTATCTTTGTGCTCTCAACGACTCACGTTTCAAGATCCCTAACCGTTAGGATGACCTTGTTCAAGTAACCAACCCTTCTGGCTGTAAGTATCCGATACGAACTTTGTCTAGTCGAGGAAAAACGGTGGCACCCTAATTTTATAGACCCACCACCGATTGTACAAGACTTATGACGAAGGCAAGGTTTGGGGAAGCATGTAACTTAAACATTCTTTGAGGGATCGTTCTACTTCACTACCGCGCTTATGTAGACAAAAACATCATCGCATATGAAAGTAGAACATAGTAAGAACGGCATTAAACACGTATGACTTGGTATAGCCCATGGTTCCTTTTGGGGATCTCCATCTCCATCTATCATTCACCATGGTGATCTCCATCTCCATGATTTACTTATGCCATCCTTCATGTGATGAATCCGCCAAGACTAACTATCACTAACGCAAGGCGGTGAAGTAAAATTACATAATCGCGGATTGTATCATCACGCATTGGCACGAGGCCATTACATTAATTTTGACAATATCAAAAGGCTCTGCCATATTGTCCTCATGACGTGCAAGCCATGAATTAATTATACACATGCATCACATACACATAAGGGCTATACCGGTCATGAATTCTGCAAAAGCGAGTTATCCGATTTCAACATCTAAACTTGGGGGCAAAAACTCTATTTTCCAAGTGGTTTTTCGCGATTTCGAAATCAGCGATCACGACAAAGTGGTGCGAAATCAGATCTAAAATTTTGTTTCCTATGCGGCAACGAGGAATCGTCTCAATCCGAAGTTACGGTTTAAGAGTTATGGCTGTTTTTACCGAACAGCGCTTTTCTCGGCAATCCGCGCCGGTAGCGATCCAATCGCTACCGCCCCGCGCATCACATGCGCTCGGCACTTGACCTAGGGTTTGATTCGATCAATCTGATTGATCTCAAACTTGCAGTGATTGGATTTACATGTATCACTTAACTCGGATGGCGGAATTCCGACCGGTACGAGTAGATCGAACAAGACCAACGCAGCAAGACCACAAACCAAGATCAGAGACACATCTAAAAACTCGTATATCACCATATACGCTGATCCGAACCTATAACGAGGCAGTAATGCTCTGATACCACTGATGGGTTATGAGGATGCTACGCTAGCCGAGAAAATCAAAAATTTTTCGCCCCATAATCCGAGGATCTACTGCTAGAGATAGGTTACGGATATACCACTCGGCGTGTAGGTGCGGCGGAAGACGACTCGATGTAGTCGAACACGTCGCAGCGAAGTGCCGTGCGATTGCGTGGTCGTCTAGCAAGTCCTCCCACAACTTGCGGTTCGTCCCTCGTGCTCCAGATGCAGCACCTCCGAGGTGTCCCACACGCACGGGGAAGAAGCGATGCACCTCCGGTCCGCTAGGTCCGCGAGGAGCGAAGGCGCCGAGCGTGGGGAGGGCGACGGCGGCGGTCCAAAGACGTGGATTTCTTGGCCGCGCCCCTCCCTCTACTTATATAGGCGTCCCTAATGTGCTCCCGAGTTGGAGGCCCATTAGTAACCCTAAGCCTTGTCTAAGTCGGGTCCAACCCGAATTAGGCTTCCGGTCCCTTAAGCGTGCGACCCTATGGGTTCACGCACACATAGACATGGGCCGAGTACTCCTACTCGCCCAATAGTTGACAGCGACGGCCTCTAGCAAGGCGTGACAACTCCTATTATGCACGCAAATGATCATATCGGACGAACCACCACGACCACATACATGTTATTCCCTTGCCTCATGATATTTGGTTCAACTCGTGGGTTAACACTTAACCCAAGCACGGCCATGCATTTGTTGATCCAATCACTTGAGTGATCCGGTGATATCACTCTCATCGAGAGAGGGGCAAGTCCCATCTTGATTGTCTATGTCTCATAGCATGTTTCTCGATAAACCCGAAGACCTCCTTTATAACTACCCAGTAATGTAGTAGCGTTTGTCAGTTTCTAAGCAGGTCGATACACATCTCGAGCACATACAACAATCTCAGGTCGAAGGACATAACGTATATGATGTGTATAGAGATAATCTCTTGTTGGGTCGATCCGACCTACATGTCATACATGTGCCCACATTATTAGTTTGACATCTCCATGTCCATGACTTGTGAAACATAGCCATCAACTAATACATGTGCTAGTCTAATATTCATGTGTGTCCTCACATGAACTCCGACCAGGGACAAATATAGAATAACCATACAAGTAAAAGAGTTCCACAAACAATTCACATAATTGCCAATCAATACAAGTTGTCTTTAATGGATATTCAATGGACATATTACATATCATGGATACTGGCACAATATCATCATCTCTATGATTACCTCTAGGGCATATTCCCAACAGAGGAGGCACCAGACATCCCCGACCCCATGCCCTAGATGGGCCGCACTGGAGGGGGGTGCGCACGCCGTGGCTGTCGCTGCCACTATCATCGCCACGTCATCAAATTAATATATAGTTACCTTAATAGAGTTTTAGTAGGCTTGAAAATGTTTGAGATTGTTTAGGAAACAAGAATCTAGTTACCATAAGGATCCTGAAATTGCTTAGGACCAAGTCTCCTTGGACTTTAAATACAAGAAGAGACCTTGTAATCATTAGGATCAATCAGAAAATAGTCGAAAGATCTAATTCCTCTCCCTTCTCTTTATCTTGCCGCCACCCTCTCTCTCTCCACTTGCACCGTGTCCTCCTCCTCCTCCAAATCCTAGCGGCCGCTTTGCTTAGAGCCGTTGCCCACTGATAGGGACGTGATTCCCGATCTTCCGTCAGGTCCAAGATAGCTATCGATTTAGTCGAAGAGCGACACACTGATCCTGCTTCAGATCACAAAGCCGACCCTGCGACCTTAGCACCATGTATCCTCTAGTTATTAACCATGAAACAATCTGGTTGACCTCACCAAGAAGGCTAATCCCTGCTGCGAATCGAAGAACACAAGCAAGAACAAGATAAAACGCAACTCCAGTGAAGTGATAATTGTAGATATATGGTTAAGATCTCAAATATGGGGTTTCACAAATTAATAACGACGACTATTTAGAGACAAATTGATCTAAAGCAAAACCCAAGCCCCAACGAAGACGACGGCTACTGAGTATAAGATCTAATTGTCGTCGCACCCTCTGCTGGACGCACGGCCTCCTAATGGGCTCAAACATGATACAAGGTCCAACGGACCAAAAACGGTGAATTTCCAATCCGAGTCAGACAAATTTCCAATCTAAAAATATATATCCATTCCTTCAATGGCCCAAATAATGAATTAGTAATATACCCAAAATAAATCCAATAATCAAGAATATAATACACATGTATGACCTGTATAGATATTTATATTCTTATTTCGAGCTACATTATGTGTGTTTGGCCAAAAAAAACAACAACAAGAGAGCCAATATTTATTCATGTGTAAAAAAGCGACCAGATGACAGACCCTCTGAAACAGGGGCCAAAAAAATACCTCCGAACTGTCCATTACAATTCACTTAGCTAGCACTACTGCACTAGTATTATTTTTTTACTCGACCATCGCCACTAGCAAGCAAGTGCCACTCGAAGGCACCAGCTTAAAATGATTAAATTGGCGAATTGATCCGTGAAACAAACAGGCATTTTTTTTTTTGATTTGAGTTGAATTAACTAAAAAGCAGCTAAGCATGCAGCTTCGACGAGTTGTTTGTTCTTGTCATCATTTCATGACGACGGAAGAGCGGCGCGCGGTCTCGCGACTCCAGTATGCAGCGCCACGCAGGCACAACCAGGCATGCAGCATGCCGGCGGCACTAAACGAGGCCAGCGATGGCGAGGCTGCCACCGGCGGTGGCACGCTTGACGAAGCGGCCCTTCATCCGTGGCCGCTTCTCGGCGTTGAGCTTGCGCACCTCGTACCGGATCTTCTTGGAGAATAGCCGCGTCCTCCGCTTCTCCCGGTACCGCGACACTCGGGCCTCCCGGCCGCCGTCCATCCCCAGCCTCGACGTGCCCAGCAGGTCGTCGCCGCCGCCGTGGCCGACCACTCCTCCCACAATCCATATGTTCTGTATGCACAACCAGAATCGAACTCGACGTTAACAATAATAATCACTCCCAGTGAACCTCTGCAATCTGCATGCACGCAGTGTCACGCGAACGTACCGTGTAGTCGTGGGGCCAGCTGTCGTCGAGCTTGACGTGTGGTCGCTCGCCGCCGCCGGTCCACGGCGAGCTCCCCCAGCTCTGGATGATGGCCTCGTAGTCGAGGGTGAGCGAGAGGCTCGTCTGCAAGAACTGGGCGGCATCGGCCCCCATGTCGCTGCTCGCGGCCTTTTCGTCCATCGTCGTCGCGTCCTCAGGCGAGCCGTAGTTGAAGTCGATGTCCAGCATCTCGTCAGACGCCTCTGGGTCCAGCTCCAGGCCGTATGCCAGCGTGCCACTGGCTTCGCAGCAGGCACTGCCGCCGTCGGTCTCCACCTTGACACGCGTGGCGTCGTCGTCGCCCATTTCCACTGGGTCGAGGAGGCCCAGCGTCTCCATGTAGAACGACGACGACCCCTCCTCGTTTCCGTCGTCCAGGCCGTGCCCGAGGAGGGCTTCCATGTCCGCGGCGAACTCCCTGAGCTCGGCGTCGGTAGGCTCGAAGTTGGCATGGCCGCCGTCGGGGAAGAACTGGACCAGCGGCGGCGCCGCTGCTGGCGTCGCGGGGTCAGGCTTCGCCGGGTCCTCGACGGCGCCGTCTTCGTTGCAGGACGACGCGAGGGCGGCCGCGTCCTCAAGAGGCGGCGGTGGCGAGCAGAACTCGGCTAGGGCAGGGTCAAAGACGGGCACGCGGTAGAGCAGCTGCTCCTCCTCGACCTCGAACTCGCCCTCCTCGCCGTTCCGCCCGTCGTCGGGCGAGTCCCCGCCTGCCGCCGCCGCATGGGGCACGACGACGAGGCGCCGCGACCGCGACAACGCCTGCCCGACGCTCTTGGCGTGGTGGCCGCCGCGCGGGTGCGCGCCTTGCGCCTGAACCACGCGGGCACCACCTCGTCGTGGCGCTCGCGCTTACTCGCCGCCCGCGTGCCCGTGCTAGGCGTTGTCTGCAGCGGAGACGTGGGGCGCAGGCGCAGCCGCTCGTGCCGCCGCGCGAGCGGGTTCGCCGAGTGCACCGACGTGTCGCACCCCTGGCACAGGAACGCGTCGTCCGCCGCGCAGTACCACCTCGCCCGCCGGCGCAGGCACCCGTCGCAGGCGCGCGCCGCCTTGCCGCCCACCACCGCCGCCGCCTTCGCCGAGCTGCCGGTCGTCGCAATCATTTCTCTTTGAAGCGGAGTCCAGCGATCTTGCTAAGCTTCTGTACGCTTAATGTAGGATGGGACAACTACTATGGTGTATTCACATTGCTGATGTGCCGACTAGGGTACACACTGAGTTTCTGTACTGTAGATTTACCCACAAAAACATTGTGCCGAAAATATCGCGAGGTGCAGTTTTGTAGAACCAGGGGAGAAGATGGGCCCATCTTGTGAGCTTTTTGGGTCGTACCGTCTGCACTTTGCACTTTTGGTGTCACACGTGGGGCACCAACCTGCAGGTCTTATCTGCGACGTGATTGGTCGAAGGGCAGGGCAGCATCCGGGGCGGGCGCCTGTGATTGGCTCGGACGGGATTTCCAGTGGGGCCACCACGTTTAGCTACGCAACGCCTAGAGCCCTTTTCCCCATCGCTCTCACGGTTGCTGTGGGTTCCTGCTGGCAATGGGACCGCGCGGGCAAGGAGAGAAAAGTCTTTGTTGGGCACATTATTACTGCTATTACTACTACTATTATGCTTCAAAATATTTCTTGTTGTATCCTTTAGGGCTCATTCGTTTGGGGCAAAACTACACCAGGAACGAGCATCTCCAACAACTTTATAAATCAACTTGCTATCCTTGTTTTACCAAGTTAAAGCACAAAAAAACCTTCTCCAATAACTTGCTAAACCAACTCCCTATTTATCTTGGTATTCTCTCCTCCCGCACGCGTAAATACCCTTGGCGGCGTACTAGAGTTGCAATCGCGAAAATTCCCCTCGCCGGCTCCTCTCCGCTGGCGGCAACACTTCCCCGCTGTCCCGCTTCCTCTCCCGCGGTGATCCCCCATCTTCCTCGCCCGCCCATCCATCTGGTCGCGCCAAGGCTGCCTTCATCGGGTGTCGCCTGGCCCATCGACGACGACCGCGCGAGGGACGATTTAGCGCGCCGCGACCGCTGCCTCCTTCGGGCAAGGTAGTCGCCTCTGGCAAGCGCCGATCTCAGGACGCCGAGGACGGGCGCTGGGTAGAGGCGCCGAAGCGGGCGCGACGACGACGCTGGGCGGAAGGTCGGCAGCGGCGAGGCACGGGACGGTGTCCTCCATCAAGGCCCAAAGCGGAGGAAGATCTCTCCGTGGTCTCCTGGGAAGAGCAAATGCGATGTCGGGTTGCCGATCAGCCGACAAGACGCTGACGAGGACACGCGCGGCGGCGGCGGCGGGCCGGGAGGCGGATGGGGCTCGGTGGATCGCCGAAAGCACTCACGGGCGGCGGCAGCGAAACGGAGTGGAGTTGCTGGGGATCGCTCGTGCTGCTGTGGTTATGGGCTGTCGGGAGCTAGGCTACGCGATATGTGGTGGGCCGGCCCTTTCGAGTGAATTTCACACTATCAAAGGCACCAGTTTTGTCACTTCATCATTTCCGTTGTGCGAATATGTTCCCCATGGCATAAAAAAAGTTTAACTAACTTTAACTTGAAATTCGAGAAAACCTCATGAAATGAAATTTACCAAAATACTTTAATGTTTTGGCATCGTTTCATCGTAGTTAAAAATGAGACTTGTCTAAACACTCTAGGGGTCGGGCGAGCGGAGTCCAGGGGTCGGGACAGATGGATTTGCAACCTGGTGGGCCTTCTTTTTTCAAGTTTACCAAGTTGGAATAGCAACTTGTTGGAGAGAGGGCTATTTTCAACTTGCTAAACAAAATAGCAACTTGCTAAACTACATGATTTGGCAAGTCAAATTTACAAAGTTGTTGGAGATGCTCTAAAAGCTTTATACAAATTAAATAGCAATCCTGCTCACGAACAATTTCTAGCGGCCATTCCTGTTCAAACGAACGGGCCCTTATTTAGAATCTTTCAATTTACGTGAGTTATTTCAATCGCATGACCTCTAATGCAGTATCACAAAAAAGTTCTCCATTCCCATTCTTTGAACTATTACTTATAAAATCATCTTCCAAATGGGTTCCTGATTAGATTCGTCTAATAAGTGATTGCTAAGGTTGGCAAAACGAGTTAAAGTGGAGATTTGGACTTTGCATGTATACAGCTGACGACGACTACATTGGATCTTTTGTATGTTTATGCATTCCATGCCCTCACCACAGAGGTGAGCAAAGCGCGTGCATATGCCATATACTCCCTTTGGTTTTTTATTTACATGTTATATTAGTTTTGTCCTAAGTCAAATATTATTATCTTCGATAATCTATTTGATAAAAATCTTATAGTTTCATAGTCTATGAATTATAGAGTATGAAAGTACTTCTCATGCTCAAAACAAAATATATATATATATATATATATATATATATATATATATATATATATATATATATATATATATATATAAATTGATGATCAAAGCTAATACGACATGTGAATAAAAACGATAGTAGTAGCATAAGCTCGATCGCCGCATCCTAACTCCTAAGGTATGGTCCCCTAAGGAAGATATGTGCTCTTAGCTACCATGCCTGAAATTTGGAAAGCCTACAAAAACTGGCACACCAATATTTGCCCTTGGGTCCACAATGGAGAGATTTAAATCGTTTTCGATGTTGATGCTGTGGAACATAGTGGTTGATGGCCCCTTGGAACGTTGCAGTGTGGTCACCATAGGCTTACGAAACACTCGGGCTCATAGAGATGCCGACTTGATTTGCCAGAATTATACAAGTCTTATCCAACGAAGATAATGCCATGTAAATTGCAGAAATCTAAATCGAAAATAGAAAACAATATAATGCCCTATGCGATGCCGTTTTTTCTGCAATCTGCACTTGGTTGCCATAGGAGACTAAATTGTTCATATATAGTCACAAAGTTCTCAGCGCGTGTAATACTATGTCATGATCAAAGTAACAAGGGTTGAAAAATATACATAAATTTGCTTTGAATAATTGTAGTGAGTAATCTTTTAATACTATGGCGCTACCAGTTTGAGATTGTACTCGATATTCTTCCATTCACTCCTTTATGATGGGTTTATTTGTTGATAGCATGGTTCACCTTCGATAAATAGAGGTATATGGGTAATTTCCGTTAACTACTTATTTGTCCTGAAAATCTTAGAACATCACGTTTTTTGCGACAAGGGAGTAGAAAACTGTCCATTTATTTTTGTCAAAATATTTTTTAATCTCTCAGCATAAATGATCTAGTCTCACATGTTTGAGAGCTGGCTAACAACCATTAGCACTGAGGAACATAACTTGATTTTTTGTAACACCCAGTTTTAAAGACAAAACCAGGTATGCTATATGTGTGCCCAGGAAGTCCACACATACAACACCCAGTTTTAAAGACAAAACCAGGTATACTATATGTGTGTCCAGGAAGTCCACACATACAACCACAGAGTAAAAAGTATCAGTAAACAATGTTATATATATAGCGTAATCATAAGTATATTAACACTTACATCAGAGTAACGCGGAATGGGAGCTAATCTTTTCTTCAGACTCCATTCTTCACAGGGACGGTTGACTGGGGGTAACACATGCCTAGCACTCCAATTACTTCTCATAAAACTCACTACATCCTCCATCTGGTACCCATCCGGGATTTTGCCAATGTATTAAAAAGTAAAGACAAGCGTAAGTACATGTCGTACTCAGCAAATATAACATGGGGTTAATGAGGCTCAAAAAGCAGGACACTGGCTTACTGTGATTAGCACTTTTAGTGAGTCACAATTTTAGCATTAATGAGTAGCATCAAGTTTAGCATAAGTCCCAGATAATCATATGATCATGTAAACAAGATTAATGTATAGCAAAAACAATAATCAAGATTTTCCATCATGTAAATCCTTATTCTATAAGAAGTCCAGGCCGCTCGTGACCGTGAGCATGGCTGATATATCAGTTTTAACACTCTGCAGAGGTTGTACACTTTCACCGTGAGTCGTGATTCCCATGTGCCAGGGTCATGACTCCCATATCGCCTTTACTTAGAAAGCGCGGCAGGGTACACTATGAAGTCTTTCAAAGATTCGTCTAACGAGTTAGGGCCACTAGGTTTCCTCGACAAGCAGACATAGAATCCCCCTTCCAAATGGTTCACACCGCAGCAGCACACATGAGGACAGAAGCCACGCTATGCCCATCGTGTAAAGCCCCTCTTGCGCCTTTCGGTAACCTCTAACAAGCTAGAAGAGGGTCCTCATACTTGACTAAAGCCAGAGCCATATAGCCCTCACGGTTGTACTGTAAGTCCTGGGTGCTCACTTACAGATAAGTCCTTAGGGAGGACAAGAGCAAACAGATACTCTTACCCTTTAATTTTCCGTTGTTAAAAAGCGAGTTTTAACCTTTTATTGCATATACCATTAATCAAGTTACAGATCATAGTGGTTATTTCTTAAGCACTAGCATAAGCTACCCAATGCATAAACCCATGGTAGTCAAGGTACAAGATACAATTGCTAGGAAATCCTTAGTGGTAATCAAAGGAGACACATGCAATATGAATTAAGTGATTAAAGGTGAGTAGGTAACAAGGATGATCCCATCTATACTTGCCTTTACACTTGCTCAAACTCTCTCATACTTCACTCCGGATCAACACCTTCTGATTTCCAGCTCTCACAAGCAGTTCTCATTCTTCTCGTAGCAAACACCACGTATAGGCAAACATACATAGAACAATAAAAGCAACTAAGAACAATACACCACACAAGAGAAAACATGGTCTTAAAAGAGAGCTAGTTCTACGGTGATGGGAGCGCAAGATACATCGATAATGAAACTATTCGTTAAAAAGAAACGACTAGCGGGAGTTTTATATTGTCAGAGAAAAATTAAAGTCTACATGCTTGATTTATTTTATTAAGAAAGGCCATGTAACAAATATTAATTTAGATTACACAAATTCATATTTTATTTTAAAAGTCAAGTTAAACTAACCATATTTTATTTATAAAAATGCAAGTATCATTTAATCAAATTGAACTTTAGCTTTGCAAAAGAATCAAAGATGTGGAGCATCTATATAAGCTAATATAATCGGGTTCGAACTATGCAATATATATTTAATGAAAACATAGTTAAGTTGGTATTAATCCAATTTAACACTTATTTGAAAAAGAATGATTTAAATAACCTATATTGATTTTAAATTATTTAGAAAATAGTTGCATCATATTTTAATGTCTGTGTTCATATCAAATAGATTATAATTAAAGAAATATATTATAGTCAGAAATTAACATTAATAATGAAATACTGGAGTGTAGCTTCTATGTTGCTTTTCCTTTAGAAAACTCTATTGCGTAAGTAATTGACATGGTAAACACTACGCTATTGGGAAGAGCACGTCGTTACCAATTTGAACGAAGCTAAATGGATAAACGGATGAACAATGGACACTTATGACCGGAACTAATCGATAGCTTCTGATTACTAGTGATAGTTACCAGGAGGCAGCAGTCAACAAGAGACGTGACTTGGTTTCCATTGGTCCACTTTGTTTCATCGTTGCACCCATGAGAGGGAATCAGATTTCTGAACTCTATGCTGGAGGAGAAAATATGCTCGGTGGCTGGCTCATTCGTTGCATGCATGTGACTACATGCTTTTGGGTTTCGGTGATAATAAACAAGGTACTGCAGAAGCAAAGATAAATTAAGGAGCAAATATAGCAATACGCTGATGGACATCACGGTGTTTGATAGATTCTGAGTAATTAGCAAAAGACAAGGAGATTACAAGGAAATTGATTATGTCCTTACCATCTGAGAAATCATGATTAGGACGATGGATGACCAAGAAGGAAATGACAGGCTAGCATCTGGCAAACGGCAGGCCAGGGTCCTCCAGCAGATGCTCACTGCCATGGTTCCTCGAAATCCCAATGGCTTGGTTGGCTGCGATTGCTCTAGCTGCTAGGCCGATGGTTGATACAGATGAGATGCAAAACTAGACAAGAATAAAATAAGCAAGAATATAAGCGTGCTCACTTTATGCTATAGGCGAACCATGGCGATGAATCCTCAAATCAAGAAGAATGTGGCCTACCAAATTTTGGTTGTGAAAAAGGGTAATGAGAGGAGAAAAATATTAAAATCTACTACCTTAGCTAGGGTTCCCAAACTAGGGGCTTCCTTCATGGTAGTTGATGTGCTTTGCTCAAGGGATTGGTACATATATATAGGAAGAAAAACAACCCATATCTACATCAACTAGCAATATGGTACTAATTGATGTTGCATCCTCCAACATTACTAATGGGCCTAAATAAGCATTAAAACCCACTAGCAAATAAATGCATGGGCTTTGAGGGCTGGTGGTAAAACTGAGATTTTATTATTTTCAGAATTAATTAATTTCAGGATTAAAATAATTCTAGAAAAGTCTAGAATCGATATTTAAGCCATGAAAAATAATCCGAAAGCTCCAAAAAATCATGGGAAAATTCTTGGAGATATTTTAGGACATGATGAACCTAAATAAAATATTTAGAGCTCATGAAAAGTATGTTAGAGCATTCAAAAATTAGATTATGCTAAAAAAAGAACGAGTTCAAGAAAAAGCCTGAACAGTTCCTGAAAAGTTTGTACAGATATGTTGATAGAGAAGCGGCTCGTCGATGAACTGTACTCGATGAGATTGGATTAGAGTTTGGTGCCGGCTGTGAGCTTGATTGTAGATGCGGCTTGCTCTAGGACTAGGATAGGTAGCGGCGACGCCGATTAGGGTTCGGCAAAGGTGGGGTGGAATGCGGGTCGGGAAGGAGTGAGCTAGACTGCAGGCAGGCCGAAAAAAAGAGAATTTGAAAGAGTTTTTTTTTTCTAAAGCCTCAATCTAATTTTCAAACTTTATATTGAATTCTTTTGAATTTTGGTCAAAACCACTCATCACAAAAGAAATCATATGCTTCAGCATGAATGCACAAACATGTCGCTATACCCATGTTAAGTTTTAATTTAATGAAAAATATCATGTTGCTATATATTCTCATGAGCACAAAAATACAAAATCATATCATTTTTTCTCCCTACTTTCAAAGAGGCAAATTTTAGGGTTGTAACTCTTTGTTGGACACTTTGGTGTATTAAAGAAAAATATACATAATTTATGTAGATTACATTCAGGGGACAGAGTCTGATTGGTTGTATTACCTTAGTATGCATTATTAGATCTTATATATGTAGCATATCCTAAGCCAACACGAATGTATGCAGTGTTTTGGTGTTTGGTTAGGCTACAGAAGTAAAATCGCATTTGACAAAATTGTGTTTTGGTTATATGCAGACTTGCATGGTACATGCATGTGGAATGGGGATATTTCTTTTTTATATGCACATTGTCTAATACGATCAACTATGGCATACTAGCTGACGCACCATTAGGCCCGCTTTGAATACCATGCAAGTCTGCATATAAGAGTCTATGTAGGTAAACAAATGCAAGCAAACTGCATTGCAGATACAGACTAATATAGAGGCAACCAATCAGACCCATCTGACTGTGACTTTTGTTGTGTTATTCCATCATGGATATAAGTAAAACATTTTGTTAGACGAGCAAAGCATTAGAGATCGTTGCTCTTGGCATACTTAGCTAAGAATAGATGGAGAAGCAATAGCAGAATTTGCTTATGATTTTTCTTTCTTTTATTTCTGGCCTTTCCGTATTGTTCAAGATTATGAATTGAGCTAAAGCGCCTTATAAGACCGACACACCCCCCCCCCCCCACCCCGGATTGTAAAGAATCAATTTAATTTTATAGGAAAATTGTAGAGCAGAGAAAATTCCTACAATATGTCCAAAAAGGCACACGTTCAGTACTGTTTACACATTTGCTTATCCTGACGAACTGACTTATTTAAGCAGTTGACTTGATTTTATCAACTACAGAGTCCTGTTCCAACGACCTGAAGTGTTATGGATACACTGCGATAATGTAACATAGAAATTTCCGAAATAATGTAACATAGAAATTTCCGAATTAGCAATCACAGGGAGCAGCCTACCTCGCGCGAGACTCTCAGAGGTCTAGCGCACCCAGCTTGCTGCAAGCAAGCTAATCTCTCGAGATTCAGAATTCCATCCCGTACCCGCAGGAAGAAGCAGGGAATTGGGGATGAACATGTCACATCCACACATCCGAACGACGGCGAATGGATTAGCACTTATATGTCGCATCGATCGAATAAGGTGCAGATTGTCCGCTAGCTTCTGATGCGAATGCAGCCTCCGTGTCCACGAGTGAGCCGTTGCAATCACTTCCGACATTCTCCATCTATCTACTGCTTGTCCGAAGGTTACAAATCCACTTGGTAACATACTCCTTTATTCTGGGTCGACATTAGTTTATTTTTTCTGATAACAAAAAGACTATTGATTCAGTCAAAAAAACAAAAAGACTATTGCTCGAAGGCGAAGTGTGTAACCTAACTGTGTTACGGTACGGTAAAGGTTATACTGTGCAAGTAACAAGAAATGGTGGGTTCAAACAGCCTGTGCACAAGCACAAGAACGTCATCTAGGATGTATTTGGAAAGCGAGATTTATATTTTTTTTAGATGGAGAGAGTAGTAGAACGTATTCCATTCATCCCAAAATAAGTTATACTTTTTACTTTTAGACATCTTATTTGACCATTTATCTTATTTAATTTTCTTTACAGGAAATAGGTCATTATTAAGATATCTCTAATAATAAATACTCCATTTGTTCTAAATTATAAGACATTTGACTTTTTTTCTCTTCAAGACTCGTCTTATTCAAAAATTTATACAAAATATCACCTATTTTATTGTGGTTTGCTTTATTAATAAAATTCTACAAAAATAACTTAAATTTGACTATGTTTGTATAAATTTTTTTAGAATAAAGACAGTAATCAAACTCAGGGTAAAAAAAAAAGTCAATCATTTTATAATATAGAACGGAGGAAGTAAATCATAATAGAATAAATCATATTTATACAACAGTTTGAATAGACGATCAAAAACAAGAAGTCTAGAAGTAAAAAGGAGGTCACTTATTTTTTTGGATGAAGGGGGTATAAAACTTTTCTCATATGATGTCGACATAAGAAAAAATTGATTTTTGGTGGTTTTGAAGTATTTTCTGCATTTTATTGGCAGATTCTTAGCTGATGGTGTGGTAAACTTTAGAGGCGCATGAAAGCAGGCAGTGGGATCAACCACTCATACCAGCAGATTTCTTTGAACAATATAGGATAACGAAGAGATCTCTCTCCATCTGAACAAAAGCATATTCTTTGCGAAATCGAGGCAGGTGCTCCTCCTCCCAAATGGGACAGCATAGTGAGATTTGGAGCTGAGTGAACTTAGCCGGGACATCAACGTCATGCCCATCCCTGCGGTCCAATGGGAGAAGGTGGATGGGGGTAGCTAGTCTTCATGATCCAAAGCATGTCAATTGCCAATTTGCACGGCCAGATCTTGGTCCTATGTGACTGATGTCCATGTCAATGATGTGGACACTACACTTTTTTTTTGGAAATTTAAATTTACTAGCTACACTACAAGTTCAGTAAAAAATAGCAAACTAAAATAGTACGAATTTGTCAAGCAAAAGAGAATAATGCTATAAGCATGCACAATACTATTGTCGAATTGAGCCGAACTAGGTAGTCTTAACATTTGCTTTACTTAGGTAAATTAAGGTCAAGTAGACCGTTAATAAAACCAGTAATAATAAAAATGAAGGAAAACAACGGCTGAGCAAACAAAGCAAGATTTGTATCGTCAGCTGGTGGGGCTAGTGTTTATCCACTTGATTCTTTTGTCCTTGTGAAGGAACCTTTTTCCAACCATCTTTGTCTTCGCATGTATACTACTATTTCACTCCAGATACGAATATATTCCAGGAAACTCTATTTTGAGGAGATTTAGCTTGCATGACGGGACACGTGTCGACTTGTGACGCTGTGAGGGCAGAAACCCAACATGTATTCGCTGCCGTACAATTGCTCCTGCGTCCCTTTTTTTTCAACCCCTCCTCTCATCCTCTGCTTCAGTTAGTAGCAATGCGACTAGGAGTCGAGGCTGCAGTTTTTACCGAATTGCTCAAAACTCGAGGCAAATTGAAAGGATGATTTGATGCAAGTGCTGCGGCATACATTATGGGCCTATTTAGTTGTTCGTTGGCTCACCGCGGCCAGGCTACATACATGGTTCTTTGTTTAATTCCTTGCCACTTACATAGCTTTGTTTGAAGGAGAAGTCGTTTGGTTGCCCGTGTGAGTATAGATTATGTAATATGAATGTATCAAAATAAATACTAAAATATTAATTATTTATGATATTATTTCATAATAAAATTTATTTTATCTAATCTAATCTTAATTTGTTTTAAAACTAGTTAATATTCACTAATTGTACACTAATGATATCATTGGCTATGTTAATCCTACACGGCGCAAGCCTCGCTCTCGCCGGATGCGACCAATTTGGCGTTCCCTAAATGTAGCATCTTTCATGCTTTGAGTAGCGTGCGAGCCAGCCTAACCATCCATTCAGCTAACCAAACACAAACACTTGCACTCCAATAGCCTGACCCAACCCTCTTACAGGGTACTAAACACGCTCTATTTGTATGCCGCCTTCCGCAGGAGTGGAGACGGGGGCGGCCCTCCGCCAACAGCCTGCTAATAACCTAAATATCTGGACACTAACTTACATAAGCCCTGCCCCCTAATTATAAGGCTAATTTTTAAGTAACAGTTAGAGCCTAGTACGATAGAAGCAAGCCAACAGCCCAATTAGGTCTTGTTTGGCTGCACCTAAATACACTCCAATCCCTACGGTTTTGAGGGGATTGGGGTGTATTTGCCAGTTCAAAATACACCCCAATCCCCTCAAAACCGTAGGGATTGGAGTGTATTTAGGTGCAGCCAAACAAGGCCTTAGGGGGAATATGAAGAGACGAGCATGAACCTGATGGGAATACGAGCAGCATGGCAGCACGGCTGTTAATGTGCTCTCCCGACTGTTTGGCCTTTCGTCTCGGCCCTCTCACAGCACGTCAGGCGGCAGCAGGCCAGCAGCTTAAGGGCAGTCCTAATGGTAGAAACTATGCACGGTTTCCATAGCGGCCACCTCAAGTAAAAAATCATGTATAGAAACTATCTCACCCAATGCAAGTTTCTTGGCTTAATAAATGTGACATTTATTTTTATCTCTCTCCTAACTCAAAAAGAAAAAAAACCCTCCATCGTCATCCTCCTGAGTACCAGGCTTGGGCGCGGCGACTGCGTCCTGCACTGACGACGAGCACGGAGGTGCCTCGGACAACCTCTACCTCGTCATCAAGGGTTGATGGCCTCATGCGCGGGCGAGCGTGGATGGCACACGAGCGCGCCAGCACGGGCGCGAGCGAGTTCCCCGGCGGCTCGGCGAATGCAGCTGCACGTGCGAGCTCATGTGGCGGCACAAGCCATCGATCACATGCTAGCGACTCGTCATGCGGCGGTCGATGGGTGAGCACGGTGTCCGGGCGGTCCAGCGCGGCGTCGAGGACGAGCTGCCACGGCAGCCGGCGAGCGAGCGAGCGCACGCAAGCGGTGGCCGGCGGGTGACTGCGCGCGGCGGCTGGCCAGCTAGCGTGGCATCGCGAGCGAGCAGCCACGGCCCACGGCAGCCAGCCTGCCGGCGCAAGCGAGCACAGACAGATACACATGGAGGAGCATGCACGAGCACGACGAGCTGTTGTGTGACTTGCGTTCCATCGTGGGCCCAACTTGCATAGGAAACTGACAGTTTCTTCCCCAGTGGCGAAATGATCGTTTCCTATTGCTTCGTTGCGAGGGAGACCCCGTTTCTCATACAAGAAACGATTTCTTTGGTTTCCCTTCTCTTTCCTAATTAATGAGACTGCCACATCAACATTTTTGCTTAGGTGGCAAACTATTTAATAGAGACAGAAACTATAATTAATACCCATTGGGAGTGCCCTAATACGAACAGGAAGCGGAAGGGTAAAGGCAGGACAACGACACGCCAGACGCCGCGTCACGCCGTCGCCGCCAGACGCCGCTGCCGTCTCCCGTCTCCACTGACCGACTCTCCGTGACCAGCTGCCAGGCACGCTGTCTTGTGTCTTCATATTTCCCCTTTTGTTCTTTTTAGGGGCACATAATTTTTTATCTAGATTAATGATCGCTATTTAAATTTCTCTTTCAAATTTAGGTGATTTGAAGAAGAAAAAACATTTAGAGCTTGTTTGGTAATTTATATTGAAAAGGCATTGGCTAAAAAGATCAATAATAATGATGATATCATTAATGAATATGATCTTGCCGGTAGTCATAGAACTAAGTTTAAATTAACACAGATGTAATTTTAGTCGCACCTGACTTGCTATAAGATCAGTGAATCAAACTTGGATTTGTTTTGCTTTTATTTGTGTTGCTCTGGTGAATTAACTTGGTTATGTTTTGCTTGTAATTCATTTTTGTGCAAATATAATTATAAAGTTAGTTCACTAAATTTTTAACATGTAAATTACCTTACACAATAGCACTATGTATTGTGTCATTTGGTCCAGCTCGACGCCGCACGATAGGTGGAATCGCCATTGAAACTTTGCTGCTGCTACACTGCGGCCGACGAGGCAGCAAGCCTCGTCCTTGCGCCTTATCTGTGTTAGCCTCCTCTTACCGCGCTTGACACTGAAGACGAACATGTTGTCCTCTACTTTGACCTCTTGGTGGCCTCCTTGTTGATGCCGGGGAGGTCGATACTAAACACGTGCACCTTGGGGGTCTCCTTCAAAACTCACGTTGGTGAGAACGGTGCACTGCTCGGTGGATGTCCAAAAGTCTAGGAAGAGTGGGCTAAACATATTATTGCTGCACATTAGTGATACTAGTCCATCAACCCGTGTTTCGCACGGGTTAGAATCTTAAAACATAGCATTAGTTATTGTTAAATTCCTATAACTACTGTTTTACTTATATTAACTTTTTATGCTCATTTTGTAGTAAAATAGGCATAGCAGATAATATGTAGCATCTATTTACTTGTGATAACTGATGAATTACTTATCTATATATTTTTTCATTCCCTTTTTCGTAGCAAGTCTATGTATTTAGAATATGCATTTAGTTGAAGATTTAGCTTAGACTACGGTGGTTGTTGTAGTCAGCCCATATCTATACATGGCACCATGAGTCTAATTTTATTTTATTTCAAATTTTAATATTATTGATTGCTAAATATTTTTTAATCCCAATTTATGTTCAACAGGATATTGATATTTAAGAATTATAATGGTTGTTTACTTCAAGGGAATATCAAAGCGTAGAAAGGTATAGTCAAATGTGAATTATAATTATAATCTTCACACATCCCAAGATGTTTAAATTTTTTTTTTAAGGAATTATACGTGCAAACATGGTTATACTATAAATATAAACATGCAAGCATGGTTATACTGTAAATATGAACATAGCAAACATTTTTATTCATGTATATTTCATTTATAATATCAAAAGTAACAAAATATATAAATTATATGGTATATTATATTTACTAATATAATTTTAATAATTTGTATTTTCATTATTGTTGAGACACAACATATATATTTTTCACTAATCATGCATGCCTACTTGAACTACATGTATCTTTACTGTAATCAAATTCTAATAATATCGTTAATATAGGCGTATAATATAGATATATATGTCTAATAGTTATTTAAATAAAGTTTTTAAAGAAGATATTGATAATTTAGATGTAAATTTTAAGGGATGTTTTAATTTTGATAACACTAAAAGAAGTGGTAATTTAGATGCAAATTTAAGGGGTTACTTAGATTATCAATTACAATAGCAGATAAATAACTTTGCATTTTTATGTTTAGTTTAGATGTGTTTTCTAATGGAACAGGTGGATAATTTAAATACAAATTCATGTGTTTTTAAAAAAATTGCAAAAGCTGGTATTTATATAGAAAATAAATAGATTTGATGGTTCTTATAATCAATATTTTTTGAAAAGAATTATTATAATCAATATTGATTAGAATTTCAATGGTTTATCATTGTTTTAGCGGAACTCATGTTGATTAATATGAAGGCTGCATTGGAGACCCTTTGTTAAATTTTTAGAATTTATTTTTTTAGCTCTATATGTATTTAGTTCAAACTTAAGCTTAAGTTATATAAGCTATGTTGTCTCCCTTTCTCTAAATCATGAGTCTATATAGTTTAGACTTTGATTGTTAATCTAGTTGTTGAGTTTTTTATTCACATGTTAAGTGAAAACCCTAGTGTTGTAGCTTTTTTGGTTTTAAGAATAAAGCCAGATACACACTATATGTGAGCCCAGAAAGTCAAATCCCACATATAGCCACAAATAGAGGTAATATCAAATGACAATGCTTAATTATAGTAGCGTATTATTAAAGAATATAACCTCGAGAGAGCAACCGCCAGAAAAGACACTCGATCTTCGGTAAAGACTCCACTCCACGCCTACTTAACACCTTAAACGGACCAACATATCTTGGAGCTAATTTTCCTTTCATGTTAAACCTCTTCACACTTCTCATAGGTGACACTTTCAGATACACATAGTCACCTACCTCGAAAGCCAATTCTCTCCTTCAAGTGTCCGCATAGCTCTTCGACGTGATTGAGCCACTCTCAAATTTTCTCTAATCATCCTGACCTGCTCTTCAGCATCTATAAGCACATCCGGTCCAAACACTTGTGTTTCCCCTGTCTGATTCCAAAACAATGGGGTTCTACACTTACGCCCATACAAAGCTTCAAACGGTGCCATTTTGAGACTCTGTTGATAACTGTTGTTATATGAGAACTCTGCATAAGGCAAACTCTTATCCCAGGTAGTTCCGTACTGCAGTGCACTAGCTCTCAACATATCCTCTAATATTTGGTTAATCCTCTCAGTCTGACCGTTAGTATGAGGATGGTAGGCCGTACTAAAATTCAACTTAGTTCCCAATGAAATATGAATTTGCTCCCAAAAATGAGACGTGAACTGCGTACCTCTATCAGACATAATCCTCTTTGGCACTCCATACAAACACATAATTCTCTCCATATACAACTCTGCCAATTTTGCTCCTTGGTAAGTGGTCTTGACAGGCAAAAAAAAGGAGCAACTTTGGTCAAACGATCCACAATCACCCATATAGAACCATAACCACTCTGAGTACGGGGTAATCCTACTATGAAACCCATACCGACTTCTTCCCACTTCTACTCAGGTATCTTCATTGGTTGTAATAATCCAGCTGGTCTCTAGTGTTCAGCTTTCACACATTGACACGTGTCACACAAGGCAACATACTCAGCCACATCTCTCTTTAACCCATACCACCAATACTTTTCCTTAAGGTCTAGGTACATCTTAGTACTTCTAGAATGAATGAGTAAGCGGACTCATGTGCTTCACGTAGGATTGCTTCACGATGGTTTTCACCTTGGGCACACAGATTCTTTTACCAAACCATAGAGTACCATTTTCATCTATGCAGAAATCAGGTGCCTTTCTAATTACCACATTCTCTACTATTTCTGTGAATTTCTCACACAACACTTCGGACACTGGTGTCGTTCGAGGCTTCGTGTTGACATCTTAGGTATTCCAAACATATACTCGGTTAACTCCAATTACTAGTCCATTTTTTTCCTTTTTGTAATCCATGATTGCGTATATCTTACCGAGTTGGTAACTCAGCTTCAAACCTTGCTTCCCAAAGCTGCCATCCTAAGACACATAAGTTCAACTATTTGGCCATGAACCACTTAAGCCAATATCCTCCTTTTAACTCTCTTTATACTCCTCGTAAGGGCCACTTTGAGAGAATAATCTCAAGGTCATTCCAAAGCATGATGCAATGACTCTCCAAGTTAGACCATACTAACAACCGTATTATAATCAATTATCGCCTTCATTCCCTCCTTTTTCAAAATTCCTTTGTGAAACTTTTGTTCCAAACTAGGCTTTATTACCATCTCCTAAGCATTCGTGACTATTTATCAACTTAGGTTGCTCAAACATCCAAAAAAAAATAATCCTTAGTGTCATCCAAACCTTTATTAGCAATCTCTCCTTTGCTGATGACATTGGCTATGACTATTCTTCTCTAGATAATAGCACTTTTCTAATTTATAATCACGATCAACTTTTAATCCAATAATTGAGGTCACAAGCTCCAAACCAACTTAGTAAAATTGTCCTTTGGATTCTTATGATCCATGTAGATGTCACTTATAATCCATAGAAACCACACTTGGATTCCATAGGACAATGTTTGCTATTTTCACAACATAAATCGATATCTTCAAAAATCTTTGCATCAACTCAAAACACAAAACACATCCCAAACCTTATCGAGGTGGATCTTAGTAGATAGGAAAACTCTTATCCAAATCTTGTAAAGCTGACTCATAGACTTTACACCAAACTAGTCTTTACTCCTTCCCAATGTACCTGAGGTTTCCTAGTCCAAACAAATTTCACGCCTTCTCGAGTAGCACTTATCTATCCCTATATGATTGAGTAGGTTCCAATTTAAACACACCACTAATTTTCTGAGTTCTTCTCCCTAACTCCACCATTAGAGATAACCAAGAAAAGGATTTCCTTTAACCAAATCTCACTTGCTAACTGGGTGAAATATCGAGGTTTTCTGATCCTCTACTAAACCAACTGTAGACGTCCAATATCTCCTTCCTAAGGCCTCGACACCAACTTGTATTGAAGATTTGAACTCCCAACTGATGATATCTTGAATCAAAAATTATTCCTAACAAATACAGGAACCTCTTGTAATTGATTCAATGAGTCACCGCTCCTGAGAAGAGGTATCTACACTTGATAGTGACTTTTCATCCATGTAGATAGCCAATGGTTCCATTTGAAGAATTGGAATGCATGAGACCTTCATCTTGCAACATCTTTAACTTGCACTGGCTACCCCCCTTAAAAAAAATTAAGTAGGGGACACCAAAGTATCTGGCTTTAGGGAACAAATAACTACCATGAAGATCATCTCATGACCAATGGAAACTCATCTGCTTACGCAAGAACCAACATCCTGCAACTTCTCGCGAGTAGGAAAACAACAGTGCAATAAAACAGCTATAACTCCTGTTCTGCTAATCCAACAAAGTTGTAACTTATACCGTTGGAAAGGTTATAAAATTCCCTACAACTCTCTTATTCATCACTTTCCTAGATTTTGAAGCTAACATAGTGTTTCACAGTCAACCATATGTTCTGTCCAGAAAGTCTAGCAGCGCAGATACAACATCTTACAACAGCCATATCTCCATGTCCACTAATTAGATAATAGTGAGCCTTATATGGTTGGAACCCTTATGAAATCCTCTGCATCTTTCATGTACTATAGTTAAGTTGGTCAAAGTACACAACAAATACTGTGCAGGTTTTCGATGGCACGATTGCATCGCCTTGTGATTTTCATAACTCCCAAACCATAACGAGATATGAAGGTGGTTCTTGCGCTCAGAGAAATATGATGAAGTCTTCTATTGTCCAGAAATTTCTCATGATTTTTGGATGACCGAAAAGAGGGGCATAAACCGAAAAGGGACAGGTTGCTCGAAAAAGCAGGATAAAAGAACGGGGAGAGAAACAAGAACCCAACTATTTATATATCATTAATCCTTAAACCTTATACCTATATAAACTAAATGAAATTGTAGAAAAAACTCCACAAGGTCATTGCACTCATTACAAAGATCCAAAACAATCATAAGCATAAGCACAAATCAACTAAGCACTTGAGAGATCACACCGCACACAAACTCAACTTGACTCAACAATCGCTACTAGCGTCTTTATTACATAGGGGACATAAACTCCTAATCCTTAAACATGGTGTGACTGCAGCGGCATCCAGGGTAGCATCTCTTGCGTGAAGATGAGCGTGACACGTCCTCCACTTCATTAAGCTTAAACAATCTAGCATGATTCCTCCATTCATCAATCTCCTCTAGGGCTTCTTCATAATGTTGCCTTACTTCCGCCAACTCCAATTGACTATCTTCCAGCTTCTGATGGAGAGCTTGGATGGCAAAGGCCATCTCCCTTAGTTGTTCATTTTGCTCCGAACGAGGATCAGCCATCACACATTGCAAACTTCCAAGTGGACGTCGAGGGAGATACTTGTGCTTGTTTCCCTGCATCTCCGTATAATGTTTTCCACGATATTCCAAAAGAGCCTGGTGAGCAACATCAGATATACTAGCATGCATGTCATAGCGATCAGCGGGAGATGAGTGAACGGATTCCACTACCCGTGAACCCGTAAACTCATTCCGTCTTGTGACATGTGCTTCTGTGCTCCAGTGGTTCTCATACCTAGGATGAGTCCACCTAGTGCACTTATACTCCACCCTAGCTTCTTGATCAGGGTAGCGCTCAAGCAATATCTGCATAAGTCGAGGGTGGAAGAATGCTTCACCACTAACGGTCGTGGTAAGGTACTCCTTGCGCCAACCAGTGTGTTGAGTTGCGATAGGATGAGCTTGTCCATAGAATCCTCTAGTCAAACATGGTTTTCCAGAGTTGATGCGGGCAATCTTCTCGTTACGAACCATCTATTTAGAGAGATCAGAAAGAATCAAGATAGAGTCAAGCTTTTGTAATAGAGTAGAGACCAGAACAATCATATTTTTAAGAAAATAACAAAGGTTAAAATGAAGCAAGAAATAGACAAGAAAGAAAACATGCTAAAACGACCAGTTCTAACTAGGCTTGCGTCCTACAGTCAACATTGCTCTGATACCACTTTGTAGCACCTGGTTTTAAGAATAAAGCCAGATACACACTATATGTGAGCCCAGGAAGTCAAATCCCACATATAGCCACAAATAGAGGTAATATCAAAAGACAATGCTTAATTATAGTAGCGTATTATTAAAGAATATAACCTCAGAGAGCAACCAGCAGAAAGACACTCTGATCTTCAGGTAAAGACTCCACTCCACGAGGGGACGGTGACTGGTTGATCACAAGCCTACACATTTCGGACTCTAGTAATCTGGTACCCATCCAGGATTTTGCCAAAAGTATTGAAAAGTAAAGCAAGCGTAAGTACATGTCGTACTCAACAAGTATAGCGAGGGGTTCATGAGGCTCAAAAAAAGGCGACACGGTTTGATCGCATTTAGCTTTTTAGTGAATGTCAAATTTTAACAATTATCGGCATCAAGGTAGCGGCAATTCCCATAACCACATGTTGAGGTAAATAAGATTAAAGAATAACATTTAAACATCATCATCAACATTTAGCAAGAATAAAAAGTGATCATCTATTCCATAAGAATCCCTTGGCGCGCCCTAACCGTAGGCACCGGACGATATATCGGTTTAACTCTCTGCAAGAGAGGTGTACACTTTCATCGTGAGTCATGATTTTTAATGCATTGGGTTAATTACTCCCAAGACACCAAAACTCATATAAAGCCATCCAAAAGTTCGCCTAGCAAGCAAGGGACGCTAAGTCATCGGATATAGGACCCCTCTTCCAACATGGCACAATTCCATCACGGCTATACTCATAAGGACAGTAGCTGCCCTATACCCAATTAGGCCCTTCCTCTCACAAGCTAGAAAAGGTCTCTTGGGTGAACTAGAGCCGAGCCATGTAGCCCCCTCACGGCTGTACGTTAAGTCCCGGATGATCACGTACAAATAAGTCCTTATGGAGAGGAATTTAGAGCATCTCAAAAGAGAACATGCTCTAACCCCCTAAGATTCCAAATTGCTAAAAAGTCACCTTTTATCATTATTGCATACATCATTAATCAAGTTACAAGATCATGGTTATAAAGCGCTAGCATAACTACCCATATGCAATAACCCATGGTGACAAGGTAATCAGTAATCAATTGCTAGGAAATCCTTAATAGGTAACAAAAGGACACATGCATATGATATTTAGTGTAATCATGAATAGGTCATCAAGGATGATCCCAACTATACTTGCCTTGATCAAAAAGCTCCTGAGGATCCTGGTTGTCGAAGTACTCTTGATCTCCAACGAACGTCCCACCGTCTATACTCGATCAACACACAACAACACACAAGCATCCGAACAGTCATACACAAAGCAAACAAATAGATCTAATTAGAATAGTACAACAATATCATAAAAATAAGTTGAAAAGTTTATAAAACGGATCTACACGTTACTAGAATCACACAAACGCTTGAATCACAAAAATCGGATCTAAAACGAGAAAGCTATAAATTAAACAATGTTTTCTTTAGAAAAATAATAGATTAAATATAAGCTTAAAATTAAAAGTTTAAAAACACGATTGCAGATTGCTAAACTAGTAGAGAATCTAATTATGAATCTAACGCAACTTGAACGGATTGAATCGGAGTTAAAACGAAGATTTTATAACTAAAACAATGTAGTGGCAGTTTGGTAAATACTGGATTACGGAATTTCAAAATAAAATAATTAAATCAGAATTCTGAAGTGAGGAAGGACGGCGGATTTTATTATGGGAAACACAGGGGCTCTTTAGCAAAACGTCCAGCGAAGGGGTATCCTTGATCTCTGGCCGTAGGATTTAAAGATGATGGCTCAGATTAAATTGGAAAGGAGGAGGAGAAGGCCTGATCGGCCTGCTACAGGTCCGACGCGGCCGTGCGCCATGCATGGCCAAGAGCTGAAGCTCGCCGGCGGAGCTCGGACCAAGGTCTAGGGTGCTCGGTTTTGAACGGGATCAGCACCAATCGAAGGAGAACGGCGAGACGAACTCACCTGTGCCAAAGTCGGCGGCAGAACACGGCTGCGGGCGACGGACGACAAACGGCGGCGGCAACAGCTCGTCTGCAAAGGTTCGGCGTCGATTAGAACTCAACCCGAGGCAATAAATCAAAGAAAGAAAATCTCGGAGAGTTCGCGGGATCAAGGTGAAGCCCGTCCCGCAGCTTACGGCGACTACGACTGTGACGGAACGGCGGTGGCAACCTCGGCGACTTGCTGCTAGGGCTTGCGGCGGCTGTTGTGCTTGCTGCGAGGCGTGGTTCGCGACTAGGGCAATGTAGAGAGGTGCGGCAGGCAGGGCTGCTATTTATGGGGGCTAGGACGGTGCTCGTGGGAGTCCGGGTTTGAGACGCACGGGAGGAACACGGCGTCGAGACGGACGTCCGGACTGAGTCCGTGCTGGTCACGAACAGAGGAAGAAGAAACTGTGGCGTGGGGCCACCAGTCAGCGAGACAAGGAGAAAATGAGTAATAACGTAGTGCTGTTGGCCTCCTGGCTGTCCTAGCAAAAACAGAAAGGAGAGGGAGAGATCGACACAGCAAAACGATGGGCCACCATGGGCTGCTCGTGCATAGCAGAAGAAAAGAAATGGATAGTCCTGGACGGAGCAAAGGAGATGATGACGTATAGCAGCCAAGCTGCTTCAACGTGAGAGAAAGTTTCTTTTTTTTTTTTTCTTTTTCAAATTCATTTTCCAAGCTCACTTTAAAATACGGCTTTAGAAATTTATTTGGGCTTTTGCCAAAACACACTCAATCAAGAAGATAGATATGCAGCAGCATGAATGCACAATTATGCTTCCGGCCTTAAAATGGATTTTATTTTATAAAATATATTGTTTTCCTAAATTATAATGCACACTCAATGCATAATTAAATCAATTTAGCTACT
>JADLZL010001820.1:0-17478 GCA_015844335.1 Chrysopogon serrulatus
ACCTTCTTTAGGAAGAAGGAATCCCATCTAGTGACTTTTTCGTAGTGGACCTTTTCGAGCCGGATCGACTTTATCCTCGCAAGGAGGGAGGATAGACATGTTTGCTTTGATTGTAAGGTGTTACCCGGGGAGTGTGTTGTCCCTCAAAGACAAGCTTGTGGTGGCGGACTTTCGCTTTTCGGGTATGTGTCCACCGGGACAAACGGGCCAAGATTGCGAGAACGAAGTGGTGGAAGCTTAGAGGGAAGCGGCGCAAACGTTTAAGGAGAGGATGATAAGCGAGGGGCCTTGGGAAGAAGGAGAAGATCACGAGATGACATGTGGCTAAGGATGGCAACATGTGTTCGGAAGGTGGCCGGAAGTGTTTGGCATGAGTAGGGGAGGCAAACGGGAAGCGAAAAGACACCGGTGGTGGAATGACGAGGTGCAAAAGGCTATTAAGGAGAAGAATGAGTGTTTTAAGCGCCTCCACCATGACAAGAGTGCAGTCAACATCGAGAGCTATAAAATAGCGAAGAGGGTTGCAAAGCAAGCGGTGAGTGTAGCAAAAGGTCAGGCGTATGATGACCTTTATCGCGGCTAGGGCACGAAGGAAGGGGAGAAGGACATTTATAGGATGGCTCGGATCCGCGAGAGGAAGACAAGAGACATCAACCAAATCAAATGCATCAAGGATGGGACGGATCGACTTACGGTGAAGGATGAGGAGATCAAGGATAGATGGAGAGAGTACCGACAAGTTGTTTAATGGGGAGAATGAGGGTCCTACCTTTGAGTTGGATGACTCATTTGACGATACCAATGACGCTTTGTGAGGAGAATCCGGGAGGCGAGATCGGGGAGGCTTTGAAGAGGATGAAGGGAGGTAAAGCAATGGGCCCGATGGTATCCCCATTGAGGTGTGGAGATGCTTGGTGTAACACCCGGGTGTTACGTTAAGCAAAAACCCGCCATGTCATCATCATCATTGCATGAGCATTCATGATTAGAAAACCCTAATTCAAACAATTAAAATGAGTTTACGATTCTAGGGTGTTGATTGAGCTCCTTTGTATTACATGTGCTTATGTTTATAATTTGAATCCTGCTCACATGTTGGATTTCTTAAATAAAACCAATCAATTAAAATCAACCGTGATGTTTGCAAGTGCTTGGCTAACCCCGACTTTCACCTTAAACAAGTTTTCTAAATCAAATGAGGTGCAAGAGAGAACCAAGTTTGAAATTGGCATTCAATTCCCAAATCCTAGCTTGAGAGGCTAAGTGTTGGAATTGGAATATCACTTTCAAATTTGGTGAGCTAACCATGATTAATTTTATAAATAAAAGTTGCCAACCAATGGCACCTTTTGAAAGTATGAACTTTGTACTTTGAAAATATGCTATTGGTTGGATTTGAAAAGTGTCACAACATCACTATTTATTTGCCCAAGATTTCAATTTGAAATTCATTTCAAAAGGGATATTTTCGGTATGTTTTTTACCCCTTCATAATTTCATCTCAAAATATTCAAAATTTGGGGAAAACTTCAAAAATACAGTTTGTGCATCTCTTTGAGCTCTACAACTTTGGTATACAAAGTTTTTCAAGTTTTTGAATAAAATTTGGAGTAATTTCAAAAAGTAATTTGAATTTCAAATTGTCCCCTTTTGAGTTTTAAACTGCAATTCAAAAAATTATTGGGTTTCATGAAAAACTTCCTAAATGAAAGTTGTAGACCTTGAGAAATGGAACAACTTTTATTTTTGGAGATTTTCATCTTTTATTCAAAATTTAAAAGTAATTTTGAAATCCCCAAAGTTAGGGTTTTGAACCTTTTTCAAACCTGAACTTCAAATTCAAAAACTATTCTGATTTGGACCAAACTCCTTTAACCAAAGTTGGAGAGCAGGAAAAGTTACACAAAAGATATTTTGGGAGTTTTCCTTTGTTTATTACAAATTTTGGTTTTAATTTTGAAATTGGAAAAATGAGGTGTCTCGGTGCTACGATTTGCTCACACGAGGGGATGGCATGGCCGCCGGTGCTCCTACGGCCGCCGTGGCCCTCTCGCGTCGTCGCCCGGTCTTCCCGCGTCTCCAACCCATTTCGGCTGGCTTCTCGAAGGCGGAGTCCACTGTCCGGCTCGTCCTTGGCCTATAAAAGCCACTCTCCTCGGCCGTCGAGGCGTCTCCCTTCTCCTTCACTTTCGTCGCCAGGCCGTCGCCATTGCTTTGACAAATTCGCACACCCGTTGTCTTCCGCGCGTCCGATTGCTTCCACACACAGCTCCGCCGTCTCACTTTGCGCGCGCGTTGAGCTACCGGTTGGCCGTGAAAGTGTCTGGAGCTGCCCGCCCACCGTCGTCTTCTTTGTTTAGGCCAGAGGCCGCTGCCGTGTGAGCACCTCGTCCGGGCGGAGCTCCACGGGCATCGTAAGCTCTATTTTTTCTTTCTCTAGCTTCGGCCGTGGTGTCTTTTGAGGCTCATCGACTCTTTTGATTTCCACCGGCGCATCACCAGGAGCCCCTGAGACGCCACCTCGCCGTCGTGCTCGCACCACCGCCGCATATTTGCCGTCGTTGACAACTTTGCTCGTTGGTCCACAACCCCCCCTCGCACGCCTTGAAGTCTCGGTAAGCCCCTCGGCTCGTAGAGGTGTTGGTTTCGCTCGGGTTGTCCTCGGCTAGTCGGGACGGTGGCATGCCGATCTTGCGCACTGTCCGCCCGGTCGCGCCGCGCTTTGTCGCCATAGGTGTTCGATTGCAACGTTGAGTCGTATTCGTGTCGTATCGAGTTCGCCTTGATGCACCGAGCACGATGGTTTAGCTGGTTTCGACGGAGAAGGTCAGGAGCTTTGGTCACCGGCGGCCGTCTTGGCCGGCCTTGTGCGACGGGCGGACACCCCAAGGGTCAAGTATGGGGAGTGTAGTAGGTCGTCGGATGCGGTGCAGAGAGAGGAGTCCGGCGGTGGAGTCGGTTCGTCGGAGGAGTCTCGCGGCGACGCGTGTGCGGCCGCCCCGCGGCCGCTGTGTCCTCATCGGCCGGAGGGAAAGAAGGAGAGGGAGGAGGCCGACACGCGGGACCAGCGTGTCGGTGAGAGAGAGAGGGAGGGAGCGCCACGCTGGCGGCCTGGCCGGGGCGGGCCGCTTGGCCGTGCTTTTATGGGTCATGGCCGCATGATGCGGTCCACGGAAAGAAAAGAGTTTTTATTTTTCATATTTTTGTATTAATTCATTTTGGGCAGATAAAAATGGGAGAAAAATATGTATGTGACTCTTGTAATATTCTCTGTCCATGAAAAATACTAACCCTGGTTTTGCAATAAAGTTTAATTGTGCTTTAATTTGCTCTTTAAATTAATAAATGCAATTTCCATGATTTTTAATAATTAAAATATAAGTCCAAAAATTATGAAATTTGTTTTGTGTGCTAATTAGGTGATGATGATCTTAATTATGAAGTTTGATCCTGTTTTGATTAAGTTTTGTATTAGGCTTAATTAATTTCTTAATTAATCATGTTTAATTAGTAATTCTTTAATTATTAAGGGTTTAATTAATCTCCAATTAGCAAGTTAGTTAGCGGCTTTCAACGACTGTAAAAATGGTCAATAAATTAGTAATCACTCTAATCACCATTAGGGTTGCTTGGTTTTGGGATTGAGTGATGACCCTAGGTCATTAACCCTAATGACCTTCGGCATTTCATGTTAATTGCGTATCGCTAGTCCGTCGTCGTCGACGCTAGTTATACCTTCTTAGTGCAAGGTTACCGTGAAGGAAAGTTGTACTCAAGATCGACTAATAATCGTTGCATCATTATCGCATGTTTTTTTTTGTTTATTGCATTGTAATCATGCATCTTTATCGTGTAGTCAGCGGGTCCGAGGAGGGAGTCGAAGCCGTTTCCGGTTTCCGAGGAGGTTGGATCTGATCCTGGTGATTGGGTAATCGAGCCACACTTCATCGAGCCCCAAGGCAAGCCCCGGATGCATTCAAACCCGCCCTTGTATTTCAAAAAGCTTTTATGATTTCATGTGATGATATAATGCATTAGGTGTAGGAGTTGAGTGATATCCTACTTTGATGCATTTACCGTACCTTGATACATTACCCCTGTACACTGTTTTGATTTCGAAATGCTTAGTTGCGCTTAGCCTTGCTATTAGTGTAGGTTTTGATAAATTGTTTTTCGAAAGGTGATAACAATCCTCCCGAAGGGAATTTACTTAAAAACCCGATGTTGCTTTGTCGTCTATCCTTGTTCCGACGGGGTCAAGGGTACACCACAAGAGCATGATGATGAATAAATCGAGACCGGGTGGAGTGACTTGCACCGGGAAGGGCTAGTGCCCCGTGTAGTGTCGCCCACTTGTGAGTCGGTTAAGCACCGTTCGTTGTCTTGGCCCTTGGATCATGAGGTTATTGGATAGTACTAGTCGCATGCTAATGGCGGTAAGCTCCCTTGTATGATCCATATGAGAACGGACAGGGACGGGAAGTAGCGTGTACCCACATTACGAGTGCACCCGTCGACGGTTAGGCGACGGCGTAGGGAGATGGTGTCTTGTACCTCGTGGCTAGGACCCGTTCTCGTGCGGAGAAATGCAAGTGTGAGTTGATATATGTAAGATGTTTGGTCCTCGCATATATCGTGTGGCTAGAAGCCCCTACGGGTATATATTGTTTATTGAATCGCCGTTGCTCCACGATATGGGAGACTTGATCCTTGCACAAGCATCGTAGTAATGATGAAAGTGTGAGAATGGAAAGTTTGAATCCGACATGTGTTTGACAAGTGATTGTTAAAGTAAGGATTGGCTTAGTCTCTTTTCGCAAAAGGGTGTCTTTGATCTTCTTAAAGCCTCACCTTGATTCCTACTATCCCGCATTCCCGAGTCTTCTCCCCACTTTTTGGTCGGGTAAGTCTTATGGAGTACTTTTTTGTACTCGGGGTTTGTTCAACCCCCATTGCGGGTGAACCGCATGGACAAGAGTGCTACGGCCCTTGTTGCATGACGGTGATCGAAGAAGTAACCGATGAAGAGTGAATTGAGTGGCCTCTCAGGCGGGGGCGCTTTTGTTGAGTGATTGTAATAAAGTTAAGTAACGATACTTCCATTTGTTTTTGTAATAACGCTACTACGGTTTGTATAAGTTTGACAAAAGTTTTGTAAATTAAGTTATTGTAAGTCTTCCGCTACTCGGTATTTTGTATGAAAAACTGTTGTAATCTTGTGATGTCTCTGTAAGTATCGATCCTGGAGGAATTGTGGTTTATCGGGGTTCACCCGCCAGGGACATTCTAGGTTATGTGGTGCTCAAAATGGCCGACAGAGGTCTTAGGGACAATGTCAGGTGCTTGTGGGCCATATAATTTAGAAGGTTCTGCCACAGAGGGTATCAAAGCCGTACTTACTAAGATATTCACTGTGTTACCTTTTAAAAATTTCAAAATGCTTTGGATCCAAAAGTTAAATGGGTTTAAGTCCAAATTGCTTCTGCTCCGTTTTAATTCTTTCTAGTAACTTTTCTAGGTGCTATTTAAAAGAAGTCTTAAGCGGAGTATCATGTGTTTTTCTCTTTTGCCCTATATTACTAAACGTATGCTTATGTTAGTTTAAAACTTTTTGCTTGATCCGTAGGCTCAATCATGCATCATGTTTAATTCACATGTTTAAAATCATATCCCCGTTTACAAAGTGGTTGGGCTAAGTAAAAATCAATCCTATTCTTGCTGACTTTTAAGGCTCTCAATCTTATAGAATCTATCTTTACTTTCTAGAGGATGGCCCGTACCAAGCGGCATCGAAAAATGACCGGTTCTAAGGGTGTGCCACGTCACCACCGGCACCGCGTCGCAACGATCTTGGCCGGACCGAGCGAGCCAAAGCCAGGAGAAGAAAACCAAGAAGCGTAAGATAGTCGAAGAAATCTGGTTGAGCTAGCTATCGCTACCAAGGAGCGTAGCATAGCAATTCCGAGAGGATGAGGTGAAGTCCGAAGTTAGCGGGTCACTGCGGCGGGAGCGATCGGACCTTCGTACCATCCACAAGCTCCAAATGACCATTGCCCGGGTCTTGGCATGAGTTGCAAGGCGCAATGAATCGAGGAACGATGGGTACGATTACATTGAGGAGCTGCAGGCTCAGATAGACGACCTCCAAGCTTACAATGCAGCACTCCATGAAGAAGTCCATCATCAGTATAATCTCCATGATCCTCTGTACCAGCAACAAGTGGCCGCGGATGACTTGGGTGTCGTGGAGTCACCAGGAAGTGCACTCGGCACCCGACGGAGGAGTCCGAGGTCGACGAGTCCGTTATGGTAATGAGTCCGATGCGGACCATGGGTCCGACATCCGAGTGTCCGAGAGAGAGAAATATGTGTAAAATAGTCAATTTGGGGAGTGTCAGGCCTACGAGCCGGACTTGTAATATAAATAAGTGAACTCGTGGTGACTAGTTTGTACTGTTGTTTTAAAATTCAATAAAACTGCTTGTGAATAAATATAATCTTGTTTATAACAGATGTCTGATCATCCTCGTGATGGTTCTTCGCAAGAGAGGGGTGAGGCCCCGCAGCCACCGCCCGGCACCCCCATTCTTATCGACATTTGTGGCGCCTTTAGTCCATGCCACCATCGAGAATGCCCGTATGCTACGGGAGATAAGTCAACAAAATCGTGATGCACCACATGAACATCATGGTTGTCGTAATCACGACGAAGTCACATATGCGGATTTCATGAAACTCGTCCCGGTGTTCACCGGGCTGAGGAACCTTTAGAAGCTAATGATTGGCTTCGTATCATAGATCTTAAGTTTGACCTACTAGAGGGTTGTCCAGATTTCTTTGAAACCCAAGTTTGCCGCCCAACAGTGAGGCCCCCCTGCATCTGCGTGGTGGGCAAATTTCCTTGCACGGCAGACCCAGCCGAATTAAATTACCACAGGCTATGTTTAAAGATGCATTCCGTCAACATTTTATTCCGAGACGGGGTAATGCAAGCTAATTTGGAAGAGTTTCTAGCATTAAAGCGGGGGTGGTCAAACCGTGGTGCAATATGTGAATGCATTCGGGTCAACTATCCCAAGATGCACCCGAACATGTGGATACCGATGGCAAGAAGAAGAGGTGTTTTATTAGGGGTTTGAGAAATGACATCGAAACCCATCTCACTGCAAACCCTAACGCCACTTTCTATGAATCAGTGGATATTGCCATATCCTATGAGAGATCTTTGCAAAAACAGAAGAGTGAGGAGAGACGTGCTTTTCCTAGACCATCTGGCGGAATCCAAAAACGTCAGAGGGTTATCTTCCACCCCACTCAACATAATCGCCAACCATTCCAATATCCCCAGCATCAGCAAAGCCACCAACCCTATCGTTACCTACCCCAGCAGCAACAAGTCCAAAGGCAACAGACGATGCGTTCGTCCTGGCCGCCGCAACCTATCCTCCCGGCGGTAGAACACCCGGGGTGTTCGAAACACAACTCCACCAGCTCCCCAAAATGCCCCCACCGGTTTCGGTCCGTGCTTTAATTGCAACCAAACCGGACATCTTTACCGAAACTGCCCATATCCCAAAAGAAATACTTCCAATTTTCAGCAAGGGTCCGGGCAATCACCGCACTGAGTCGAGGCGGGGGTGGTCCACAAGGCGTGCCCGAAGGCCAATGCCGGAAGGAAGACTGGACGTGTGTATCAAGTCCAGCCTGGCAACGTTCTGGAAGGAGAGCCGGTTTTAATGGGTATGTTCCCCATTTGCTGATCACCCCGCAATTACTTTGTTTGATTCTCGTGCATCGCATACATTTATCAACCGCACATTTGTTATCAAGCATGAAATCCCCATAAAAGAAATTAAAGATGAGTTTTTGGTGCAATCACCGGGAGGGCGTATATGTACACGGAAATGGTATATCGATTCCTATATCTCTTGGTGGGTATCTTTATCCCCACAGATCGATAATCTTGAAGGATCAAAATATAGATGTGATCCTTGAATGAATTGTTACGCCATTATGGTATTTGTGATAGATACACCGAATAGAAATGTTAAGCTGTTGCTACCGATAACCAGTCCCCCACTCCTTATCCAATTTCCGATTCCCAAGAGGGCGCCGCATAGGCAGTCAATGCTACCTCGGTGCAAGACATCAAAAATATCCCCGTGGTGTGGAGTTTCGGATGTGTTTCACGAGGATTTGCCCGGGTTACCACAGGAAAGAGACGTTGAGTTTGTGATTGAGTTAAAGCCGGGTACTGCACGGTATCCCGAAGAGCTTATAGGATGCCCCCAAAAGAGTTAGCGAATTGAAAACTCGGTTGACTGAATTGTTAGACAAAGGTTTTATCGGACCTAGTTCATCACCGTGGGGTTGTCCTGCGATCTTTGTGAAAAAGAAGGATCACACCCTGAGAATGTGTGTGGACTACCGTCCACTCAATGAGGTGACCATCAAAAATAAATATCCTCTTCCTCGTATAGATCTTCTTTTTTGATCAACTTGCGGGAGCCAAGGTGTTCTCCAAGATCGATCTTAGGTCCGGGTTATCATCAAATTCGAATCGGGCCTCGAAGATATTTCTAAAACCGCTTTCACCACCGGATATGGTCTATATGAATATCTTGTCATGTCATTCGGGCTCACAAATGCTCCAGCCCATTTCATGTATCTGATGAACTCGGTGTTCATGCCCGAGCTCGATCGCTTCGTCGTGGTTTTCATCGACGATATCCTTATATATTCCAAAACTAAAAAGAAGAACATGCGGAACATCTCCGTCATTGTTTTGTCCCGTCTCCGAGAACATCGCCTTTATGCCAAGTTTAGCAAGTGTGAGTTTTGGCTTGATGAAGTCAAATTCCTTGGTCATGTTTTTATCGGCCGAGGCTGTTGCGATTGATCCTAGTAAAGTTCAAGATATCCTTAACTGGAAGCCACCCGCCGTGTCCACCAAGTACGTAGTTTCCTTGGAATGGCGGGATATTACCGTCGTTTCATCCCTGATTTTTCCAAAATGGCCAAACCAATTACCGAACTCCTAAAGAATCAAACCAAATTCCGGTGGTCATCGGAATGTGAGCAAGCCTTTCATAAGTTGAAAGATCTTTTGACTACTGCTCCAATCCTCGCTCGGCCGGATATTGAAAAGCCATTCGATGTATATTGTGATGCATCCGCATCGGCATCGGATGTGTGTTGATGCAAGAAGGCGGGGTTATTGCTTATGCTTCAAGGCGGTTGAAGCGACATGAAGAGCATTATCCCACTCATGATCTTGAGCTAGCTGCCGTTGTGCATGCTCGAAAATATGGAGGCACTATTTGTTGGGCAATAAATGCAATATCTATAGTGATCATAAAAGTTTGAAGTATATCTTTACCCAGTCAGAACTGAATATGAGGCAAAGGAGATGGCTAGAATTAATCAAGGATTATGATCTTGAAGTGCACTATCACCCTGGTAAAGCCAATGTAGTTGCCGATGCTCTCAGTCGAAAGAATCAATGCAATTGTCTTACTGTCACACCAGTAAATCTGAGTTTGTGTCAAGAGTTAGAAAGATTGAATATTAATATGATCCCTCAGGGTAGTCTGAATGATATCACAGTACATTCTTCTATTCAAGAGAAAATCATTGCAGCTCAACGAGAAAGCAAAAGTCTCAAGCACATTAGAGAGAAAGTCAGATCAGGGCGAGCATCTTGCTTCCGCCTTGATGACAACAATGTATTATGGTTCAAAAATCGTCTAGTTGTTCCGAAGGTCCCTAAGCTCCGACAGTTGATTCTTGACGAAGCTCATTTAACCAGATTCTCGATTCACCCAGGTAGCAATAAGATGTATCATGACCTGAGGCAGAGATTCTGGTGGACTAAAATGAAAATCGAGGTAGCTCGATACGTTGCAAAATGTGACACTTGTTAGAGAGTCAAAGCCATGCATTTGAAGACCGCTGGGATGCTACAGCCTTTACCAATTCCCGCCTGGAAGTGGGAAGATATTAGCATGGACTTTATCGTTGGTTTACCTAGAACTACCAGAGGGTACGATTCTATATGGGCTATTGTTGATCGATTGACTAAGTCGGCCCATTTTATCCCAGTGAAGAATGTTTACCGAGCATCTCAATATGCTCAGTTATATATAGACCGAATTATGTGTTTGCACGGGGTACCCAAGTCTATTGTTACAGATAGAGTTATACAGTTTGTTGCTCAATTCTGGCAGAAATTCCATGAGACCTTGGGTACTAATTTATTATACAAGATCTTGCTTACCATCCGCAAACCGGAGGGCGCATCGAAAGAGTAAATCAAATTCTTGAAGATATGTTAAGATCTTGTGTATTGACATATTCCTCGGCATGGGATGAATGTTTGCCCTTAGCAGAATTTGCTTATAATAACTTGATTATCAAGAGAGTCTCAAAATGGCACCATTTGAAGCTTTATATGGCCGCCGATGTCGTACTCCACTTAATTGGTCCGAACGGGGAGAAAGACAGTTCTATGGAGTTGATCTAGTTAAGGAAACCGAAGATAAGATCAAACAAATTCAAGCAAATTTGAGAAGAGCTCGGTCTCGACAGAAAAGCTATGCGATCGTCATCGGCGACCCTTGGCATTCAAGGTTGGAGACTTTGTATACCTGAAGGTATCCCCCCATGAAGGGTGTGGATCGTTTTGGGGTCAAAGGAAAGTTGGCACCTCGATATATTGGTCCATTTCAAATCATTGAACAGTGTGGCAAGGTTGCATATAGACTGGATCTACCCGAGCAGGTTGTCTTTGGTACATAATGTGTTCCATGTATCTCAATTGAAAAAGTGCTTTGAAAGTGCCCGAGCAAGGTTGTTGACGTTGAAGGTGTCACACTTGAGCCCGATTTGACATGTGCCGAGTATCCAGTCAAAATTCTTGATCGAAAAGATCGGGTTACACGCAGACATATAAAGAAGTTTTATAAAGTTCAGTGGGATCAACACTCTGAAGATGAAGCAACTTGGGAGTCGGAGGAATTCTTGAATGAACACTTCCCAGAGTTTCTTCTTTCCTTCTCCTAAGCCACGATTCGTTTCTAAGAATTGTGACTTTCCTAAAACATGAGACTTGTAATATGAACCCTTCTACCTCCCTTATGAAACCATGTAAGATGTGTTTTCTTGACACGTTTCCTTTTCCATTACTTAGTCCTAAGCTTTGAATCTCGGGGACGAGATTCCTTTTTGGGAATATAATGTAACACCCCGGTGTTACGTTAAGCAAAACCCGCCATGTCATCATCATCATTGCATGAGCATTCATGATTAGAAAACCCTAATTCAAACAATTAAAATGAGTTTACGATTCTAGGGTGTTGATTGAGCTCCTTTGTATTACATGTGCTTATGTTTATAATTTGAATCCCGCTCACATGTTGGATTTCTTAAATAAAACCAATCAATTAAAATCAACCGTGATGTTTGCAAGTGCTTGGCTAACCCCGACTTTCACCTTAAACAAGTTTTCTAAATCAAATGAGGTGCAAGAGAGAACCAAGTTTGAAATTGGCATTCAATTCCCAAATCCTAGCTTGAGAGGCTAAGTGTTGGAATTGGAATATCACTTTCAAATTTGGTGAGCTAACCATGATTAATTTTATAAATAAAAGTTGCCAACCAATGGCACCTTTTGAAAGTATGAACTTTGTACTTTGAAAATATGCTATTGGTTGGGTTTGAAAAGTGTCACAACATCACTATTTATTTGCCCAAGATTTCAATTTGAAATTCATTTCAAAAAGGGATATTTTCAAGATATGTTTTTACCCCCTTCATAATTTCATCTCAAAATATTCAAAATTTGGGAAAACTTCCAAAATACAGTTTGTGCATCTCTTTGAGCTCTACAACTTTGGTATACAAAGTTTTTCAAGTTTTTGAATAAAATTTGGAGTAATTTCAAAAGTAATTTGAATTTCAAATTGTCCCCTTTTGAGTTTTAAACTGCAATTCAAAAATTATTGGGTTTCATGAAAAACTTCCTAAATGAAAGTTGTAGACCTTGAGAAATGGAACAACTTTTATTTTTGGAGATTTTCATCTTTTATTCAAAATTTAAAAGTAATTTTGAAATCCCCAAAGTTAGGGTTTTGAACCTTTTTCAAACCTGAACTTCAAATTCAAAAACTATTCTGATTTGGACCAAACTCCTTTAACCAAAGTTGGAGAGCAGGAAAAGTTACACAAAAGATATTTTGGGAGTTTTCACTGTTTATTACAAATTTTGGTTTTAATTTTGAAATTGGAAAAATGAGGTGTCTCGGTGCTGCAAAGTGCTCACACGAGGGGATGGCATGGCCGCCGGTGCTCCTGCCGGCCGCCGTGGCCCTCTCGCGTCGTCGCCCGGTCTTCACGCTGCGTCTCCAACCAGCTCGACGGCTTCTCGAAGACGCAGATCCCACTGCCCGGCTCGTCCTTGGCCTATAAAAGCCACTCCTCGGCCGTCGGCGTCTCCCTTCTCCCTTCCGCTTTCGTCGCCGGCCGTCGCCATTGCTTTGACAAATTCGCACACCACTTGTCTTCCGCCGCGTCCGATTGCTTGCACACAGCTCCGCCCGTCTCAAGCAAGCGCTGGCGTTGAGCTACCGGGTTGGCCGTGAAAGTGTCTCGAGCTGCCCGCCCACCGTCGTCTTCTTTGTTTCGGCCCAGAGACCGCCGCCGTGAGCACCTCGTCCGGGCCAGAGCTCCACAGAGCATCGCAAGCTCTATTTTTTTCTTTCTCTAGCTTCGCCGTGGTGTCTTTGAGGCTCATCGGCCTTTTGATTTCCACAGCGCATCACCGGAGCCACCGAGACGCCACCTCGCCGTCGTGCTCGCACCACCACCGCCGTTGTCGTCGTTGACAACTTTGCTCTGTTCGTCCACAACCCCGCCTCGCACGCCTTGAAGTCTCGGTAAGCCCCCGAAGCTCGTAGAGGTGTTGGTTTCGTTCGGGTTGTCCTCGGCTAGTCGGGACGGTGGCATGCTGATCTTGCACTGCGTCTTGCTGCCGTCAGCGCTTGTCGCCATAGGTGTTCGGTGCAACGTTGAGTCGTATTCGTGTCGTATCGAGTTCGCCTTGATGCACCGAGCACGATGGTTTAGCCGGGGTTTCGACGGAGAAGGTCCGGGGAGCTTGGTCGCCGGACCGTGCGTAGCGGCGAGCCGGGCGGGCCGCAAGCCGGACACCCTAAGGGTCAGTATGGGGGTGTAGTAGGTCGCCGGATGCGGTGCAGAGAGGAGTCCGGCGGTGGATTCGGTTTCGTCGGAGAGTCTCGCCGGCGACGCGTCGTCCGCCGCGCCGTTGTCCTCGGTCGGGAGGAGGGGGAAAGAGGAGGGAGGCCGACACGGGGACCAGCGTGCGGTCGGGCCGAGTGAGAGAGGGAGGGAGCGCCGCGCGGGAGCCTTGCGCGGCCGGCTGGGCCAAAGCGCTGTGCTTTTATGGGCTGCTGGGCCGCACAGTGCGGTCCACGGAAGAGAAAAGAGTTTTTCTTTTTCCTTTTTAGTTTTCAAATGCTGTTTTTCATATTTTTGTATTAATTCATTTTGGGCAGATAAAAATGGGAGAAAAATATGTATGTGACTCTTGTAATATTCTCTGTCCATGAAAAAATACTAACCCTAGTTTTGCAATAAAGTTTAATTGTGCTTTAATTTGCTCTTTAAATTAATAAATGCAATTTCCATGATTTTTAATAATTAAAATATAAGTCCAAAAATTATGAAATTTGTTTTGTGTGCTAATTAGGTGATGATGATCTTAATTATGAAGTTTGATCCTGTTTTGATTAAGTTTTGTATTAGGCTTAATTAATTCCTTAATTAATCATGTTTAATTAGTAATTCTTTAATTATTAAGGGTTTAATTAATCTCCAATTAGCAAGTTAGTTAGCGGCTTTCAACGACTGTAAAAATGGTCAATAAATTAGTAATCACTCTAATCACCATTAGGGTTGCTTGGTTTTGGGATTGAGTGATGACCCTAGGTCATTAACCCTAATGACCTTCGGCATTTCATGTTAATTGCGTATCGCTAGTCCGTCGTCGTCGACGCTAGTTATACCTTCTTAGTGCAAGGTTACCGTGAAGGAAAGTTGTACTCAAGATCGACTAATAATCGTTGCATCATTATCGCATGTTTTTTTTGTTTATTGCATTGTAATCATGCATCTTTATCGTGTAAGCTGTCGGGTCTGAGGAGGGAGTCGAGCCGTTTCCGGTTTCCGAGGAGGTTGGATCTGATCCTGGTGATTGGGTAACTGAGCCACACTTCATCGAGCCCCAAGGCAAGCCCCGGATGCATTCAAACCTGCCCTTGTATTTCAAAAAGCTTTTATGATTTCATGTGATGATATAATGCATTAGGTGTAGGAGTTGAGTGATATCCTACTTTGATGCATTTACCGTACCTTGATACATTACCCTGTACACCTGTTTTGATTTCGAAATGCTTAGTTGCGCTTAGCCTTGCTATTAGTGTAGGTTTTGATAAATTGTTTTCGAAAGGTGATAACAATCCTCCCTGAAGGGAATTTACGAAAACCTGATGTTGCTTGTCGTCTATCCTTGTTCCGACGGGGTCAAGGGTACACCACAAGAGCATGATGATGAATAAATCGAGACCGGGTGGAGTGACTTGCACCAGGAAGGGCTAGTGCCCTGGTGTAGTGTCGTCCACTTGTGAGTCGGTTAAGCACCGTTCGTTGTCTTGGCCCTTGGATCATGAGGTTATTGGATAGTACTAGTCGCATGCTAATGGCGGTAAGCTCCCTTGTATGATCCATATGAGAACGGACACCGGGACGGGAAGTAGCGTGTACCCACACTACGAGTGCACCCGTCGACGGTTAGACTGACGGCGTAGGGAGATGGTGTACTGTACCTCGTGGCTAGGACCCGTTCTGGTCTGGAGAAATGCAAGTGTGAGTTGATATATGTAAGATGTTTGGTCCTGCATATATCGTGTGGCTAGGAAGCCCCGGCCGGGTATATTAAGCGATTCGAATCGTCGTTGCTCTACGATATGGGAGACTTGATCCTTGCACCAGCATCGTAGTAATGATGAAAGTGTGAGAATGGAAAGTTTAAATCCGACATGTGTTTGACAAGTGATTGTTAAAGTAAGGATTGGCTTAGTCTCTTTTCGCAAAAGGGTGTCTTTGATCTTGCTGAAGCCTCACCTTGATTCCTACTATCCCGCATTCCTGAGTCTTCTCCCCACTTTTTGGTCGGGTAAGTCTTGCGGAGTACTTTTTGTACTCAGGGTTTGTTCAACCCCTGTTGCAGGTGAACCGCATGGACAAGAGTGCTACGGCCCTTGTTGCATGACGGTGATCGAAGAAGTAACCGATGAAGAGTGAATTGAGTGGCCTCTGGGCAGGGCGCTTTTGTTGAGTGATTGTAATAAAGTTAAGTAACGATACTTCCGCTGTTTTGTAATAACGCTACTCTGGTTTGTATAAGTTTGACAAAAGTTTTGTAAATTAAGTTATTGTAAGTCTTCCGCTACTCGGTATTTTGTATGAAAACCGTTGTAATCTTTGTGATGTCTCTGTAAGTATCGATCCTGGAGGAATTGTGGTTTATCGGGGGTTCACCCGACAGGACATTCTAGGTTATGTGGTGCTCAAGTACGGCTGACAGAGGTCTTAGGGACAATGTCAGGTGCTTGTGGGCCATATAATTTAGAAGGTTCTGCCACACTTGGGCACTAGAGCGATAGTGTGGTTAACTAAGCTTTTTAACCTCATTTTTCGATCTAACAAGATGCCTGAAGAATGGAGGAGAAGTATATTAGTACCTATCTTCAAGAACAAGGGTGATGTTCAAAGTTGTACGAACTACCGCGGGATTAAGTTGATGAGTCATACAATGAAGCTCTGGGAGAGGGTCATCGAGCATCGCCTGAGAAGAGTGACAAGTGTGACCCAAAATCAGTTTGGGTTCATGCCTGGTAGGTCGACCATGGAGGTGATTTTCCTTTTACGACAGTTGATGGAGAGATATAGGGAACAGAAGAAAGACTTGCACATGGTCTTCATTGACCTCGAGAAGGCATATGACAAAGTACCGAGGAATGTCATGTGGTGGGCTTTGGAAAAGCACAAAGTACCAACTAAGTACATTTCCCTCATTAGGGATATGTACAGGGATGCGGTGACGTTTGTCCGAACTTGCGATGGCGACACCGGTGACTTTCCAATTAAAATAGGACTACATCAGGGGTCAGCATTGAGCCCTTATTTATTTGCCTTGGTGTTAGATGAGGTCATAAGGGACATACAAGGTGATATCCCTTGGTGTATGCTCTTTGCTGACGATGTGGTGCTAGTGGATGACAGTAGGGCAGGGGTTAATAGGAAGTTAGAACTATGGAGACACACGTTAGAGTCGAAGGGGTTCAGACTTAGTAGGACCAAGACCGAGTATATGAGGTGCGATTTCAGCGACTAGACACGAGGAGGGGAGACGTTAGCCTAGATGGGCAAGTGGTGGCCAAGAAGGATACTTTTTCGGTATTTAGGATCGATGCTACAAAAAGGATGGCGACATAGATGAAGACGTCAGGCAATGAATTGCAGCGGGTTGGTTGAAATGGCGCCAAGCTTGGCGCCCTTTGTGATAAAAGGGTGCCTCGTGTCTGAAGGGTAAATTCTATAGGACGGCGATTCACCCGGCGATGTTATACGGTCTTTGAGTGTTGGCCCACAAAAAGGCGACATGTCCAAAGAATTGAGTGTGGCGTAGATGCGTATGTTGCGTTGGTTTTGCGGACACACCGGGAGGGATAGAGTTCGAACGACGATATTCGGGATAGGGTTGGGGTGGCACCAATGGAGGAGAAATTGATTCAACACCGATTGAGGTGGTTTGGACATGTCCAAATGGAGGCCTCCCGAGGCGCCCAAGTGCGTAGTGGGGTCAAGGCGGGCCGATAACGTAAAGAGCGGTAGAGGTCGACCTAAACCGACTTGGGACGAGTCAGTTAAGAGAGACCTTAAGGAGTGGAATATCTCCAAGGATTTAGTTTTTTGGACAGAGAGCTTGGAGGCGGGGCAATCAACGTGGCTGAACCGTGACCTCTTTTCTCGTCGTGTGCCCTTTTGTGTCTTCCAGGTTTCCCGCCTCTCTTGGGTTTCATCTCTAGCCTACCCCAACTTGCTTGGGATAAAAGGCTTTGTTGTTGTTGTTGTTGTTGTTTTAGCTTCAATACCCCTAGCCATCCTACTGTTTACTGGTCCCTTAATCGTTGTTTCCTCAATGAGTGCAAATTGCCGTAACACTTTTGTTGGCACCATTGTTTGTTTCTTCTCGAACAAGGTAGGCATCATTATTCTTTTTTATCTGGAACTGGTGATTTATCCCAAAAGGTTGAATTCTGTAGCCACTAGCCAAAAGATTACTTGCAATCTGTATGGTCCAGTGAACTGATGATAAATTTTAGTAAAGGTAACTGGCTA
>JADLZL010001821.1:0-90673 GCA_015844335.1 Chrysopogon serrulatus
ATATAATATAATTTGAGGTTTGATAGCAACCACTTCACATGCACACAATGGCGGACTCAGGGTTTTTTTTTAGAGCTAAGGTGATTTAATAATGGGCTAAATGGATCATCAGACCTTGTCTCCTTTAGTCCTTTATATATGTAGGCGACCTAATAATTGAACCTAATATCTCTTAGAAAATAATTGGACCTAATATAATAGACATAAACGCCGAGGAGCTCATATAGAGAGGCCTAGGGTCGCCAAGCCCTGGATCCACTGGTATGTCCATAGTCTCTTGTACTTATTATAAGTAACTATAGCTCTCGCCAATTTATATACATGTATAAGTAGTCCTTTGCTTTGGTAGGAGCCTTCATATATATGTTTGGTTTGTGTGTTGTGTGATGCAAAAACCAAAAAATGCCTGAGTATTTTGTACAACCTTTCTTTATCACACGATGATGTGTTGGGAGATTAGCAAAAGCATGGTGTCTAGCTAAGTAGTCAACTACTCTACATCTTATATATAGGGATGAGTGGATTCAAGGATAAAAAAGATTAGTTAATGGTTCAGTAGTTTATACATAAGTTATGTATGCAGCAGGATAAATTATAATACATGGGAAGAAGGCAAGTTGTCTCCATCGCCTTAGTTTTGTGTTTTCTTAATTTTGTGTCGTCACGTTGGCGGGCCCCATCCCATTTTTTCACATTATCAAATGTGCAAGAGGGGTGTGACCTGTCTGTTGCGATTTAACTTGATGACATGGACATGAGTGTGTCTTGACTATTCAAAAGAGAGAGAGTGAAAAAAAAACTATCAATAAAGGGAAGGTGATAGTTGTTGTTGATCACTGAGGTTTGCTATGCAATTTACGTAATATTATATTGATCACCTTTGGTACTAGATCCAATGATTGAATTGTATACTCATGAAGATTCTTTAGAGCTTCATTTTTTTAATAAGAACTTATTAAGGCTTCAAATACGGAATTTTCTTTTACACCAGCTATCAACAAAATAAATATAGCTGTACTGCGATTCTCAAAATAAACAAAATAGATATCGCAAAGAAGCAACATTATTGCTGTTATATGTACTTTAATTAGTGGCGGTCATTATTGGATTTGTTTTATGGAGCAAATTTAAATGATTATACTTGTTATAGCCAACTTTTTTGGTGAAATTTTCGGAACCTAATAGTATTTTCCTTGACGCTGTGTGTGATGCCAAATTCGTTTTGGCCTCACCTGGCTGCTACTTCGTCGATCAGAACTGACCTACCTCGTCACCTCACTCATTTATAATCAGTTTGGCCATCTGTACATCTCCAGCCCAATAAATTGCATGTCGCACAAAAGCTGAAAAGAACAAAAAAAACAATATATATGCATCCTGCTTGTATATTTTGAGAAATTCCCATTTAGAATGATCCACTAATACATTTTTGGCACAAGGAATATATTGCCCTCAAGATCAACAATTGAAGATTGTTAGTATACTCTAAAAATTCTTGCTCCCTCTCTCTCTCTCTCACATGATGAAGACCAAAAAGTACCCACCCTTTTCCCAGAGTGATCTAAGGAGGCATATAATTGAAATTTCAATTAGACGGGTCACACAGTCAACAACTATGTCTTTGTCTCTATGACTGATAAAATAATATTATTAAATCCTAAAATAAATAGAAGTACAGTACTTAAACTCATATGATCTGGTTTTATCGCAAAAAGAACCTGATCATCCAGCAGCTAAGAGTTGAATCCAATAAACTAACAACTAGTTTAAATAGTTAGATTTTATGAATTAGTAACTAGTTGGATCTTGGATTAGCCATTAGCCTAAGCTACGTTCAGTTCGGTCCGTCCTAATTATTGTTATACCTTTATCATAGATGACTGTGCTACCATGCTTAAGGGTTCGGTTTGTGCAGCTTACCCCGGCTTTAGCTCTGGCACATTAGTAGTATTATATTATATTGTAGCATTCCGGAGTCAGAGCTGAAGCCAAGATCTCCTTTCTAGTTCAGTTTATTTTGTGATTGGCTCCTATATCAGTGAATGGTGTCACTGCAATGCTTTGCCGGGAGGAGCCAGAGTGCCTAGCTAAACCGTATCAAATGGCCCTAAGAAGGGCATGGCTAATGGCCTAAGAAGGGCATGGCTAATAAGAGAGTCAACTTGCTACCTATTTTATTAGGGTATCACTCGTAACTAATTTAACTACGTATATAGACTACAACTTTAATGAGCCTGTCTCTCTCATTTCATTGAGTCTCCTACCAAGTTTGTTTCTTTGGCTAGATGTATGCAGCATGCTTGTATTCTCTTTCATTTCTTCTCTCTTCTCTATCTCAATACAAATCTGATGCAACAATTTGTATAGGCCGTAGCTGCTATGTATTATTTTATAATACTTGCTCTAACTAAGTTTTCTCTAATAAATTAAAGCAATACATAACTTAGGATAGTGCATCACAGATGGTGAGATCTTATTGGAGGGATAAACAAAGTTGCAGAGAGAGAGAGAGAGAGAGAGAGAGAGAGGTAGCAATCCCAAAATAGTTGACATTATAGGTGTTGAGGTTATGGATGAAAGGGCATATAATATTTATATGTCCAAATTTGTAAAAGGCTATATCTAAAGATCTTTTCAACAATACTAATTGTGACACTAATCGCATGTTATTTACTATTTTTAAAAATTGCCGGCAATCATTTGGGAAGGCGAAGCACATATTTTTAGTGAGTAGCAATTTGATATGCATATAGTGAGGTTAAAGATTTAGCTATCTAAATTTAGGCTGCTATACATTTAAATAGGCTAACAAGCAAATTTTAACTAAAATTTTAATGGCATCCCATTTAGCTACTGGATTTATCTACTTTCAAGCTAAAACCGATTAAAATTTAGTCGAAGTCAATTAGTTGGAGCATCCAAACAATTCTAGCTAAAGTTTAGCCGAGAAACTTTTAGCTAACTAAAGTTTTAGTTTAAAGTTTTAGTTAGCTAATCTTTAGTTAGGTGCATCCAAACAAAAATGCATCACCTTTTAACAATGAGTGAAATTTGACATTGAACTACCATATTGTTCACTTTTGACCCTTGAATAACTATCACAAGCAATGACTTTTCAATAGTACTTGGCTTTTTATTTTAGGGTGGTTTTACACGGCATGGTGTTAACATGGCGATACATATGGCCAACGCATTCAAAAAATAGACTTCTATAAGTCAACTTAAAACCTTTATCTTTTATAAGTCAACTTGATTCCTGGATAAAAAGAAAATCGACATAAAATGGGACCTCATAGCATCCACCAGCAAACCAGAGCTCTTGTTTTTTTTCGCGAACATGCATAAGCATGTATTTCATTAAGTGGGTAGCAAGGATTATAGAGAACCACTATCATACGAGGAGATGCCCACATTTTGTGATGTCGAATGAACGAGTAAAAAGAACGTAGAAAAACATGGGAAAACCAAAGCCCTTGCGGTTGCTAGTTGCTACTTGCCATGCTAGCTCGTGTATCTATGATTTCGGTATCTAGGAGGATGATCGTCACTCAAAGGACCACAAGAATCAAATTAGACTTGAAAAGCTAACCTGCAAAATACAAAAAGAATAGGAACTAATGTTCTCGGGACATTGGCTTCTTTTTGGGTAAAAATAAAAGTACATACCGTTAAATGAGACTAAGAAGAATAAAGCTTTTTGGTTCTCCCAACCTAGCTAGGAAAATAAGTGGATCCTCCTTTCTCACACGTAGGTGATTCACCATTCAATAATAAGTAGCTATTTTGTTTCCAAACTTGTGCCACAAAACCATCTCTTCTCACACAACATGTTGGTAACCTCATTCCCAATCTCTTGACATGCTTGCGTCACTACTAGCTAGTCTCCTCACATGTGCCAAAATGTTTTCCTTTACTAGGTGGTTTTTCAGCTACCTTTCCAATCTTTTTGCCACCACACTATTCCTCATGGAAATATCTTTATACAAGAACACAGACTTGTATAGAACCGAGGATCATAACTTCAAAGACTAACCCAAACAACCAACCACGCACTATTGTTGAAGAAAATTGAAAGGAGACGAGATGCCAAGAACAAAACAATGTTCGGTGTTTAAATAGTGTGGTCACTAAAATAGAGACAAATCATAGTCCACTTGCGCCCGACTCTAGTTTGAAGAGAAATAAAATTGTAAAAGGTAGAGAAATATTGTAAAGATTAAAAAGCTAGACATGCCTGTCTAGTCTAGTATTGTACTTAATCTTGAACATAAGATGTTTGACTTTTTTGATATCGAGTTTGATCATTGCCTTACTAAAAATTTTATACAAAATATCACTTCTTTTATCGTGGCTTACTTTATTAATAAAAGTTCTTTAAGAATAACTTAAATTTAATTATATTTGTGTAATTTTTTTTAATAAGATGAATAATTAAATTTAAAATAAATTAAATGTTTTATAATTTGAGATGAAAGAAGTATTTAGCTTAAAAAAAATGTAGGCACGTAAAACAATTGAAAGGGGAGTATTAGCTAGCAGGTTAGCACGGGGCCTAGTACGTATGGACCAATCTTGATCACGAACCAAGTAACTAAAAGTGGCGATCACCAAGTGTCCAAAGTCCAACACAATCAAAAGGTTGCCACGTTGACGCTTTCATGTTATCCCAAACAGTGAAAGCAACCAGCACTAAGCAATCATTTTTTGTGGTTTTATTGTACGTACACTTATAGTTATTTTTAATTAATTTCTTCAGCACTTGTAAAACTTTTGTGACTACGTTCCCTCTTCAGATTCTTCAAAATTTTCCCCTTTTATTGTATCTGACCTTCTAACATTTCTGGATTTAAACAGGCAAATTCAAATGAATAAATGACAAGAATTCCCAAAAAAGCTTAGCATCACAGTTCTTGAAATCAGGGCTGGTCCACAAACCCACTCTTGTCACCCCGTGACAGCAGGATACAGTACACAGTAAGCGCATAATCTTCCAAGAAAAAATTAATTAAAAAAACCCTGAAGAAGCCAAGAGGGAAGGAAAAAAAAAATTTGACACATAAGAAAAGAGCAGCGAGCAAGCTGAAGGTGAAAGCCTCAGCAGCAGCTCGTCCCCTCCCCCCCACTTCTTCCTCAGATAAGGAGAGGCCCCAGGCCAGAGAAAAAAGCATCGATTTTTTCCCCTTAATTGGCCCCAAGCCCTCATCCGCCTACCAGCAGCAGAAAGAGGTATGATTCTCGCATTGCTTGCTCGCTGCGTTTGCCCGCGATTTTTGCTGGTTTTTCGAGCTGCTCTTGCGAGTTTTTCTTTGCCGTGTTGGAACCGCAGCTACGCAGCCGAACGCGAGTACTAGCGTGATTTGGTCAGTGGATCCCGTTGGGCTGCTTCTCCCTCGCGGCCGATTCGCGAGAGGTAGCAGGTCCTCGGGAAGCGATCTCATTTTTCGTTCTTTTTATCAGTTCCTCTCACCAAAGATCAGAGTCAGATCCGAGGTTACCTGTTTGCTAGCGAGTAGAAACCTACTTTTCATCGGCAACCTCTGCCGCCTCGGCAAGGATTTTCCCCGGCCGGAGCTCTGCGACATGTGGGGGAATCGATGGCTGCAACCTCCACGAGCTCCAGTGCCCACGAATCGAAGTCAGCAGCGCCTCCTGGACTGTGGTAGGTGCTTGTTTCGCCGTCCAGTTCGACGCTTCTCATCTCGAGGGCGCCGTGCAGCCCAAATCGAGCTTTTAAGGCCAGGAAACTCAATCGAGCTGCCACAATCGAGATCCCCATCACCTGAATCGAGGTCCTCTCGACCAGAACCTAAGCTCCCGCCGCCGCCGTCGAGATAGCTGTCACCCAAATCGAGCTTTCCGTCGCAGCGTCGCTGCTGGGCGCTGGAAACGGAGCTTCGGGCAGCATGACTTGAGCTTGCTACGGTATCGAGCAAGCAAACCAAACGCTGGGGGTCTTGCTTTGCTGCGCTAGCTTAGCCTATATATCCTTGCTAGGAATCACCCGCCTTTTTGGTGATGTTTTGACTTGCGCGTGCCTAGGGTCACTGGGGCTGCTTTTTTTTTTTCTTCTTTGGAGTTCTGAATGAAGCCTATGATGGCCTTGGAAGAAATAGAAAGATATGGAACTTACTCTTGGGTCGGGGAACACCTGCGAAGAAAGTTTTGGCTTAAAGGTAGAAGCTTTTGAGTTTGTTCCATGCGAAATAAATGCATTTTTCAATGTTATTGATGGATTTGGTTGGTACTCGGTCAAAAGGTGTTCTTGGTTTGCCATTTTTATGCTCTGGTTGCTGTTGCAATTGCAATTTCCCTTTCCCTTTGAATTTGGCGCTCTAAAAGTTGGTTCTCTTTGCCTGAAGGATTTCGGTTCTTGTTGCTGATCGGGTTGTTTGGATCTATCTGCAGGCAGACAAGCTAGGTTTTACTGCCTCCTTGGGCACAAAGATCTGCTGACCTCTTGGTAAAAATCCAACCTTTTTGTACTATTTTCTTCCTGGGAAAACCTCCTTGTGGTGCATAAATTTCCTAGTACTCTTGCCATTTCTGGAGAAGGAAACTGAGAACTACTACTATCCATATCTGGCACGGCCCTTCTCAAGAACCATGGCTGTTCATTTGCCATGAAGCTGCTTGGACTGGAGGCATCTAAATGCTGTGGATTGTTCCTATGCAGATGATTGGATCAGTGGTGTCAGGCTTCGGGGGGTTTGATCAGATGTTGTATGAATAATAGCAGGATTGTTTGAGAGACTATAGTTTGGGTACTGTTTGCTTCTCTATTTACTGGTACGGTTTCCTACTGATCTGCGGCTGCGCAGGAAGGCATTCTCTTTTTTGCCGTACCATGGATGCCACGGATGTTCAACAGAGCATTGGATTTATGGAGTCCAGGGGTGGTCTGCCTAAGTTTTTCCATGCCCTTGGACCAGCACTCCTGATTTCAATGGGGTACATTGATCTTGGAAAGTGGGTGGCAGCCGTTGAAGCTGGTTCTTGTTTTGGATTCGACCTGGTGTTGCTGGCTCTCCTTTTCAACTTCACTGCCATTGTCTGTCAGTACCTTGCTGCTTGCATTGGCACTGTCACAGGGAAGAATCTTGCAGAGGTATCGGTTTACCAATGTTTTCTCTTGAGATTTAGTTCAGTAAATGTTTGTTTTCATTTCAACGCTATATGATGATTTGATTTTGAGTTGGACAACCTAGAAAACTAGGGAGTAGGGAAAGTACATGCAAGATATTTCATTTATGCAGATTGTTGATAAACAAAATGTATCAATGCCTTGTTAGATCATTCTTTTCTATCTGTAGTTCAATTATAATACTACTAGATGTAGAAGGGCTTGTTTTTGGAGGAAAATAAATCTTTATCTCATCTTACTTGTTCATGATATTCCTTTGAAGTTGCTAACTTTTTCATGCCTTCACATGAAACAAAGGTATGCCACCAAGAGTACAACCGCCCAACATGTATTTTCCTGGGTGTTCAAGCTGGATTGTCCTTGTTGACATCAGAGCTGACTATGGTATTTGCACACTTCCTTGGATGTCTCTCATATCTTTTGATGTTTAATCTGTGAATTCTCATCCTGTAAGGCAATATTACATGGAGTTCTGACATGCTAGATTCTGATGGCTATATCTGGATTTTTCAGATTTTTGGCATAGCACTTGGATTCAACCTCCTTTTTGAATATGATGATCTCATCACAGGGATATGCTTTGCAACAGTGGTGCCTAATCTGCTACCATATGCTATATCCCACCTGGTAAGATTACTACTTCAAGAAGGATACTTTGCGCAGGCACTGATACACTAATGTAATAACTTTATGTTTGCTAGTTACTTACCCTTTATTTCTGCTCTAGGGAAAGAAGATGGAAGGGACAGTAAATGCCTGCATAGCAGGATTTTGCGCTTCTTAGTTATGTGCTTGGCTTATTGGTTAGCCAGCCACAAATTCCTCTCACAATGAAGCGTAATATTCCCCAAGATCAGTGGTGAGAGTGCTTACTCTCTGATGGCGCTTCTTGGTGCAAACATAATGGCACACAACTTCTACATTCATTCATCAATTGTCCAGGTATATTGTTTGATTAGTGCATTTGGACTTAAAATTTAGTGGACAATGGCTTGCCAGAAATAGTTCAAACCATACATTTTAAACCATACATTTACATGTATTTCAATTTGGCTTGTTGTCTATAGGAGTTTGGGAACTCCTAAGAGTCAGCAATGAGATCATTATATTGAACTTCTGCTCACGCCAGTTGAATATTGGATACAACTTGTAAACTATATTTATTTCCTTTATTAATTTGATTAATTGTGGATACACTGCATCGAAATAAAACAAGATGTAATTAATCATGTTTCTTTTGTTAGCATAGCATCATACAAGTTTTCACTATAGGATCCAAACTTTGTTCGTCTGTACACATTGTGCTCAGCATTTGGAAAATTTTGATAGTTAATAAAATTTTGTGTCTTATTGTAGCATATTACAAAGCATCAAAACTGTACCATTTCTAACTTTGCACATCGTGCTCGGTGGACAATATTGACCTGTGCAAAAAATTGGAAGTAGTGACAGTTTGTGCACTTGGGTAGTTTGTTTTTGCTGAATTGTCTTCAGTTTCTGTGCGTATTCTTAATCAAGAAACATTGTATTTGCAGGGTCAGAAAAAGTCATCTCCAGTTGGTCTTGGCGCTTTATTTCACGACCATCTTTTTCAATATTGTTCATTTTACTGGAATCTTTATGGTGAACTATGTTCTAATGAACTCTGCAGCAGCGGAATCTACTAATACTCTTCTCATTACTTTCCAAGATGTTGTAGAGCTAATGAATCAGGTCAGCACCTAAATTTCCTACTTGTATACTCTGCTCTGTGCTAAGTTTCTGCTGAAAAAAAATTATTTACGAAGCAATCCTAGTCTGCTATAGAAAACTGAACTTTTGAGTACTTTGCAGATCTTTGTAAACCCTCTGGCACCAACCATATTTTTAGTTGTTCTTCTCTTCTCCAGCCACATCATCTCGCTGACATCTGCTATCGGTAGCCAAGTGATTTCACAGCATTTATTTGGTATAAACCTTCCTGTTTCTAGACATCATCTCCTACTGAAGGTTTTTGCCATAGTTCCTACTCTGTACTGGGCAAAAGTTGCAGGAGCTGAAGGGATATACCAATTATTAATTATATGCCAGATTATCCAGGCCATGCTCCTTCCATCTTCAGTCATCCCACTTTTTCGTGTTGCTTCATCAAGATCAATAATGGGAGCCCATAGAGTGTCTTTGCATCTGGAGATACTGGTTTTTCTTGCATTTCTCCTTATGTTATTTTCAAATATCATTTTTGTGGCAGAAATGCTATTTGGCGACAGTGGCTGGATGAACAATCTGAAAGGATATACTGGAAGCCCTGTGGTTCTCCCATATATTGTTTTCATTGTAGTTGCATGTGTATCTGTGGCTTTTTCACTGTACCTGGCTGTTACACCATTAAGATCTGGAAGTCATGAAGCTGAATCCCATGAATGGTCTGTGCATTCTCAGAGAGAACTCTTAAATACCCCTCAAGAAAGAGAAGATGCTAAGGTGGACAACATTACATACGAGGAAGATCAGAGATCAGATGTTGGTCCTTCTCCCAGGGATGTGCCTGACAGCCATCCGGAACTGGCCATGGACTATATTGATACTTCTGACACTGCTGTAGAATCTGATCATGACTCTCAACAATCTACTGCTTATGCATCCACTGCTCCTGAAACCTGCCCCTCCCCGTCATTTACTCGTGAGGAGTCAAAATCAGTTGTTGCAGTCAATTGGCCGGAGCCTTTGGAGAAGGTTCCTACTTCTACTGTGACAGAGGAAAGCACAGTAGAAAGTGTGGTCTCTAGGATCACGACTGACAGAGATGTTTTAGTAGAAACAGATGTTTTCTTAGGCAAGGATAAGGAAGATATGCATGCTTTGGAGTCTGAGAAGTCAATTGTTGATAGCACCCCCCTTGTGTGTCTGATGATGGTCCACCATCCCTTACCTTCAGCAGGGGAAAAGGCTCAGATGCAGGAAATGGCAATGGTAGTCTCTCAAGGTTATCCGGTTTGGGCCGTGCAGCAAGGAGGCAGCTAGCTGCTACTCTTGATGAGTTCTGGGGGCATCTGTTTGATTATCATGGTAAGCTCACTCAAGAAGCTAGCACAAAAAAGTTTGGTATCTTGCTTGGGATAGACCTTAGAACACCTAGCACAGCTGCAAGAACGGATAAACAAGCTGTTGAAATACCCAAGAGCCCATTGGTGAGAGATTCAATGCGGGGGGCAGCTTTTTTGTCAAGCTCAGTGGACCTGATGTCCCCTAAGAATGAGACATCGAACTTGGAACTTGCATATGGGCTTCAGAGGGGACCGAGTATGGGATTGTCAAACTGGTCTCAGGGTATGCAGCTACCAAATACACAGATGCAGAGTTCAAGCAACAGCCTACTTGAGCAAAGTGCAAGATTAAACTCAAATTTTAGTGCGCCATCTTATTCAGACAACAATCAATTCTACCAACCTGCAACAATTCATGGGTACCAGCTCACATCTTACTTGAAACAGATGAATGCCAGCCGAAACCCTTACTCTAGCATGCCACTGGACCCACAGCGGCTTCCAAAGTCATCTGTGTCTGCTGTGCCAACCTATGTTGATTCCATGATGCATGCTCGTAATCATAATCTGCTTTCTTCACTGGGAGCTACTCCTTCACAGATTCCTGCACCATCCCGCGTAGGGTCAATGATGCCTGAAAGATCGTATTATGATCCTTCCACTGTTGATGGGAATGAAAATGCTGGTTCACCTGCTTACTCAAAAAAGTACCACAGCTCACCTGATATATCTGGAATAATTGCTGCAAGCAGAGCTGCACTGTTGAATGAAGCAAAGTTGGGTGGTGCCATTGGACCCCAGTCATACCTTAGCAGGCTGGCGTCAGAAAGATCTCAATATGCAAACTCAACAGCCAGGCCTGCGGCTCCATTAGCATTTGACGAGCTTTCACCTCCTAAGCTCCAGAGTGATATCTTCTCGGCGCAGTCAAGCATGAGCCCAAGTGCTAGATCCCTTTGGGCTAAGCAACCATTTGAGCAATTGTTTGGCATGTCAAGTGCAGAGCTCAGTAAAGGTGACTTCAATCTTTCAGGCAGATCAGGTGGCATGGCCAAGGATGATTTCTCTTACAAGGAATCTGAGACAAAGCTTCTTCAGTCACTCAGACTCTGCATTATGAAGCTCCTGAAGCTAGAGGGATCAGGGTGGCTGTTCAAGCAAAATGGTGGTTGCGATGAAGATCTAATTGACCGAGTTGCTGCTGCTGAGAAGCTATTGATGCAAGGGACTACTGAGAATCAACTGCTTCATAGTGATCTTCAGCAACATTCTTCTGATCAGGTTGGCATCCAATACATGCGCACACTTCCCAACTGTGGGGAGGACTGTGTTTGGCGCGCATCACTCGTCGTTAGTTTTGGTGTCTGGTGCATCCGCCGAGTGCTGGACATGTCTCTAGTGGAAAGCAGACCAGAACTTTGGGGCAAGTATACCTATGTCCTTAACCGTCTTCAGGTGAGTTGTTATGGTCCTGAACTAATTTAACTTTGTGCTCATTTTTGGTGTTTTAACTTGCAATTGATAATATTCAGTTTTTAGTATTTACAATTAAGGGTGAAAAACTGAAAACTGTAGGAAATGGTATCACAATATAGAAAGCAAAAATGATCTTCTTGGGATTTTTCTATATTTAAGAAACAAAAGATGGTTGAAAATAGTTGTGAAACCAGTTGAAAAATGACAATTCTTATGTTTGGATAAATTTGCAAACAATCGAAAACGGTATCATAGTATAGAAAAAAAAGATACATGATCTGTCCTGTTCACTTACAATGACCCATTTTGTGATTCTTTTGCTACTTATTCTATGCAGGGAATCTTGGACCCTGCATTCTCCAAGCCTCGGAGTGCTCTGACCATATGTGCTTGTCTTCAGAAAGACACCAGAGTGCTCAATAGTCCACCCCACAGTGGGCTAACAGGCATGGGTCCCATCCCCATACCAATCCGAGGCACCTTCACAACTGCAGGTGTGGTTCTGGAGATGATCAAGGACGTGGAGACTGCAGTCTCAGGGACTTAAGGGCAGGAGCGGCACAGCAGCGGGTGATGTTGCCTTCCCCAAGGGGAAGGAGAACCTGGCGTCTGTGCTGAAGCGGTACAAGCGGAGGCTTGCCAGCAAGGGACAGTAGTGGTGTCGGACAGCGATCACAATGTTAGGAGTCTGACTATTGTTCTCCAGGGACTGCCATCGGCCTCCCTGAGTCCTGGATTTTTTTTCGTTACCACGACGTTCGTAGGGACCGGTTGCCCGATGATCGTTTTGGTCCCTTCCAGCAAGTTTTTCTTCTTCTTTTTTTGTTTTTTTTTTGGGCATGGTGATGTTTTGTAAGAGCAACTACGTATGTGCTCAAAAGGACCCAAGATGTACACGCAAAGGAGATGTAGTCTGCTGATGCAGCATTGTAAAGTCCACACTCTGCAGGTTAACCCTTTTTTGGGGCCGTCAAGTGTTTGTGCCCTATGTATGTTATCCACCCCTGCAGAGATGATGCAGATACTGAACTACTCACAACCTTGCACCTGTCGAGATCATTTTGTAATCTCCGACATCTTGTTCAGTATTGTTCTTTTTTTGCCCATTGTGTAATTTACTCTGAGGCAATGTTTGGATTCCATGAATTGAAATTATTGTCTAGAACCTGTTTCAAATTTTATTATTGATAATTTTCCAAATTCTCTCGGACTTTCTTTTCACTTGAAGTGCTTCGCCACGGTCGTGAAAAAACCGGTAGCATCAACCAGCAGCTGCCTGTTGAGCAGTAAAAGAAAATACAAAGCGCTCTGCAAGCCAAGGCTTAACAGGAGCGCAACACCGTTTTACATGTGCTTCATCTTCGAGAGATCGTTGGTTTGAACGCCTGAAAATTCTTGCATTCCTGTCTTTCATGGCATCCAACTATGCTAACTGTCGTTCTGAATCGGGCCTCTGCTCTGATTTCTCTACTGGGGCAGCTCCGATCTGGGAAACTGGAGATGGCATCAGGTGCTCAAAAGCGAAATGTGCCATGCACGTCTCTGAAGAAGCATTGGATCAAAGAGCTATTTATGCCAAGCAAGAGAAGATAATTCAGATGTATCCAAACGGCCAGTCCGAAGTGCAGAAGATGACGAGTAATATGGTTTGGGAAATCACTTCTGTGGTCCGCAAATCTGCGGATAGAAGCGCCCATGGACCATGGGACCTAGGTGGAAGACGAGACAAGTGAAGTTTCCTAGGGCTAGCTTCTCCAATCAGAGCTGTCGATCTCCTCACGTCCCGCAGCGGACATAAGGTCATGCCCAACGCTCCACACTGTTTTCTATGTTAGCCCAATCAATCCATGCAGTTTCGGATGCCAGACAGAAGAGAGAACAAGAGAGACAGAGGCTTTATAGGGTGTGTCGGTGGCTTGACAGAAAATGTAGAGACGTGGATAGAAAGAGGAGCAGACGAAAGTGACATATGTGAGAGAATAGAGGACATTAGAAATAAGCCTTAAGCCTACGTACCTAGGTGGCGATCAATTTTTTCTTGAAACCACCAACTTTTCTAAACCGTGCTGGTCCTGCTCTGATCACAGGAGTGAGGTATTATGCCCCGCAATCGCTACTTGAAGCATGGAGGATGTTCTAAAGTTCTTTTACAAATTAATACCTATAAAAATTTGCAAGAAAGGCTAAAGATAAAAGATAATAGGAGAAATCCATCATAATTCATCCAGTATGTAGGGCTTTTATCCTCTGAAATTGGTTGAATCACGCATGGGCATGGTAAATTTGTTTAGGTTTTCGCCCTTCAAATCTCTCTACCATACTCTAAACTTGAGCTTAATATAAGCTAGTGTAGCGGTGTTTAGGACGTACTCCTATATCCACAAAAGAATGCAACCATGGTATTCGTGTATGTTAAAGTTGTTCAATTTTAACTAAGTTTACATTGAAAGTATTTACATTAATGTCTCCAAATCGGTTTATTTTGAAAGTATAGTTCATGATGAATCTACTTTATACTTTTTGACATTCTACGCTTTCACAAAGAAGTGCGACAAGAACTCAATGAATCTTATGCTATTCATTAAATAGATGATTATTTATTTATTTATTTATTAGAGTACAGTATCGATAAGGAATCTCGATTATTAATTCGATTTTTTTAAGTGTTATTAAGTAAGCCATCCACAATACATAGGACTACCCCTCCCCATTTCCTAATTTTGAATGGAATATTTTATTGATTTTTTAGTCCCTTTAATTGACATGGATGCAAATACTTTACTAAGATGATGCACAAGAAAGGGTCAGGATAGCTCAGTTGGTAGAGCAGAGGACTGAAAATCCTCGTGCCACCAGTTCAAATCTGGTTCCTGGCTAAATTTGGTGGAATAGCCAAATTCGTTCTCGAACTATCACCGAAAGCTCAGTTTCGTCTCTGAACTATGAAAGCGGACGTTCTAGTCCTCAAACTTTTACAGCCGGCTCAATTTCGTCCTTAAACTTTCGCAGCCAACTCAATTTCGTCCCTGGTATGACGTGGGCGCCATCTTTGCCTCGCCTTGTCATCGCCCAATCAGCTGATTTAGTTGGAACCAGTTTCTAAAGGCCTGCAACTGATTTATTCTTATTCTAACTGGTTGCAACTAGTTGTAACTCTTCAATGCAACATCCGGTAAAGATGATTTTTGTATAAAAATTATAGATCTCGATAAGATCTACAACTTTATAGTTTTAATATTTTTTATTTGAGTATGTTAAGATGCTCAAAAAAGTTAATATAAAATTTTAGCACTATAATAATTACATTAAAAGTATTTTAAAGCGTTTGGTTTCTCAAAATATGATAACTGTATTTTTTCGTGCGAAGACATACATTGTTCGCCTTAGTTTATCGGGCGCTTATCGGCCGTTCGTATTTTTCTCTCATAAAAACCAATTGTTCTCAGCTTTTATCAACCGGCTAAAAAAGCAACTCTATCTCAAACCAAATAGTAAAGAATAGAACAAAATTAAAAAAAAAATACTAATTGCGTCATCGTGCACCTGCTTCACTGTTATTCCTGTTACATCAAAGCGCATCGCTGGAGCGACCTGCGCACGGTACTCCCTCCGTCCCACGGAGGCTGCCGTTTTAGCTTTTTAGACTTCATGTTTGACCATCCGTCTTATTTAAAATATTTATGTAAATAATAAAATAAATCAATCAATATTCAAGTATCTTTGTTGATAAAAGAAGTCATAATAAAATAAATTATATTTATACAAAAAAATTTGAATAAGACGAATGATCGAACAAGATGGCGACGGGTCCAAGGTGACAAACTCAATGGGACGGAGGGAGTACGTAGGAGTACACAGACGTTCTTGTTTGGAAAGACGATGACGCAACGCGCGACTGGCTCCAAGTGGTTCGTTTGTGTGTGTCGTGGCTTCTCTCCGGCCCTCCGTGTCGCCAAAAGCACTGTCACACTGCTGTGCTGGTCGTGGTCGTCGCCGTCGTTGCATCACCGTGTGCCTTGAGCCCTGATGCGAGCTTCTGTTTGGTTGCATCTTCTTGCCGGCGGCCGGCCGCCGTGGACCGATTGGTTGGACGGTCGGTCGTCGGCGGATTTTATTCGATGTGCTGCTATATACGGTTCGTTGCAGCTTCGATCGATCGATGGATGTGTGTGTCAGTGTGTGCGTACGTACTACGTGCAGGCCGGCCGGTACTACTAGATAGGTAGCACCCCAGGGGCCCGGCCCCTTTCGGTTCGTTGCTACCTTTTGGTGAGGTGGGTCAGTGACCAGCTGATCGAGATCTTTTGCCTCAAAAAAAAAAAAAAAAAGCTGATCGAGATCTTTTGCTAGTAGTATACTCCTACACTTTTGTGCAAACTACAAAAAGGTGTTTGTTTCAGCCAATGCATATGCATGAATTTCAGATGCAAGTTGATGTTCTTTTTTTTGTGACAATCAGTTATTTATATATTTATTATATTGTTGGGCGATCGATGTTTACAACAAGGACATTACACATGTAGTGAGTGGTTCTCTGGTACTAGTACACTAGTAGTACTAGTAGTGCTTATTGGCATCACGAATTGTGTCTGCAATGTTACCTGCTCCACGTACGTAGTGTAATGGCGATTTTGTTTGGTTGAGATGTTAGCGTCCACTGCACAGAACTAGCAGACACGCGCGGGCCATTCTACACTCTAGTGCAGGGCAGTGTATTGCATCGGTGGTCTGTCGTCGCCGGCCGACCTGATGGTAGTAAGTGCGTGGTAACAAGGAACCTCCCGTCGACGTCGATCGATCCCGAACTACCCCAAGCCATGCCTGCACACTGCTGCACCTGCACGGCTGCAACTGTTGGCGGTTGGGCCACGATGCCTACACCTGCGGCTCGCGCGCGCCGGCGGGCGGGCGGGCGGCGTGGCCACTGGGCAGCAGTCAGAGGGAGTAGTCACTCCTCCTTCTAGCGGCCTCGCTCACCTTTCAGGTTGCCGCCGTTCCCACGGGGCGGACGGACAGCGTGCACGCTACGCTGTCCGCTCCTCGATCCATCACCAATTCACAGGCCGCGCCTCGCCGTCGCGTCACGTGAACGACGTGACCCTGGTAACAACGCCCCGATCGATCGACGGAGCCGCGGCCGCTGGCCGCCCGGCCCACCACCACGGGTCCCGGCCGGCCGGTCCCCCCCCGCCCACAGGCCACAGCGTGCGGCCGGCGTACCAGCGCGCGTCACTATCCCGGCCAGTCCTCATGCGAGCAGCGTACTAGCCGAAAAAAGGTCGCCGCTTTTTCCCTGGTGGTGTGCCGGTGCGTACGGTCCAAGGTCAACCGGCCGGCCAGCCAAGATCGATGTCAGATGCGTGCACGCGTTGACATGCATTTTAGCGGTAGCGCGGGTGCCGGATCGCCAACTAACCGCCCGCCATCGTCGTCGGCGCCCGGGGCAGGCACGGGCGCGCGCCGTCCGCCGTCCACCTGGTGCGTGCCCACCCCTGCCGCGCTGCGTGCGCGTTAAAGAGGCAGGCAGGCAAGCAGATAGCTAGCAGAGCCACACGTGCATGCTTACTACCACCCGTCACCAACAACTGTCCATCATCCGGCCGATGGACTGGAAGGCATCGCACGCAATGCACTGTGCCGAGTTGCCCGACCATGTACACGCGCGCGCGGGCGTCGGCGTCGCTTTCACGCGGCGTCCTCCGCTCCCAGACAGCTGACCCCCGCCGGCCGGCTGCATTTCTCGTGAAAGACAGCAGCCCGGCCGCTTCTCTTTTTCTCCGACCCTGGGATATTTCCAGCCGCGATGACCGCGAGGAGGCACGCACGGACACGGCAGACGGCACTATAAAAGGCGACCACCACCTGCTCTGTTTCCCCTGGCCAGCCACAGCCAGCTCGATCGAGCCTCCAGTGGGCCGGCGATCTCTCATCTCAAGTCTCAAAGATCCCATCGACTCATCGAGAGAGTGTCGCAGAGACCAACCAAGAGAGTGACAGAGAGATCCGTTGATACCACTAGCTCCATACATCTTGTAGAGCTACTATCATGGAGATGATGCCGGCGAACGGCGGCGGGAACAGGGGCCTGCAGAAGCAGCAGCAGCAGCAACAGGCGGCGGGCGGGTGCGGGCACTGCTTCCAGATGCCGCTGCACTACCCGAGGTACAGCCGGGAGGACTACGAGGCCATGCCCGAGTGGCAGCTCGACCGCCTCCTCTCCGAGTACGGCCTGCCCGTCGCCGGCACCCTCCACCAGAAGCGCGCCTTCGCCATGGGCGCCTTCCTCTGGGGCGCCGGCGGTGGCGGCAACAACCATTGATCGAGCCACCGTACCGTACCCATCCATGGATGTCCGGATCCATATTCCATCCTATCATCTTTGTATCGCCGCGCGCTGTCCGGCATCTGCCTTCGATCTACTACTTCTACCTAGTACTGGTACTGTAGCTAACTTTCTGTTCTTGAGCTTTTATTTGTAATCAGTTAGCGGCGGCGGCACACGCACGCACGCGTATGGCGGTATCCTATTAGAAGTATGTATCTACCAAGAGATATGAGAGATCTAATTAGAGTTTACTTATAAGCTCCTACTAGCTTCCACTATGTACGTAGTATATTATTTATCACTCGATCATCACTATATGTAAAGTACTGAGCTTTTAGCACTAGTTACCCTAGTAATAACTACCTAGGTCTCATATGTTATTACTTGCTATATATACGTATGCAGTACGTGTACGCTCTCTGTGCCTTGTGAAATACTAATATAATGTGCCAGTTCATATGTGTACTACCTTTTTATCTCTATACACATAGATAATTGCACTAATTGGTTATGTGTGCCTTCATGCTCATCCCATGCTTGATGTTAGGTGATCAGCAAGAAAGATATGCAGGCGCATGCTTCCCATCATGCATGCATGATCCTGCAGACGTTATATGTTCAAGACGATCTAAAATATACATACATACATACATACATACATACATACATACATACATACCCTGTTTATACTCCGTAGGTAGCAGGGAATAAGCTCAGTTTCATTTCCTAATTAATATAAAATAAAAGAAGTGAGTGCATGCCTAACTACCTACACATAAGCATCTCTGTTATCTCTTCAGAAAAATGCTCATTAATCAGTGTCTCCTCTGGTGGAGTGAGATAACAAATTAATTTCTTATTGAAAACATTAATTTCATCCTAATATGTCTCATCGTGAGACACACAACAAATCCCATTGCTTAATTTCATATCCCTATATGTATTTGCTCATGTTGTTTTATATAGGCAATGTTATTTTTTCAATAAAATATGGCTTTTATTTTTACTCATATTATTACCTTATATGCAAAATTTTGACTAAGGTTGCAATTTTAGACAAATAACCGAGGTTAACAAGTCATCCCGACCGATCACGACTAGTAGGCTTATCAGTACTATGGCAATCAGCTATGCGCTACGATCAGTCAGGCTGATCGATGCCACGGAAACTGGGGCTGATTAGAAGATTTGAAAACATCACAAGCAATGTAGCAACTAAAGACAAAATTTCTCCAAAATCTAACGTAGTAGCATCCAGATAAAATCATTCATGGAGATTGGCTTCAACACTCTAGACATCCAATAGAACGTCAATAGTGTGAACCTTGTACTTGACAAGCCTAAACCCACCTCTAGCCTTCTTTCCCCGCATTGTTCTTCAAGTTCTTTCTTGTCTCAACCTTTCCTTTATAAAAATGGTTTATCAATTGCAGGACAGTTATGTTGACATTATACGATTGTGTCTTGAGAAATCTTCTACATCAATGATACATCATTAAATTTAATAAAAAAAAATTAACAACATTTGATATATGAGAAATTTTACAATGGTTGGAAAAAACATAGACCATCCATTGAACAAAATCAGATGGTGGAAAAATAGGAGGTACTCAACTCGAGGTACACGGAGGTACCAAATATGTGGGAGGTAGTACCTAATATAGGCGGGGCCAGTACCAAAATATGTGGACCATGATCTATTTTCTATTTTCTATTTTATTTTCGAATAAGGGTAAATTAGTCATTTCAGGTTAATTGTTGGGCTGCCCAGACAGCCCATTTGAATTGGAGTATCGTTCGATAGCCATTTTTGCCGTCGTCGCCTCTTCCTTTTTTTGGGAACGCCGTCGTCGCCTCTTCCATTGACCACCATGGCTGCGCACCTGAATCCCATCGCCATGGTTGCGCCCCCCCCACCCTCACTGCTCTTTCTTCACCGGAGCTGCGATTCGGGGGTGGGCGCGGGGCCAGCCCGGAAGCGGGCGCGGCCGGACACCGCGGTGTGGGCTTGGGCGGGCGCGTTGGGGGGGGAGGGCTTGAGCGCGTGGCGGCCTGGAGCGCGCGTCCGGCATTGGGCGGCTCACCCGCGGCCGGGCGACGGGCGACTCTTGCGCGAGGCCAGCCGGAGGCGGGGAGCAGCCGGACGCCACGGTGGCCGATGGCGGCCCGAGGAGTCATGGCGGATCGGGCGGTGGCGAGGAGGGGGCCGGTGGGTTGCCCGCTCGAGCACACATTTGACGACCAGAAGGCTGTGCCCGACAACAACCTCGCCGAGCCGCCTCACCGGCCGACCGGGTCGAGTAGCGCGGTCCTGCCGGGGGGCGGGGCACGGCTGGCCGGGCGCGCGGCGTCCGGTGGCGGCCTGAGGAGTAGAGCGCGGGCGGGCGCAGCTGGGGGAAGGCTTTGGGCGGGTGACGGCCTGGAGCGCGCGTCCCGCATCCGGGCGGCTCACCCGGCAGCGGCGACGGGCGACTCTTGCACGGCCAGCTCGAGCCTGGCGCGGGCAAAGTGACCCAGCTTCGCGGCAGCCATGGCACGTAGAGGGCGTCGAGCGATGCTTCGTCAGCACCGCCATCCCTATGAGCCGTGGGATCTTAAGCAGTCGAGCTTCATAGGCTTCTCGTTTTTCATGTCTGCTTCATCGAGGTATGCTTCGCCTGTTTGAATCGTTGCGTTTGTGTGGTACATAATTCATGCCCCTAGAGCATACTTCTCGCACACCGTGAGGTGATAGCAGAAATTATCAGCAGCAGTTCTGGTGAGGTGCAACTCGTGTCTCTGGTTGCTTTCCTCTACAAGACTGCTAACCAAATGCCAAATAAATTTGTGAGAACCAGATCTTCCAAAACATCATTAATGCCTAGTTGAATACTGGTTGCCAAATAGCAGTTGTCTATGAAAGATTGCGTTGGTGTGACTGAGGGTGTTGGATGGCGCAGACAGGTAGGGATTTGTGTGGAGCACGGAGTGAGTGGTTGTGGTGGATTCGGCCTTGTAATCTTCTGTTTATATATCTTGATCAATAGATTCAGAAAAGCTGTTTAATTCATTATAGTACCAAAAGCCATTGTTTCGCTTTCCTGTTGCTAGAATTCTCTGAAATCTGTGAATGCTTCAATGGTTATCTTCGTTCTTAACACGAAACATCCCATACAAACAGTAATACGAAGCCAAACTACTTAGCCGAACATAGGCCAACTTATGGTTACCTTGGTTCTTAACATGAAACATCTCATAGTATCATTATTACATATGGAGTCGATAATGTGTTTAAAGTTGCTTGTAAGGGCTCAGCTGCAACGGTCCTGGATTAGAGACCCTGCGATTTGGGCATTGCACACGATTAGCAATAGACTCGGTGCTTAGCTGGTCTTTCACAGACTGTGGAGTTTTGTCGTTCCTCCTTGGGCGTCCCTGTTTCCTTTTAGTCGAGTTATTGGATTTGCTGGCATCTATAGGACTGCTGATCTCTTTGACATTATCGTCAGCAGCCTTACTCATGTCTTCTCGCTGAACTTCAACATGTTTTGCATCATAAGACTCCTTCTAAAGGTCATAATGAGGCATGTTAGATATAATGAACAAGTATTGAAGCCATGTTAAGGGGTATATTGTTGTACCACTTACCGTTATAATGTCCTTATATGAACCTAATCGAAGTTTGTTGCAATCAGATCGCACGAGTGCTGAACAAATTTTCCTCTTGAAAATATCTATGTGGGCCTAAATTTCAAAGGAACACACATGAGCTTAAAAAGTAGCAATCTATGGTTTGCTGATTTGGTATATGTAATCCATAAATAACATGGGAGGGACCTGTGTGAAATGCTCCGTCATCTTGTCCCCACCCCATACCATCATATACTTAAGTACGAATGCACCACAAGAATGGCTGCAATGTATGTAAAGTTAAATAAGTATTCTAGAGGACTAAGTTTCATAGGAAAAATATATTACCCATCTGTTTGCTGTGGTATGTTAGAATACACTTCTGGTTCCCACTGTGTAATATTAATAGCTTGCGTTACTAAAACACTCCCAGTAGCTATAGCAGAGTCAATGCATTCTTGTATGTTGCCCACCTATTTAATTGTGAAACATATGGTCAGTTGGATGTGTAAAAGCTAAATTGTGATGTTTTTGTAACAGATATGATAAGCTTACTTACAAGTGCCTCATCTGATACATCTGATGCAACCACAACTCCTCACTTGTAACTTTACGCTTTTCTAAAAACTCATGCCATTTGCTCTCACACTCCCTCTATGCAAAGCGATCATATAGAAAAGTCCTAAATTCTTCCTTAACCTTATCATCATGCAAATTACGAACAATATTCTGCTCAAGATGCCATATGCACAACCTGTAGTTTGTGTTTGGCCAAACTACCTTTATTGCTCTCTGCATTGCAAGGTCTCCGTCATTGTAACAGACACCGGGTGCTTCTGCGACATAGCCTCTAAGAAGGTCCGCAGCATCCACTCATATGACTCCCCAGTCTCATGAGAAATAATTCCACAACTAAATATCATAGTGCTCGGTGGTGATTCAACCCCACAAATGGCACAAATGGCAAGTTGTATCGATTAGTTCTATATGTCTTTGTCAAATACAACCACATCACCAAAAGTTTCATAGTCCGGTGAGACCGATTATCGCATCAGAACAATCCCGAAGATGTGTATCCTCATCAACAAAGAACTTGAAGAAAAACTTAGGATCTTGTTCTTGCCTCGCCTTCGGGTGACGGGATCTTGTTTACGCATCGCCGGCGGCAATTGTCTCTGCTTGTAGCGATAGCAGAAATTTTACAAGTCCCTACTTGTACATCCGACATTATCATAACCACCATACTTTGCATTTCCAAAATATCCATAATCCGGTGCTTGCGGATTCCGAAATTTCTATCTCCACAATATCAGCCTTTTGCTCATCAGCGATTCTTACGTGCGAACGTAGGAAAGCAGACAAGATCTCTTGTGGCCGGCGCATGATTGCGTCCATCAATAAAGTCCTTCACAAACCACCACCCTGTTTTCACGGTCACGTGCAACGACCAATTTGGCTTTACATCCAAACCGACTGATGTTTTGTGGCCTCCTCTTCTTATTTTCATTGCTCATGTACTTCTCTTCATGGAAACCTTGCGAACTGCACACAAACATCCTCGAGGATTATCTTAGTTTTGGTGTGGTCCCACTCCACATAGCTTTTTTCCTCACACTAAAACCTTTATCAAATGCATATTTGTTATAAAACTCAAAGTCTTCTTCTTCGCTACCGAACAATTTCCTTACAATTTTCTCGTACTCTGCTATAGACTCAGCACTAAAATCAGCCATATCTTCCTGTACATAGTTAAAACAAAAATATTACAATAGCAACAAACAATATCTTGAACAGCACCAAAGGAAGTTACTGCAGATTACCAGTTACAGATTAGTAGCATATTCTACTGCCAATTTAAGCACCACTTACTCATGCCACACAATTAAACACTTTTTTGGAGCAATTACAGTAAACTGCATGGCATGTGATGTGGGCAGTGAGCATCTTTCAAAAACTAAGCACTACTAAAGCAGCAAAATCATAACAATTAAAATCATTGATTAATTATTTATTAGATAGAAAATGAAAATGAACATCAGTTAATGTGTTAGTAAGGTTTGTTTCTTCTATCTATAATCTAAATTTGGGCCCATCTTCATGAGATATCAAGTGAATACTCTCTGAACAAGAGGGCTGATTCAACGAGAAATGGAAACAAGACATGACTTCAAATACGATTATATACAACTAAAACTTCACACAGAAATCACAAGAGTGGAGACACAGTCTTGCTCAATCCTCTACGGCCCCAAGACAGTGAACACAATCAGTGCACTGGCCAAAGGATAAACCCTGGTGGATGTAAATGACTGATATATTAGTATTTTTATACAACATTTCGATCTCACAAACCACGAAATACTCAAAGATTGGACTGCTAACCCTGGACAGTAGACCTTACATGATCTAGGGAATAGGTAGTGCATGCCATCAAGAAATCAAATCAGGAATCAAGCGCTGAGAAATTAATCGATCTGAAAGTAACCTGTATGTGTGCCATGAATGACGCCGAAGGGTGCCGACGCTGCAACCTGGTGACCCGCGGACGGGACGCCTGCAAGCACGGGACAGACCACCTCCGGCGTGTCCCGTGGGCGGCTGCGGCGATGGTGTCCGTGAGGGCGGGTCGGCGGCGGCAGGCGCAGGGGCGCCACGCGGCAGAGGAGCTGGCGGCGGAGACGCGGGGCGGCGGCGGTGGATGCGGGCGGCCCAGAGCCGCCGGGTGGGGGATGCGGGGCGGCGGCGGGGCGGGTGGCCGTGGGGGCAGGCCACCGGCGGGCGGGTGGCGCAGGGGCTGACCGACAGCGGTGGATGCGGCGGTGGAGGCGTCGGCGTCAATATCCCTGCATCGGTCTCCTTCTCACAGCTACGTGAGGACTGGAGCACAGGATGCACATGAGTCTGTTGTTGGGCTGGGCTTTGTTAATGCCCATTAAATCAGCCCATAACGTAGATACATCTTCAATTACTAAAATACCCATTGTAATATAATTCTGAATTAATTACTTAGAAATAAGAAAATTTGAAAGTACCTGAAAGTACCTGGGTACTTTTCCAAGCACTGTAAAAGATATATTATTGTGAAGGACAGAATAGTCTAAATCGTGTGCCAAATTTGTTCGTTCAATTTAGTTATGAAAGTATGGTTGTGTTTAGTTCAGCTTTTGAAGAGTGCTCCTCCTTTATAAAAGTAGAAAGCCAAAGCCAACTAAACATGTAAAACCCTACTTTTGGTTTTTAGATTTCTACTTTACTAAATGGTCGTGTTTAGTTCACCTTCCGAAAAGTGCTCCTGCTATATAAAAATAGAAAGCCAAAGCCAACTAAACATGTAGAACCCTACTTTTGGCTTTTAGATTTTTGCTTTACAAAATGAATGGAAATAAAGAGATGTTTTATAGCTATTTCAAGGGAGATAATAAATTAAAAAAGAGAGTAGGTTTTATAGTTGTTTTTAACTAACAGCTTAAGTTCTTTTTTCTAGCACATAACTCACAAAATGCTGAATGTAAGGACAACATGCATGAATGGAAGGTGAGTTCCATGATTCATACGTTGAAAGATAAACCAAATTTATGTTTTTAATAATTTGTATAGGCCAGCCCATTTCCCGCCGGCCCGCCCGCCCCTAGGATTCCATGGGCTTGAATAGACGCGCCAAAACCGTGCCAATTTTGGGCCTTTTTAGGCCCGGCTTCTTATATATGCTCGGGGTCTACTACGTATTTGAGTATCATTCGTAATCTTGAACGATGGTGACAAGGGTAAATGAGAAAATCCTGACATTTTAACGACTTTGATTTGATCGAAGGTCCGATCGGTTCCATTAATACTTGAAGGACCAGAGAGTGCCCCTGCTGCTGCCGCTTTTTTTTTAAAAAAAAAAATATTTTAGGGGAACAGGAGGGGCTTGCCCCTACTGATTACTGAATGCTGCCGCCCTGTGACAATGCATTGCTGTTCCTTGTTACGTGGATCACAAAACAAACCTACATTTCTTTTTATTTCTTTGTGGGAACTAAAAGCATGCATGGTCCAGCTGCCCTTTTTGCTTTGCCTACTAGAAACCAACTAACCACAAAGAAAGACAGTAGGGCATATTATCCTGGAGTTCCTGGTACACATGGTATGAGTCTGACGCACAGCACAACACTTCCTCCGTCCAGGAACAGAGATACGCAAGCAATTAATAATATAATGCAATTGATGACGACCAAATCATCCGAAGACCGAAAAGGCAAGCAACACCGACGCACCAACGCCCAGGAAAGCAAAGCAAAGTCGTCCACCGACCATCGCCATCCATAATCACCAGCCGCCGCCGTCCATCACTAGCTACTAGTACTACTAGCTAGCTGCCGCGTATGTACGTGTGTGAACAACAGAACAATGCAAGGCACCAGCTATCATCAGCTCTGCGCAGCGGATTAACTTTAATTTTGACAAGAAATGATAATAACCTGTACGGTCTGGTCAGTTATATTTGTTTCTAATTAACTCTTGCATGAAATAAAGTAGTACTGGTGGATGACTTGTATATATATGTATGTACTAATGTACATCACCCTTGAATTTCTCAAAAAAAAAAAAAAGAGCGTATGAACTCTTCCACAATTTGAACGATGAAATAAGTAAATAACTAACCTTATATTAGCGTATTTATTGGTCGGTCGACGATAGAAAAATATCTTGGCTAGGTCAACAACGAGCACCAAATAATAATATGTATGGGACTAGTCCAGTCTTTGTCTATCAGGTCAGTTGGGTGAAATTCAAGGAATAGAACCCGGCAGCCACGCGAGGTTTTCAAAGGAAAGGAAGGGAGGTTGGTTTATTTGTGAGGCAACCTCTCCTCTCCTCTCTGCTCCCTGCTAGCTAGCTCCCGTCGCTGTCCAAGTCCAACGGACGATTAGGCAGGCGTCATAACAACGATGATATTAATAGTACTACTTCTAGCTACTGGGCCGTCGTGGCCTCACCTGGAACCGCCGCTTGCGTTTGCGGCCGTGAGGTCGACGACGTCACGCACGGCGGCGAGGCCCGGCCGTTTCGGCGTTCCAGTTGTAAATCATTGTACCTGACGATGATGATGATGAGACTAATTACGTACTAGGCTATGACCAAACCAACCTTTATTATTCTGGTCGTGTCCCACGAAAATCTCTCTCTACTAGTGGAAACAGCAATAATTCGGCACTCGATCGGCGGCGGCGGCCAAGGCCGGCCGGACAAGCCAACCGTCCACAACGGCGCCCGCGCGCCAAATTTTGTATTAGGGGGATGTTTGGTTTGCGCTCTAGCTTGAGGACCTTGAATCCTAAAATAAACTCTCGGAATCGCACGTCTACATATAAGGGTATGCTTTAGATTAAGACTAGGAAATTGAGCTGGTTTTGAATTCTTGTAATCTTCTTCTTCTTCTTCTTCTTCTTCTTCTTCTATGTGACATCTACTATGGTTATGTCCAAGGCTAGATTTCACTTCTCCAAAAAATGCTTCTCACTCTGATCCTTAGATGAGAAAAAAATAGACGATCTTCTCTGTACACACATCCCTCGAGACTAGTTTTACAAACATCATGTTGGTCTTAGTAAGGCTAGGCTTACTTGGACTAATATAGTTTCTCGATGTTACTCCTTCTGTTTCAAATAAATACAATTCTAGGACAAAGCTAAAATCTGATCAAGATTATATAAAAAAGTATATAATTTATACCGAATAAGTATTATAAGATTCGTAGTAAGATATACTTTTATAACATGCCTATTTTTAAGTAAAACATTTTAATAATATTTTTTATGAACTTAGTTAAAGTTGACATAACTAGATCTAGAACTTGCATCTTTTAAATTTTTTATGGAGGATCATCTGAGGCGATTCTTTCCGGAAAAAGAACAATCCTCACTAGAGGCACCCCAAACACGACATGTTTCTCACTGTTTCAAATGTATCGATAATTTCGACGGGATAGACCAGACAAAAAGCTCATTGAGCCGACTCAGTGGCTCGTTAAAGAAAATATTTCGATTGTGAACTCACTTAGTTACCTTTCAACTTCAGTTCACCTTGTTAGGCATAACTCATTAAATTCATGTTAAAATTAGATCTCTAACATTTCAGAAGACCATGAAAAAACACGGCTGTCAGTTTCGACGAAAGCTTGAAAAAAAAAAACAGTTTTTTGGCTCGTTATCCGCACACACACACACACTCCGTCCGCTCTTGTGCAGGATCAGGCTCAGGCCAAGAGTACAAAGGGCCCACAAAACAGTGGCAGATTGAGAGATGGGATATTCATCGTGTCAGTCAATTTCCGGGAGGAGGGACGCCGACGCCTGCCACTCCCCATCGCCGAGATGTCCAAATCCATTACCCACAAAGCCATTACCTTTATCTACGTATTTATCTACTCCTATTTTTACTACTCTCACTGTGTTTGTATGTACTCTATATATATGTGTAATGACACTTCTCTCCCCTCTCATACAGTTCACACACTCTCCTCTCCTCTCCTCCTATCTAGCCACGCCCAGCCCAACGAAGCCAAGACGAAGAGCATCACCTCACCCAGGCAGGCATGGCTCAGCTGCTGCACCTGCCTGACCTCGCGGCGGCACGGCCACCGGCGCGGAGGAGGAGGGGTGTGGCGGTGGCGGTGGCGGGGGGCCGCGTCAAGCAGGGGAGGCGGGGACGGCGAGGGGCCGGGTGACCAGGGTCGCCGACCCCGTGCGGGAGCGGGAGGGCCGGGTGCCGGTCCCGCCGCCGCCGCCGCTCTTAGCCGCGCCGGCCACGCCGTCCGAGTCGCCGCCGTCCGCGGGGAGGCGCGGGGACGACGACGACGAGGAGAGGCAGAGGTACTACCTCAACATGGGGTACGCAATCCGGACGCTCAGGGAGGAGCTCCCCGATGTGCTCTACAAGGAGCCCAGCTTCGACATCTACAGGTTCGATTCGAATTCCATCGCCTCCTCTTGAACTCATCAAAGTTCTGTCTTTTTTTCCTTCTTGGTTGGACTCGGTTGAGCTGATTTAATTAGGTGGGTTCCAATTGGGGAAAAAAAGTTTTTTTCCCCATCAGTGATGAATGCTTCAATTGATTATTGTTATAAGGAGACTTTTCTGCACTTACCTGTACTAAATACTTGTCACTGCAAACTAGTACTGCCTTCTAGTTCTAGGTAGAACATGTGCATACACAAGCTTACTCTGCTTTCACATATAGCTTGTAATCTGCACGAGCTGCCATTATATTCAGAATGAGATGGGACAAGCTGCAGCTATAAGGCCTTGTTCGGTTGGGGTTGGAATTTTTCCAACCCTTTCCTGTAGCACTTCGTTTTTATTTGGTAAATATTGTCCAATCATGGCCCAACTAGGCTCAAAAGATTCGTCTCGTGATTTACAACCCAACTATGCAATTAGTTATTTTTTTATTTACATTTAATGCTCTTTACATGTGGCAAACAATTTGTAAGAGGAGAGAGATTGAAAAGTCCTGTAGCATTTCGTTTGTTTGTGGTAAATATTATCCAATCGTGGCCCAACTAGGCTCAAAAGATTCGTCTCGTGATTTACAACTAAACTGTGTAATTAGTTTTTTTTTTTACTAACATTTAATGGTCCATATATATGGGTAGAAATTGATGTGATGGAGAGAGAGTGGAAAAAGTTGGAATTCTAATGGGGAACCGAACAAGGCTTAAATATTTCACAAGTCATGGCGGATATTGAATAGAGCCTCAATATTTTGCTTGTTGACTGATTGGGAAGACGGCCCTGTCTGACGACATCCCTTTTGCCTTGAATTGATAGTTTCGCTTAGCTAGACCTAGGCTTCCTGTGGTCGTTGATGTAGTGGTTAGCTTTTGAGTCAGAATGGAGGACTTGGGCAGCGCTGTTGCCTGTTGGTGTCACCAAGCATCTGAAGAGTTGTTCTCAGAAATGAAGCCTCTACATTTCTTCTTATATAATGTTAATTAGAATATGTGGTGTCTGTGGATATGATTGGGGTTATTGTTTATAGAGTCATGTTCTTTAGCCGTTGGATAATGGGAGTATTTTTTTTTAAGGATTATGTGATGAATCTGTACTCCTATACCGTTGATTTTAAGTCGGTCTTCCCCACAATGAACTGAAATGTGTATTGGCAAGGCTGGAGTTATTGTGATATGACATCCTATGGCGCCAGTTCCATGCATTAGATTTTACTTGATATGCTGTCTTTATTGTGATATGACATCCTGTTTCAGTTTGTTTCCGTGTGTTTGTGTTGTTATAGTCGCTATTTGCCCCCTTTCCTTTCTGTTATTAGAGTTTAGTTCTCAACATAGGTCATCTTAACTTACTGATCGTCCGACTGTTAGATACAGCTGTTTATGGCACTTTTTTTTTATAGGGGTTGATGCCTTTTTATAGTTGTTTTGAGACATGATTTTTTCTCTAAGCAACATGGCCTTTACTTCCCCATATAGTTATATTCCATTTGTTTGGTTGTTTAATTCTGAACTCAGGTGGGAGGAACTTACACTAGGCATACCTCTCCATTTCTAGGCTTGTATTGTGTTGTGCTGCACCATTGTTTTCTCAATATACCTCAGAAAAACAACCTTCTCACAGTGCATGCCTGCTTGCACATATTTTGCTTGGGCTGAACAATTTGATTTCAATGCAACGTATCACTGTGCCTGAGTATTCACTAAACTTTATTTTTATTGAAAGTACATTTAGCCAGAAGAATTATGATTACTAACTAAGGTAAAGCGTAAAAAGACTTTCTGGATTACCTAGTACCAATTAAGATCACTATGTATGCCGCCTTTATAAATCAATAACTTCAGTCTAAAGTTGCAGATCTTTACTTGTGTCACAGTTAACTAATTACGATATGCACTAAGCAGTCTACAACATGTCAATGCTCTATTTGAACTTGTTACTTTTTCTTTCCCATCATTTTATCTTTTCATAATTATATCTGTTACGGTTTTTTAGAGAGGACATTGTCTTCAAAGATCCTTTGAATACATTCAAGGGCCTGGAAAATTACAAAAGGATATTCTGGGCACTTCGTTTTACTGGCCGGATCTTCTTCAAAGCATTGTGGGTTGATATAGTTAGTATATGGCAGCCTGCTGAGAACATGATCATGATTCGCTGGATTGCCCACGGCATTCCTCGAGTACCTTGGGATGGGCACGGCCGCTTTGATGGTGCTTCTGTGTATAAACTTGACAAGAATGGCAAGATCTATGAGCATAAGGTGCACAATGTCGCTATGAATCCACCGACGAAATTCAAGGTCCTACCGGTCCATGAGCTAATCAGATCACTTGGTTGCCCCTCGACTGCAAAACCAACTTATTTTGAAGCTTCATCACAATATATGTGTGCTGGGCCGTCGTATTTGAGATTAGCATGGATAAGATGCTACATCTCATTGTGCCGTATGCTTTCACTAGCAAATCTGGGACAAGGATAGCGTGGGTTTAGCATGATACCTTCAAATTTTGTTTGTGTTTTCAGTATGATAGCGCACGAAGTTACTGAGTATTATTGAGTCATGACAGTTGTATTTATGTACAGTGATAGTTTATAGAATAAGACCTCTTAGTTAAGGTGTACAACACTTGTTATTGATTATTAAGCATCAGTCAGCAAACTAGTCTGACATGTTTCTATACCCAGTATCGAGATTGGTGTACTGGTGTTCTTGTGGCTAGTTAACTGAGCATATTGTTTCAATGTCTTATATGCTAAAAAACAGAAAAAAAAGATGCAATGATCCCTCCCCTGTGTCAATTTTAAAGCACGACAATCACAAGACGTCTTGTCCAGGACCATTTATTTTACTGACAAGGTTGCGGGGCCAGTTTGAACCCGTTACAATCAATATTGGTACAAATATCCACAGACACTAGAAAATGTTTGCCAAAAACAGAAGCATGATGGACACAAGAATCAATAGCAAATATATAAATTCATTAACATTAATAAACATGGATTCAAAATATTTGACACATAGTGTTCCCACTATTTAATAGCCAAGAGCCCAAGATAATCCAAAGTACACAACTTTTGCAGTGATAATCAGAAGAATCAGAACCTACAATTTTCATATTCTACACACAAGCAGATTTTATATTCTAACAGAACATTCACATGAGTGTGCATAAGTTTCAGGATATGGTTCCAAATACATAGCACTAGCAGCAAGAAGTCTACAGCAATTCACTATATAAATGCTATCAAACTTGAAAGTAAAGGTATTTGCATCCTAGACGAAACCTAGTCAGCTTAAAGAATGAAAGCCACATGCCCACATGTTGGCTGGTCCAAAATGCTGAAGCTTAATCCTACAACTAAAAAGACCCAAATGTTATCGTCACCGCACTCTAATCGCTTCACCCCCGCTAATCCCACCCGCCCCCGCTCCTTCTCTCTACCGCGCGTCCGCGAACCGCCACCTGTACACAACACAAAGCTCGCCCCCGCGGCCGACCCACGACGCGCAGCTCCGGCCCTCCTGCACGCACAACCGCAGCTGCTTTGCCCGCTCTGAAGCCACGACTCCCACGTCTCATCCAGGGACGGGAAACAAAAGCTCGGGGAAGCGGCGGCGGCGGCGGCGTCGACGAACTCCGGTGAGGGAGGCGCACTGCGAGCAGCGGCAGCACCCCCGCCCCGCCCGGCTGTAGGAACTTGGCAAGGAGTGTCTGCACCCCCGACCACCACAGCTCCGCCTAGCAGATCGGCGTCCCAGCAGCGGCGGTGTCCTGGAGGCGGAGCGGCGTACGAGAGGAGGAGGCGGAGCTGCATCCCAGCGGAGGAGCCGGCAGAGGCAGAGCGGCTTCCCAGTTGCGGATGCAAAGCGCCAACAACGACGTCGGCAAGCCTGCGTCGCGAACAGGCGGTGCTCCTACGCAAGGCGCTGTAGCTGGTTGTCCTCGGATTCAGCTGCTCCGCCCTCGGTGAGCTTCTATCTATCCTGCCTCTGTCGAGTGTCCAGATCTATAGAACCTTTGTTACTAAGCTGTGATGCGAGATTGGGATGATGAATTTGCTGATGTGGGATGGGTATCTAAGTATCCATCATCACTCGTATTGTGGCTTTGGAGTTCAGAAAGCTGCTCTGCAGCCATTCTATGAACTTCGACCTTGATCTTGCAATAACTACACAATTCTTTATCTTGCTTTCTCGTACAAGATCCCTCTTGAGTTGTGCAGATATTTTTCACAGCATTTGATGAGTCATGTAGGTTAGGAGCACACACCCTTTTTCAGTGGCAAAGCAAGCCGAAACAATCGATGGGGCCTTCAACATTACAGACTGGGGTCATTAGTGTTGTCAACAATGCAAAACAAGGTGGCCTAGCTCCACCCCTGCTTTTTTCTGCTTTGAGGATGTGTTATGCAACAGGCATTATTGTATCCAGCACCTCAGTATGGCTTCCTTCAGGAAATATATATGAACCATCCACCACTATTAAGCTTTGAAAGTACCACTATTAACCTTTGTAATCAATCATACACCATGATTTTAGATCACAAAAGTATGGCATGATATTCAAAGCATGAAGGCATTAACATTGTACAAATGGGAAGAGGGAAAAAGAAACCATGTAAAGTTGTAAACCCAATGCAGCAAGGAATTCATTAAGAGCAATTATCAAATGCACACGTTCTAATCTTTTTGTTTAGAAAATAACACACCTCCACCTGTTGCAATAATTCTCTAAGGTTGGTGCTGAATTTCATTATGTATTGACAAGTTAAGACACATAAGAGTATCTCTGCCCTTTATAATCCCAAGATGACACTGCTTGCTAAATTAAATACTGATGCTTATGAATTTCACGGATAAATTGGTTCACTACAAATCTGCTTGAACTACAGGTCGCTCGGGAGCAGCGTCGATGCTCATGGCCGTAGACCGCCGCTACTTGCAGTTGCTAAAGGATCCAGTGATCGGGCAATGCCAACATGATTCGGTAATGGAGGAACCAGTGGAGTCCATACTTCTTCATGACTTCTGTTTTCTGACTAATTCTATCGTGCTGAAGTGCTCTCACGATGCAACTACTGTGGCATCAAAACACAATATATTATAGTCAGAAATAGCAAATGCATGTGACTTTACTAAAAAAATGTCACCATAACACAATACTGACAGAAATACATCACAGGGAGCAGCTCCCATAATAGCAATTTCTGATCAACATGCATGAGAATGATTATTGACAATTCAGTGTACATGAATTTAACTTGTTCTATAAGCTAAAACTGTCAATTTGTGATTTTAGTGTTCCTTTCAAACTATCATATATTTTCAAAATCAATTTATTCCTTGCTTTCTATTGATTCACTCATGGATCTCAGGGACATGGCTATAAACTTGTTTGTCGAATTATCTTATTGTAACTTTGTTTGATTACGTGGTTATCCTTCAGGTACTCTGTATTTTCAGTGTTACAATATAAAAATCAGATGACCAGATAACCCAAATATATGAAATGACTTTGTGAAATGTTAGCACCATCCCTGCAATGTGTTTGTTAGCTGCTAGCAGGCAAGGGCCGGCAAGGATCGGCAGCTGACTGCAGGCCAGTATCTACTGAACGATTTTTTTACATGAAAAAGTTGAATTCCGATTAGTTAAATTGGGCTTATAGATCTTATGGATTGATGTGGTAAGTGAGCAGATCACCTAGGCTGGAATGGAATGTGTTTTGTAATGTGGAGAATTTATATGTTTCATACTTTTAGACTTCTAAAAAAGGCTTGCATAATTTTAGGATTGCGTTTCACCACGTCAATTACTCAAGGACAGCTCCTATCAGTAAGTTAATCCTTCATGAAATATCGCAGATATGGATTTACATGTCTTTGCTTCACCTCGTATTACTCTGAAGCCCAATGCTTATTTGATTTTAACCACAATAAACAATTTGGGCAAGCAGATAACTGGCAATGAATCTTCACAGGGTACAAATTGTCCAAATTTTAGGCATGGAGCAACATGGAAATTGGAGGTGGCAATGGTAAACGGAGTTTATTTTGTTCGCATGATAATTTTCAATCATATTCTCATTTACATTGATTCCCTTGCTCAAATGTTTTACTTGTCTATCTATGGTGATCATTTTGTGATTGAAAAGGCAGCAAATTATTATGGACAGCCATCACAATACTCTTGTTTTGCAAGAGGCCAGTTTTTGCTGCAGACCAGTTAGCTTTCTAAGTTTGGGTGCTACTATCTGTTGTGTTTTCTAGCTCTTCACCCAGATTGACAACGATGGGCAGGGGGTGGGGAGCCAGGGGTCCGTGCCGCCCTCCCCAAATTGATCGGAGCCGTCATCAGCACCGTTGCGCCCTAGAACCCATGTGCACTAGGTATGTGCCATCGCCTTCCATCGGAATCCCTTGATGTCCACGTTTGGTTTGTTTGTCGAAATTGCAAAGCATATTGATCTGTTGATGCCCTCATTGATGACATGTAAGCATGAAATTTTAGAGATTTAATCTCTTTCCACAGATAGCATGTGTCTGCCTACCATGGATTGGCGTGTCAGTTGGCCAGTCCTTTCTGTTGTCAGTTAATTAACCAGTGACTCAGTGAACATGCCAGTCATCCTAAATTCTTTATGCCACGCGTGATTAAGGTGCTCAGAAGTGATATATCCAATATGCTGGTGCTGCTATCGTTTCTCAGAATATCAAGTGTTCCTCTTACCATGCTCTGATTTCTTACTTTGTTGGTGTGGTTGGCTTTTGGGCGCAGAGAAGGAGCAAGATCAACGAGAGATTAAGGCACTATAGAGCCTGATGCTGAACACCGTACAAAGAGCTTGTGTACAAGGCAATTAATAAGTGTTTCTATGCTGGTATCTCTCACACATAATTCTCTTCTTTCTTTTTAAATCTCTTCTATACCTTCCCTAAACTTTCACTTTCGGTCTTGTAGGAAAGAAGTTAGGACAAGATATCTTTGATAAGATGACTGATAGGCCCATCACATTCATTGGATAGAATTGTGAGATGAAAAGAATATTGTCTTACTGGGTTTCAGTTGTCCATTCTTTCAAGCTTTTTGATGTTTTGCACGGATGCTTAGAGCAATTGATGTAAATGTATTGTTTTCTTCTGGTAATTAGTGTTTATAACGTTCAGCTCAACTTAATGCAAAAAAGTAGTTGGCCAATGTTACACGTATATTCAGTTCTCTTTACATCTCTGATTATTAACTCCCTAATGACAACATGTAAGCATGTTTATTATGCTTCGTTCATGTGACTACCATCCTGTTACGAAGGATGGTCTAAGTGTATATGTAATTGTCATGGATTTTTAAACCCGTAGCAACGCACGGGCACTCAACTAGTAATAGGAAGAAAAACCAAAGGTCACATCGAATAATCACCTGTAACACGGACCACATATTTGATATGGAACTTGGGTTCAGACCCCCACACCACACCACCACAACAGCAAGGATTTTGGTCCAGGTGGAAACCTTCACGTCTCTCATACTCTGCTCGTCTCATTATTTCTGAAAATTTCTGATCTCAGAGGACATGCTTGTTTCGCGGGGAGCTCCGCGCAGGCGCGATCCAGCTTGGCCGCTTTCTACTCTAGGCGTCCATCCATCCGAGCTCCATCCAGCGCAATGGAGGGCCATGGCAGCGTGCCGCGGTAGAAAGCCGTCGCCGACGCCGAAGACGAACGAACACTTCGAACTAGAACTATAACAATGGGCCGGCTGACCCAGAATAGAGTGGGCCAGCCCAATACGTCACACGAATCCGGGCCCATTCGCGGAAGTGGACCACCAGGCTTCCGTTGGAGCTCTATCCACTCGCAACGGCCGAGAGGGAGCGGGAGGTCCGTCCGTCCGATCACTCCCGCCCTGCAAGGCTGCAACCACCAGCGCGGCCGCGCGGCGCCATGGCCTCCATCGCCGCCGCCGCCTCCTGCTCCTGCTCCACCGTACTCTCTTCCTCCCCCCTCAACTCCAGCAGGGACGCATCATCGCCCGTCTCTCCGCCCGCTGCCGCGCCGCGCCAGGCTACCGCTGCGGCCGGGCCACTCGGTACGCACGCCTCCCGCCAGACCCGCCCGTCGCCCTCCTTGCTTTCTTTCGACTGACTGCCGCCGACAACCTGCCGCGGATCGTGTCTGTAGGTGCTGAGGTTCCTTCCGAAATGCGACTCGGGGAAGCCGGTCGGAGGAGGCGCTGGGTTGTCGACGGCTCGGAAGGCGGGTCAGGGAGGATCGTCCAGGCCCGCGCAGTTCGACGCGTCGTCGTGCGGGCTCGCGTTCGCGACGGTGGCGGGGGTTCTACTGCTCCAGGGCTCGCAGCAGGCGCTCGCCGCCACGCAATTCGCTGGCCTGCAGCCGGCGGACGTGCTGGGGGATCTCGGGGACATCAGTACAGGTTTTGCTTCAGTTACGACAACTGCCTCTGCTCTTTGAAATTTGATGATTTCCTAGCTCATTTTTTTTCAATATAGTACAAATTACTTACTTGCAGATTGATTGTTGTATTCAGATGCATTTCCTTTTATGCGAATTGAATTGTTTGATCGTTCATCTTCTTATTCACTTTCGTTCTGAATTTCAGGCTTTCCTGTTGATCTTCTTTTTCTGAGCTAGGGGACCGAACATTCTTTATTGCGGTAATTTCTCCACAAACATAGCCATATTGCTTAAACTGCATGTTGTTTTGAATATCGTGCTTTCAGCTTTCAGAAAAGGAATGAAACATGAATGTAACTAGGTTGCCTAACTCCAATGACATCCAGTGTCAGCATCGACCATTCAGGGTTCAAATGAATACGCAAGTTTTTGCAGGATGCAGACAGTTAGCCTTAACGCTGTTTTCTGTTTGATCCATGCTGCGAGGCTGAAACCATGAACAAATGGTTGAAACAATAGTGAGACGTGGCTTTGCCAGAGAAGAGAGAAAAACTACAATGACACTGGGTTCTACTTATATAGGATAGGGTATAGATTTTAGGCCCTCTAGACAGATGGGCTGCACAGATATGGGTATTCAGGCGAGACTGTGTGTTACTGAATCTTGTAAATGTCATGAAAGAAATATTTTCTATTTCCTTAAATATGTTTCTTTCTTGCAAATTGCTTTGCTTCACATCTCCACCATACAATTAGTTTTCAGTAATATGTACTAAAATTAGTCATTGATAAATGCTGCAGTTGCATGTGTTTGATAGGCACTGTTAGCGGCTAGAAGTTCTGGAGCAGTCATTTTTCTTGGCACATTTGGAGCTCTTGCGTAAGTATTTTCATGCTTGTTGTATTCTGTGTTTCATCTTCAATACTGTCACAGACTTTATGTGCTTCTAGTTTCACAATTGAAGTTTCAGAATGTCTAGCATTATATAAAGTTCCTTTTTTTTCCTGGTGATTATCAGGGTAATGACCATTATATCTGTAGTTCTTGGTCGAGCATTCCACTATGTTGATGGCATCATCCCATTCGGGTAATTCTCTTAATTGTGCAAGTAGAGTTTCTATTGGATGCTCTCATTTACCCAATGTACCCAATTTTTGTTGCAAGCAGCTTTGGTGGTACTGATTTCCCAGTTGATGACATTGCTGCAGCATGTCTCTTGGTAAGGAGTATGCATATTCATTATATACAAACAAATTAAAAATGTGCTTGGATGTTTGAAAGGAATTTGTGGTTTTTACTCTTGAATTCTTGTGTGGCGTTAAGACATACTTTATTATTCATGACCAACTTTAATGGATTCAGGTTTATTATGGGGTCACTACATTACTTGATGCAGCCTCAGGTGATGATGAAAAGATCAACGAGGAGCAAGAGGAGGTAGGACTTTAATCTGTGCCAAGAGCAACATTTTTAATTTTCATGCTTAACCAAACACATCGATTCTAGATATTAATTCAGATCTAAGGAAAATCTCTTTCATGTGTGTATATTCTCCCTAAGTTTTCGCTTACTGAATACAATGGTTTCTAAACATATTCTCTCTTTTTTTTTTTCAATTTTTGCTTGCTAATGGTTTGCTGAGTTGAAGATGACACGAACTTGGGTGTTGGGAGTGTGCACCCACACATCCTGCCAACAGAGCTAGGCTCAGTCTTCAGTTTCAAGTTTTATATACTTGGAAGTATACACAAAACTATGATGCAACATTTGCCTATCTTATTCTAAAAGTAAAACACAAAACTATGCAAAAACTATATGTATGTAAGTTGGACTATCTCAAAAAAAAAAAAAAAAAAATCTATACCTTATGACAGATTGGTAACTTGCACAGTTATTGCGGTTCATAAAATAAATTTTTGTGTGCTTGAACTTCTTCTCTCCTCTATAACACTGTTGAACAATTGTAGGCTGAGTTAGCAGTATCGAAATTTTCTGGAAATGGTGCGGGGGTCATGTCTGCTGCTGGTACTATCGCTAGCACATTCGTATTGGTTTTTGTCGCTGAATGGGGTGATAAATCATTTTTCTCCACAATTGGTACACCTCCTAACTCTGCTTCATAAATGGTCAGATTTCCATGAGCTTAATCAACACTGACACTAATTTCCAATACCTTGGCAGCACTTGCGGCAGCTTCATCCCCTCTGGGTGTCATTGCAGGATCACTAGCTGGTCATGCAATTGCTACATTGGTAAGATAATCATAGTAGTAAGTTGAGAGTTGAGAGTTGAGACTTAACTTTTGTACTGTGACTAACATACTTGAGCAATGAGCATAATAATATTGCGATGGAGTTCAGACAGTTTTCTTTAGTATTTTCACCACTGGTGTGTTCGTTGGTCTGTTTTTGCCTCAGTATTTGTCTCTTGCGCAAGTCTTCTGTAATAGTTGTGCATTAGGAAGTTTGCAGTTTTCTGCACTGACTTGGCCTCATTGGAATATTCGTCATAAAAAGAATTTCTGTTGTGGATTGTACAAGGAGCAAATGTGTCATTGCGTACCGATCAGTTATTGTGCCGCAATTTTTAATTTGACATTAACACATTTCTTCTTACAGATTGCAGTTCTTGGTGGCTCTTTGCTGGGAACATTCCTGTCTGAAAAGGTAAATTAGGAAACTAATTGTACCATAGTAACTGAAATTTCCTATCTTACGGTGTTTGACAATTGAAATTGTAAGTTGCCATTGAATGTGTTTTCTAGTTTGATCCATTGCAAGTGTTTAAGCAGTTAACTCTGTCATGGAAAGGGGATCATTTTTTCCATCCATTAAACAAATTACATACTTTAGTGTAGAAAACAACCTTTTGGCTTGGTAATAAAATCTTTGATAAATTCTGTGGACCATTCATTTTACAAAGTCTGTATGAAATATGTCACTGAAACGAAACATTGTACTTTGCAGATTGTGGCATACATTGGAGGGAGCCTATTCTTGGCTTTTGCTGCGATTACCATAGTTGAGATAGTGACTTGACAAGGGAGTTCCAGCATACGTTTCATAGAAAATGTACTGATCTTTTGTCAGGGCAGTGAAAAATCAGCTTGCTGATCATAATGATATCAAAAAAGTACATTGATGTGTTATCAAGCGGTGATTGTCCACAGGAACTTCATTGTTCGCATGGGAGGTCCTAGGCTTGCATAGAGTGATTTGTTGCTGGTGACGAGAATTTGTGCTTATTTTATCCAAGAACTATGTTTCTATCATCAGCATGATTTGTAGTTGAAACACTGAAAGGGGACTGGGAGGAAAACTGTCAATTCCATGTAGCTTTTGAATTCCCTCTTACATTATTTACATGTATATGAATCTAAGCATTGTAAAGGCAAAAGATGAACCTTATTGAACTATTTTTGGCTTTCAGTCTAGTACATTGTTTGCCCCATTTTCCTGTTAGTACACAAAAATGTAAGATGATTGGAAATGCATTGCCAGTGACTGAAGATACTCAGCTTTTGTAGTAGCAATGTATAATGTTCAGAAAATAGAGTTATAATGATACTTGCAGTGTCCAAAACCTGTGTCTACCTTTCAGGCACAAATACAAAGAAGAATCGGGAGTGCTTATCGAGCCCCCACATAAAACTAAGCTATGATCTACTTAGTTTCACGACATACGAAGAACATGAGCTGCTTTTCCGTTTTTTGGGTTTCCTTTGTATATGGCCATGGTCGCCTCGTCGAGGTCAACCAAAACAGTGCACAGAGTGTACAATACCGGACCTGAAAAGCAGTTCCCAGGGTGTTAAAAATCAGTTCATGCTGCAACAACCAATGCTCATCAGAATACACATATAAAAAAAGTTGAACAGATTGAGAATGACCCGTCATATAGATTGGATACTTCTCATCAGCTGCATCTCCCAGCAGCGCAAGCGCCGTCTCTTTGGAGTCCACTGGACACTGCGCAGCTCTCTTCTCCCTGCTCATGGAGTTCTCATCCTGCGCCTTCTCGACGCAATGCCAGTTCACTCGTCAGAAGTTCGTCAGCCATCGAACTGTCGATTCAATTCAATTCAATTCAATGGCTTCGACGACGATCTCCCTACCTGCTTCACTTGGAGATGCTGGTACATGTTGGCGTGGAAGAACGGCACGGCACCGGCCTCGCGGACGGCGAACCGGTTCCCGGAGGCCGTCTCGACGTTGACGATCCTCCGGCCTCTGACGTCCATCAGATTGTAGCTGTGGCCGACTGAGACGGTCGGTGAACAGACCCTCTGTGGCATGATCAATGGGGCTTTTATTACTGCTGATGAAAAAAAGAGCTAGTGACGTGGTGGAATTCAGTCGTCGTGCTAGCTAGCTACATACGTGCATTGCATCCTCGAGGTTCTTGGCTTCTAACAGGTCCCGGGACACGAAGTTCCGGGCAATGGCGCCCGCGACGATCTCGTCGTTCACCGGAGGAACCGAATTGAGCGTGAAGGCCTGTCATTTTGGATGTAATTGTAATCGGACTGATGCGGAAATGGAAATTCAGAATGCAGTAACGACGATGGCATGCTGCGGTGCGTGAGCTGACCACGCCGTTGGTGTTGAACCCGAAGGCGCAGCTCGGGAGCTCGCCGGCGCAGGTGTAGGCGGTGAAGGACGCGCCGTCCGGCAGCGTGGCCCGCACGAGGTACGTGTGGCCGAGCAGCGCGACGTTCCCGTCCTCGTTGTGCGCTGCGATCGCCGTGGAGTCGCTGACGATGAGGACGTCAGAGCAATCGCCGTCGGCCTCCTCCTCCTCCTCCTCTTCTTCCCGGGCGCGATCGCCTCCCTCCTTCGGGTCCTTCGGGATGAACGGGAGGATCTCCTTCCTGAAGTTGACCAGGATGATCTGCTCGGAGCCGGCCGGACCGACGGAAGCAAGAGACGAGACGACGCTGTCAGCGGCAGGAACACCGGCGGCGGATAGGCAGATCGAGACGAGACCGCGACGCTGTACGTACGTGGAGGAGCGGGACCCCGCTGCCGTCGGCGGTGCCCACCAGCTCGTCCCAGTACCGCGGGTACCTCTCCCTGTTGGCGGACTGGAGCGCGGCGAGGAGTGGCTCCGCCTGCGCCGTCGCCGCGAACGGCAGCAGCTGCTCCCGGAGCACGAGGTCCTGCCGCATCCTGCTCCTGATGACCTCGGCGAAGCGCCGGCCCACGGCGAGGCCCAGCGCGTGCCCGTCCGCGCAGCGGCCGGCGTCGAAGACGTCCAGCTCGCCACCGGCGCCCATGATGTTTCGAACGGCTTTGCGCGTTGCTGCGGTGCGGTGCCGTGCCTTATCTCCAAGCGCGCTGGTGAAACGGGCCGGTCGGGCATGTGTTCCGAGTTTTAGCCCATCGAGGCACCGATAACATATCCGGCCCAATAGATCGGAGCTTCCCATGGGTAGTTGGTTAATGGGCAAGAGAACCTGGCCTCAGAGTCTAAGACTAACCTAAAAATACGTGAGAATTCTCAGATTTGGATAGATGATCCTCCCTAATCTATTTTTAATCTCCTTGTAAATGACGTAATAAAAAAAACTAAAAATACGCGTGCCTACAGCGTTTTTCTCCACGAAAACCTGTTCTAACGGATGAGGCAAACCGAAGATCCATTTTACATACCGAACAAGCCGCAACCCACATGTGCATCGTCTCTCTTCGGGATGCAAATCTCTAGCGCAGCTTCTCCTTCACTGCCAGGCTCGCCCATGCACTCCTCTCTTCCTCCTCTACTTCGTTGGCGGCGGTAGGAGCAGAGGCCATGGACATCCTCTACTTCGCTACCGGCGCGGTAGGAGCATGCAGAGGCCACGTTCGTGGGGCTGGAAGACGAGCTTGCCGTGGGGTGGGAGGATGAGCTCATCGCAGTGCGGTTGGGGCCGGAGCTCGCTCGCACGGTGGCGTCTGGTACGGATCTCGCCGAGCACAGCGACGGCCATCCCCATCACCCCACTCTTCTTCCTCAACGCTGGCAGCTAGGCAGGTCCAAATCTTCTTCCTCAACGCCAGCCTGGTCTAGATCTCGCGAGACCGCGGCGGCCGGGGCGCGATCGGCTCGGCTCGGTGAGCCCGCAGCGGGAAGGGGTCGGCGCTGCCAGGCAGGTCCCCGGTAGGGCGAGCCAGGTCCGCACGCGGGAAGCCGCCGGCGCACGAGGAGCAATCAGCGCGCCGAGGAGCGGGCGACATTCGGCGTTGACCATCTGCATCACCTATTGGAGAAAGGAGGATTTGGGTGCGGGTCTTTTTGGTCGTGGGCGACCCAAAACGCAGAATGCCTCTCCTATTATGGTTCGAGCAGTTGGAGACAGTCTAAAATGGACTAATAGGACCGAGACCTATTTACCAGATGGAGTTGATAGAGATATACCATACTTTAAAAGTAAAAATAGATAAATTAAAATCATGGTGTATTTATAAAATTCACAAACACACCATGATTTAATTTGATGCATTGCTAATAACCTTCATACTTTAAAATGAGGATTGCAGATCATGGATAAATCCGCTTGTGTCCCTAATAATTTACCTTATTTCAGCTGTTCAAATAGGCATTTCTGCAGAAATTGTCCAAAGTATATATAGGCAGGAGAATGAGCTCTTGGTTCGATGCTCCAGTTGTGTTTATTCTCCATTTTATCAGTCCAACGCCTTGACTCATCAGAACGGGACAATGATCATGCTTGCCTATTGTGTTTAGTTTACTTAAATGGCTAGAAAGCCGTTTCAGCTCCACCCCATTAATTTGGCATTGATTCTAACGATTCTGGTAATAGAATCAGAACCGTTCCGACTTACCATCCGACTTACCAAATAGGGTCCTAAGATCACATAGTTTCAATAGGAGCCCAAATCGTCTTCCTAAATATTTTCTTTGAAAGATTGAGAGGAGGGGTTGCCGGCCCCCTTCATCGATCTCGGTACAGAAATATATAAGTATAATATGCAAAATCAGGAACAGAGAAATATTTTTTACTACTACTTAAAAGAGAAGAAAAACACAACAAGCCAGTTTTACTCAGCCACAGCACTGCAAAGCCATCCAAAAAATCTACTGTATTGTTGTTCAGGCGCCATTATTCTCTCTCTCCTCGGTAGCAAGATGAGTACTAGCACTTGAAAGAACCAAAGTAGTAAGTACAAAGTACAAAACCCTGATAAAGAAAAGGGTACTACAGCACTGGTTCATTGGGAAAGGGAGCCCATGCACCTTGGAATTTGGAGGTGCCCACATCTGAAGCCAGTTTTTTAGTGCATCCAATGGGGTTTAAAGGTGTTTTAAGATTGTAAAGATAAGGGGTTCAAGGTTGCAGACACGAGGTGGGAACTGGTGCAGGTGCAGGCCTCCACATGCGCAGCTCTGTGTGAGTTCCAATCCCCTCCCCTGCCAGCCTCGCTGTCTGCTACTGCCTTTGGCAACTTTAGGGTTAGGGTTTCACACCTTGACAAACGTACGCCATCTCTCTCTCTCTCTCTCTCTCTCTCTCTCTCTCTCTCTCTTTCCGGCTGGGCGGGTCTTGTGTTGAGTCTTCTCCTCATTGTTGGCAAGTTGCAGGTATCCACTGAAACCATCCATGGGAAGAAGTTGCGGTGAGAAGAAGAAAAAGAATGACCGCAGGCAAGTTATACTGCGAAGTGTGTAGGTAGCTGGCTCTGGCTGCCATGGCTGCTCTCAGTTTCTAGAGTTCGGCTAGGAACTGCTGCAAATAGCAGTACCAAAGGCTCCGGACCGGGCCCTGCTGCATTACTTTGCAGGTTCTTCACTGTTATCCTTTTTATAGAACACTGATAAGTGTCGCTTGTACGTTGAAATGTCGCTCTCGGCTCTCAGCTGTTTCAAACTGCAAGCACAGCAAACTAGTACAGACTACAGAGACATTCATGTCTGCAACCCACAATGCATTAGTCAGTTAATTTTCTTGAAGTAAATGACATGGGTATTCGCTGAGTACCGTAATTGGCATTATTACCAGAAATTTTATTCCCAAATTGGAAAGAACACTTGGAACCTGTTGGTCCGAGAAATATACCAATTCAAGTAATCCCCTACCACGATATGTTCTGACATTGCTCTAAAACAACTGTCTTTTTACATTAACATCATTTTAATTAAAACAGAATGCCGGTGTCAATTACATCCGGAGTAGTACAAGCATCACAAAATATGATGTGAGCAAAGGGTAAAAAGTGTCTTTTGATCACATAACTTCCAGTGAAATGCACCCTTTGTTGATCTCCAATTTGCTGGTAACATGATCTTGAGTAACAATATGCCTTGATGTTCAACTCAATCAGGTGCACATGGTTGCTTTGTTATCAGAAACTCCCAGTGATTTGTTTTGTAACATGCGTATGTGATGAATCCCATATAGAACGTGTGTTATTGATGCTAGCATAACATAATAAGCAATGAGGGTTCTTGAGACCATTATATTTCTATTATTTAAATTCCAAACAGCAAGTAGTATGCCCTCATCATAAGAACGAATTTAGAACATCACACCTTATGCATGGGACAACACTCGAGCGAGGTCGCAAGAATACTTACTAGCTAGCTAGATGAGGCCAAAAGATGCTACACAAGTACACAAAATTTATATAGGGACAATTAAAAGAGGTAAGTAATAATGACCCAAATCTTGAAATTGTACTGATAACTACTAATTAATAAAAATATGTCATTTTAAACAGTTTTATTGAGAAACTGCATACTGAATATCACAAAAGATAGATATAGTATAATTATGAAAGAAATATAAACACATATGATACCAGCAATATAGTACAAGTACAACCCTCTTTTAGACATTATTATTTGCTACTTAGTTTTTAGAGATTGGCATTTTGTCACTTCTTCAAGATTCACACAAATATACCAGATATCAAGTTTGTTGTTCTGAAACAATTAGCTAGGTCAATCATCACTAGCAGTTAAACACTTACAGACAGGAAGCATACAGTCTCACAGCAGTATTAAGAAATACCGATCGTTCTATACTCATTTCCCTTCATATCTTGCAACTAGCTTGCATTGGGGGAAAAAACAATCACTTGCGTGCCAATGAAAAACAAATGACACCCCTTTTCAAATCGCAGGAAAACCAAGGCCGGCATGCAGGCTCGCATACTTTCGCAGACCAAATGCTGTGCTGAACATGTGGAAAAGACAGGTTGACGCAAGACGCAAAACACAAGTGGATCACAAAATCATAAACACTAACACCATGATAAATCACAAATATCAAGGGAAGGGACAGATACAAGTGCTGCCTAAACAGCCTCGCTCTTCTCTTATCGGGGACATCTATCAGGGAAAAAACATTGGAAACCTGATGATACAGTCCAAGTGGTGGCCATAATGCCCCAAATAAAAGCAAGGAGGAGCATATCACACAGGCACAGCTGCTATGCTAGCACACGTCGAATCACTACTAGCTAGTTGCATGCAAAGTTCCAAAGCAAACAGGGAGATCGAAAGACGTTTCGCTGTTGCACGACACGAACCGAAAGATGTGTTGTTGTGATTCCAGGTAGCATCGTGTTCAGTCCTAGTCCACAACAGTGCGCACCACCTTCTTCCACAGAAAACAGAGAAAGACAGCAGAAACCTGCAGAGATGATGCATGGATATGTGTATGGATCCGATCCTGTGTCCTGTGTGTCCTGTAAGATCGACGGAGTACACACAAGTTGAGCAAATTAAAGTCTTTTTTTTTTCTTTTCTTCAGAAACTGGGATCTCTTTTTGGAGAAGAATAAATAGATAGATTCAGCGAGTAGTAGATCAAGGATTTATAGCTATATATATATATATATATATATATATATATATATATATATATATATATATATATATATAAAAGAAAAGTACAAAAAGCTTTGGATCTCGATTATATATACAGCAGCTACATAACACGAGAGAAGAACAGTAAGCACACACATCATAAAATTTAAAATAGACCCGTAGTTTGGCAATATATGTATGCATCAGATGCCAATCATATGTAAGATAATAATTAATTAGCAGCTCAATCGAAGACAGATCAAGAGTTCAAGACAGCAGGTTGGAAAATAAATACAAACATGAAGTAAAACCATGAGATATGATGAAGCTGCATGGGTAAAGTAAACAAGGAGGAGGGAGCACCCTTCAGTCCAAGCAAAGATGGTGCGAGATCGAAGCTTTTACCTCCCGCTTCATTCACTCATCTGCAAAGCTAGCTCGTTTCCACGGCCGTTTGCTTGGCATGTGGGTGAATGAGTCGGCAGCTAATTCGACCCTAGCACCGCCCCTGAGTGGACTGAAGGACGCTCTCTTCCATCCGGTCGTATCAAACAAGCACAACCATGGCAGCAGAGGCAGACTAACAACAAATTAAATCAAAGAGATGAAGAACAACCATGTACAACTGCGCTAGCTAGTGCTTCTTCTGATGAGCACCTCATGCATGATTGGCGTGTAGTGTTTTCTCCCTGGATCTTGCGAGGAAGGCAAATGGGTTTTCGATGGCTGCAAGGAGAGAGAGAGAGAGAGAGAGAGAGAGAGAGAGAGAGAATAGACGGCAAGGCACACAAGGCACTGGACAAGGCCATTAAATAGGGCCAAGATGTGTATTTGTATATATAGTTAAATAATGCTTGTAATATGTACTAGTAGCACTACAGTATGTATATATGAGAAGTGGGTAGAGGGCCAAAACCTTGTGTCGTTTCCTAGATCTCCCTTTGCTCGTAAGCAAGTGGAGAGGAGACACACAGGGCCGGACAAAGGGGCCCAAAGGCCAAACCCTAACAGGATATGGCTCAAAAATAATGCACTGATAGCGTGGTAGGCCTCCATTCTTTGGTACGGTGTCAAGTCTAGTGGCATGATTGCTGCCGTTTACTATTATGTTCTTTTGGATCGGATGGTTAACTGATTACAGCAGGTTTCTTGTTTGAGGCCGAAATGTGGTTGTGCAAGATGAAGCCACACTAATTTCAGCTATATAATATTATATGGTATTGATAGGTTATTTTAATATTATTTATTACCGTATGGTGGTCAAGATCGGATCGTGCGTGTCATGTTGGGAAAAGGACAACCTATCTATCCGTTCCGTGGGAAAGAGAAATGATTGAGTAAGGGTGATGAATAGCCTCAACAACAACTAAAAATAACTACAATTTAAACAATATGCTGAAACCGGGCTGGCTGGCCTGGCCGATTAACCTGTGAACAATGTTACAATTCCATATATCACTTCTACGGTTCTACCACACATCAAACTTAGTGTACTGCTTATTTGAGGTGTTTCTTGATATGTTCACATGAAGCCCCTTCATTCACAAACAACCACAACTAAGTAGATCAACGTGCAGACATAAATAAGTGATAGAAATGCAATAGTGACGAGGCAAATCAAATCCAAGAAAAAAAAAAAAAAGATTTGTTCCCTCGAAGTTCAAGCGCCCACAACTTGGACTAGATCGAAAGCCAAGAGCAACGATCAGCTAGGTCTCTTTCAACCACTTTTCTCTTATCTAGCGAATAATATATTTTTGACGGAATAGGCAAATTCGTCCTCAAACTATCACCGAAAGCTCAATTTCGTCCCTGAACTATGAAAACGGTCATTCTAGTCCTTAAACTTTCACAGTCGGCTCAATTTCGTCCCTAAACTACGAAAACGACTGTTCTCGTCCTCAAACTTTCACAGCCGACCAGGGACAAAATTGAGCCGGCTACGAAAGTTTGAGGACGAGAACGATCGTTTTCGCAGTTTAACGATGAAATTGAGCTGGTTGTGAAAGTTTGAGAACTAGAATGGCCGTTTTGATAGTTCAGGAACGAAACTGAGCTTTCGGTGATATTTCAAGGATGAATTTGGCTATTCCGCCTATATTTTTCCTTTGCAAAGGAAATATCACAACCTTCAAAATGTGTCCCACAACACTCTACAAGCTTAGGTGCTTGTCGAATGACGCCTGCCCTTCTACGAGTTTTTACCTCTAAGTGTAACAATTGCTTCATGAGTTGCTCAATGCAACCACAAATGGCTCATAGCTTATGATAGCTCAGTAGTGCTCTCACTAGACACAATTCAAATCTGCAACCCACACTCCCCCCCCCCTCCCTCCCTCCCTCCCTCCCCCAACAAAAATGTAAAGGATATCTTTCAAGATACATAAATTCCATAAAATGGAAATGAAAGATAGGGAGAGCACTCAAGGCTTTCTACATCTTAGAATATGTGGAAGGCACAACAGAACCCCAGAGTGAGAGGGGGGGAGAGTATAAATACTCATATCCCATGAAATAACCATCGAAGAGCAAGTCATGAAAACTCACTCAGCTAGTTTCCTCTATATAGTAGGTAGCCATTATAGATTGAAAACCGATCTGTGTGGCTAATAACACTGTTGAACTATATCGTTGCTCTCTTTCTTCCTTATTATAATAAAAAGGGTTATTTAAATCCAGAGAAGTAAAATTTTGGAGTGTCATATCGAATATTACATGAGGTGTCGTACGGGATGTTCAGATATTAATAAAAAAACAAATTACCGAACTTGCCAGTAGAACTGCGAGTTGAATTTTTATGCCTAATTAATCCATCATTATAGCACATGTATACTGTCAAATATGGACTAATTAATAGGCTTAAAAGGTTCATCTCCCAAAATAATTGCAATTTATGTAATTAGTTATGTTTAGTCTATATTAAATACTCTATGCATGTATCTAAATATTTAATGTGATAAGGTGTGAATTTTGGGTAGGAATTAAACACCCCTTAAATCGAATACCTTTTTCTTTTAAAAATTCCGGAGAGCTGAATGGAAGAGAGAGATAGCACGCACAAGGGAGCTAGTGCTCCAGGTAGCAACGACCGAGCAAGCGCGCTTTCAATTTGGGCAACAGTGGTATCCACGTCCTGTCCTACAGCTAAAGCTAGTAGCTAGTATGATGGAGAAGTACTACCCTAAATAGAGTCCGTTTGATAGGTTTTTTTTTTTTCTTTCTTTCTGAAGTATTTCTTTAGAGGAGCTGGAGCATTTGAGGAGCGAGGAACTATCTTTTTACCTCAAGTTTTCTATAAGACAGTTTCTTCTTCTAAAATGTTTGATAGAGTACCTTAGTAGAAGTTTATGCCAGAGCCAGAGCCGTGCTAAGGAGACACTAATTCCCAGCATCTTATGTTTCTCAAAAAATAAAAAAAGGGTTCCTATCTACTATGTGCGAGTGCGTGCACCAACCAAGCAAACACGGCAGCCCACCAACCAAAGCATGCATGGCTAGCTCCTTGGCAATCTTGTCCCCTTCCCGTACGCACCCAACGGCCCAAACACACATGCGCTCAGCTAGCTCACTCATCATTCTTCACAGCCAGCCACAGCTAGCTAAGCTAGCCCTAACGACCTTTCGCCGGCCGGCCGCGACGACGTGCCGCCATGTGCGTGAACAGGAGCTTATTTTCGCCATGGTTTCGACGGAGCAGGGAAAGCAGCAGTGATGACCCTTTCACTTGGCCTTTGCTTGCCAGAGCGAGCAGAGAGCTGAGCATCTGGCCGGCCGGCGACATGGCGGTCAGGGCGCGTCAGGCTGTCGGCTGTGGCGCGGGGGAGCTGAGAAAGATGGCTGGTGGTGGTGGAATGACGGGCGACGTGAGAGCTCGGACTCGGTCCGTAGCGCGCGCGGCCGTGCATATAGCCGCAGGCAGCGCAGCAGGTAACAACAGTGCGGCCGCGTACGACGGCAGGCTCGTGAACGAGAAGCATGCACGCTGACGGCGCCGGCCGCGCAGCTAGCTAGCGTGCGTTCCGGCCGGCCGGGCCGGGGTGGCGTGAGGTTGTTGGCCGGCCGGTGTACCTCCTCCGTGTAGTACGTGAGTACGTGAGGCCTGCGCCCGTGCCTCCCGGCGAGCGGCCCCCGCGCCTGCCATTGCTATTGCTAGCATAGCAGCTCAATGACATGCATGAACAGTGACGCAACGCAACACCAACACTGCTGGCTGGCCCGCCCGGCGGGTAGCCCATGAATAGCTTGGGTGATCATACCAGTTCTCACTCTGAAGAAATTAATTAACATATATGCATGGAGAGATCCTGAATTCGGAATGAATTTTAGAGCACACAAGCTAGCTAGGCTGCGATTTTGGAAGCGATAAATGTGAACCAGATGATCGCATTAGGGAAATAAAGCTCCTTCCACGCATGCATTATTATGTTCTCCAACTAGATCGGGCGTCATAGATAGGAATCGTGATTGAGAACTGATCGAGCTTGCTATATATCAGGGCGCGTTGGAGTTCATCAGGAGGCTTAATGGGATCCTGTTGTAGTGTTGTGGCATGCAGGCCGGCCCAACGGTGGCCGAGGGGCAGGGAGAGGGGAGGAAGAAAAGAAGTTGCCGCAGAGCATCGACTACAGTTCAACACAAGAATTAAGCTGACTGAAAAATGTGTGGATGTTTCACTTATATTATTTTCAAAACCTATTCACGCCGTAAACATGGAATGGGAGTGCAATTTATCATCATCTTAATCTAGTCACGTATGCATGTGCAGGTTCCATCATGATTTAAACGAGGAATAGAAGCGTTAACCTAGCTAGTTACATATATACACATGTGCAGGCTCCATCATGACTAATGCGGAATAGGAGCGAGATTCGCCATCATTTTAATCTAGTCATATATACATGTGTGAAAGCTTCATCATGCCTTCAACGTGAAAAAGGAGTGCGATTCACCATCATCTTAATCTAGTCACTCACTTAAACTGATCATTACTTAAATTCGGTTGATTTCTAAGTCAGATCATCATCGACACCTCCATTAATTACAATAATGTCATGCATGACGATATGTAGATTCATTAGTGTTAAGTAGCTCAAAACTACACCGGCGCTTCGGTGACTAGCATGTCCTTAGTGGTCCTTGCAATCTCCATATTCCTAACAAATATATAGCCCTAACTTCCTTTTTTTTCTAGGTGTGCTCTTAGGGTTTGACAACCCTCTTCAATCATTGACGCCTCACTTCCCCACTGTCACTTCTTTCGATCCTATCATCCCGGTAATGTTGCCACCAAACATTAAGCTACACGACATCATAAATGATCTATTGGGTCCTATGAATCACTAGGTTCGATTAGCCGATTTCCTATCATATCGGCAATGTTACCACCAAACGTCAAGCTACACGACATCATCAATGATCTAATGTCCTATAAATATATCACTAGGTCCGATTAGCAGATTTATATGCATGGTGTCATGCACATAGGGTCTATTTGGATCCTTCTTTTTTTTTTCCTATAAAGTATAATAGCTTGAGGTGAATCGATCAACTTATATTATCTTTTAATAACATGGTGATTGTATAGTTCAGAATATAGACAATAAGCTGAGTTGTTTTAGCTATAACTTTTCTCAGCGCGGCGAACTATCTTAAGTTTAACTTTGTTTGATCGGATTAATGGTTTTATTTTAATTTTTTTATTGTTACGCTGCCTCAGGTCCTACTCCTAGAGTCCTAGTCAATGCCTCACGGTTGGTTCAATTCACATCCGTGCAGGCTCTTTGTGAGCCGTGGGAGCATGTGAACGGCAGGTGGGACCGGCCGTAACGTGAAAGATGCACCCTTCAGTCAGTCATGCGCCATGACGATGGATGGCACCGGTTGTTGGACGGACAAGTGCAACGGACGGATGGCATATATCGCCGGTTGATGTCGTCTTCTTTTTTTTCGTTTTTTTCTTCCATACATACGCGTACGTGCCCATGCCGGCATCTTGCCGGATGCAGCCGTGTCCTGTCCCGTCCGGTCGCGTCTGGTGTCAAGTCAAGTCCACCATATCGTGTCCTAGTTCTCTGCGTCCTCCGTTGCGCCATGGGCGGGCTGGCCATGGGGGCCTCCTGTCTCGTAGGCCGGCGGCCGTGGTCTTGCTCCATCGTTCATGGACAAGGAATCTGACCAACATCTCAACCTTTTTCTGTTGGTGTGGGAAGACTACGGTATAGCTGAATTTTCATTTTTTTTGTTTTGTCAATCGAAATTTGGTGTGTAGCTTGTTTCTTGGAATTCACGGAAGAGTACACAGGTGAGCTTGTGGTTAACCATGCATGTGATGTTCTGCATATGTGCAGCTAGCGCAACTCCCACCCGGACTTTCAAGCATTTGCATATAGTAGTTGTTTTATTTAATAGCAGTTAAACATATTATATATTCATTAATTAATTTTTACCAGTGTGTTGGTGTTGTAGTTTCCTTTTGAGTGTGTTGGCAGGTATTCAATATTCTTTGCCTCTCTTTGCGTGCATGCCAATGGGAAACGGCCCATGCAAATCAATTGGGTTGGGCCCAAATCAGCCAACTTCGCATCAACATATCTTCATCCTCACTGCAACAACCCTGGCAGCTGGCTGTTGGGATTTTGGTCATTTAGAGATGATGCAATTTTTAGGGGGGGAGCCATTGTAGGAAATGTTGATGAAGATCAAACGACTCAGAATTTGGGTGTCAACAAGAGGTATGGCGGAAAGTGTGCAACAAATGGCTGAGTTCGTGAGCCTTTGGGACCTTGTCCAATTAAGTGGTCCAACTCAATGAACAAGAAGATTTACTGTGGATCGGAGGTGGATAGCGGACAGCAACTACACTGCAAAATCTGCATACCTGGTGCAATTGAAAGGCTCCTTTTGTTCTCTTAAGGCAAAGTCATTCTAGAAAGTGCATGCAGACGAGGGAAGCTAAAATCCTTTGCATGGCTACGGGTTCAAGTGAAAGTATTGACAGCGGACAAGCTTGCCGTGAGAAATTTGCCTTGCAATACCATTCGCCTGTTGCACGACCAGGGACCAGAGGCAACCCTCCATTTGTGTCCATTTTCCAAGGAAATATGGAACCTCGTCAGAAACGGGGCCGGGTAAGGGACTGCATATGCACGACAAATATAGATGTTCAAATAATGCAAGAGGTGGGAGAAGTGGCTGCAAGGACAAGATATGTGCTTGACTTGGAACATATTTAGAAATAGCATGCGAACACAAGGTTTATACTTGTGGTTCAATTGTGATGATGAGTGATTGATTCAACTACTAGCATCTCAGATGGGGTGCTACTGACGGTGGTGAAAGCCACGAGTTCCACATGTGCCTTGGTTTGTGTTGTGCAGGTGTCGAGCATGGAGGCGGTGGCCGACGGCGAGGTGAAGGTCAAGTGACGGCGGGCCGCGCCGAATGGACCGGGAGCGGTGAAAGGGCGGACGCATCGAGACTTGGACTGAGGGACCCGGAATCGCCGGGCGGGATCGCGTTGCTGGCACTTGGCTTCGACAAGTGCAAGGACATGGGCCGGTTTGTTGGTTTGGGCCTCAAAACCAACGGAGACAGGTTTCGGTGGTTTGGGCCTCAAAACCACCCGACGGGTTTCTGGGTTTTGCCACAAAACCCTGGCGGAGGTCCCGAGGCGGACGGACGGCACGTGGCGGCATCGGGGAGTTCGCGTCGAGGCGAAGCTACCGGTGAAAAGGCGCGGTGGCCGTCGGATCAAAATATCTATCCGGCTCGGTGTAGTTGTACTACAATGTCCTTGGGCTAGGTAGTACACTCGGTGTCATGTAAGGGCAAAACTGGAATATGAAATAAGCCCGGTCGATAAGTAAGGTGGAGGGAGCCCCATCTCCCTCACCTCCTCCATTTGCATTTTCTCTTTTAGGTTTTTCCCTTCCTCTAGTTGCTTGTGAGAGAGAGGTCCACTAATATTTCATTAGTGTAAGAACCGAGATTACTCATGGGAAATGAGGTCCCGAATCCTCCTTGTCTCCTCGTGGGGTTAGATTGATGTGTTGATTCGCGTTTTTGGTTGTTGTTCATCGCGTTCTTCGTTTCTCTTCTTCTACCCCTCTTGTTCCCGAAGTTGATTTCTTGAGTTATGATCCATCTTAGCGCATGCCACTTGTTTCTACTTGATCCTTTGCCGTGAGAAGATCCTTTCCACCGAAGGATTTCATCCAATTCCTCACGAGCACATAGATCGGGTCGAATCAAGGTGCAAGGGCGTTTTTAGTGATGTTCTTCGTTCCCCTTTGATTTCTTGTTGATTGGCTCCAAATTGGGCGATGACCTCTTAGAGGTAGCTCCCCATTGTCTTGTGATGATGGTCACCAAGTTTCGTGACGGTTGGTGAAGATTTGGGCCACAAATCGAAAGATCGAAGTGAGGAGGCGATTTTCGGGGGCATTGTTCTTGTTTCGGGTCACGCCAACCCGAAGTTACGGTCATCCACCGGAAGTTCCGGTCCAAGTTTTGTTTTGGTTTTGCATTGTTTTTGCTTGGGGGCGCTTTTGATCGGAAGTTCGGTCTCCGCCAGGAAGTTCTCGTCCCCCCGACCGAAGTTCCCGTCGCCGACATGTGAAGTTCTGGTGGAGGCCGGCAAGCTGTTCGGTGAAACTTCCGGCCCCCGACCGAAAGTTCCGGTCCAACTTCCGGTCCCTCACCGGAAGTTCCGGCCCAACTTCCCGGGTCCGCGTAGTTTTTTTTGTTTCTTCTCGTTTCTTCGAGGGCTTGTCTTTGGTCTTTCTCGATAGTCCCCTGTGCCTCTAGGACATCTCCTAAGGTACCCAAACCACTCGTTGGCTCGAGGATTTATCGGCCGCTTGTGAGAGTTTTTTTGGGGTTGAATTTGGGACACTTGGTCAAAAGTTTTGAAAGAAATTTTAGGCTCCCATTCACCCCCCCCGGTCGCCACTCTCGGTCCTTCAATTGGTATCAGAGCCGGTTAAGGATCATTCCACCCTAACCGGTTCGTGATCCGCTAGAAGGCGACATGGAGCACGGTTCGGGCAAGCCGCCGTTTTTCAATGGATCGAATTACACCTACTGGAAGATACGCATGTCGGGCCGTATATCCGCAGTCTTGGCTCACGAGTTTGGAAAATTTGTGAGGATCCGAATTATGTTGTTCTTCCCGCTCGCGTTGGTCAAGAGCAAATAGAGCAACACAATGCCAATAGCAAAGCTCGCAATGCTCTCTTTTCGAGTCTCTCTCCTTCTGAGTTTGAGCGAGTTTTTCACTATACTACCGCTTGAGAAATCTGGGTGAAGCTTCAGAGCTATCACGAGGGGACTCCCCAAGTTAAGACCAGACTCTTTGAAACATACAAGCGGGAGTATGAGAACTTCACTCAGTTGGATGGTGAGACCATCGATTCGATGTTTTCTCGATTTCAGTCGATTGTGAACAAGATGCGAGCAAACAGGGCTCAGCTACCCTATGATGATCATAAGAGGGCTCTTAAGTTACTACACGCCCTGGATCGGAGGGTTTGGGATTCAAAGTTTCAGGCCTTGGTTGAGTCACCCAACTACGCTACTCTCACGATGGACGAGCTATTCAGCAAGCTCAAGTCGAGTGAGATCGACAACCAGACCCATGCCAAGATCTGCAACCCCTCTGCTCCGACTATGGCGCTGGTGTCAGGTAAAGGTGTCTCTAGTTCTTCCGCTAACCCCTCCTCTGCGATGTTTGCCTTGTCTTCCTTGATCACAGTGACAGAGGAGCAGTTGGACGTGCTCGGAGACGATGAGCTGGCTCTCGTCATCAGTCGGTTCTCGTGGTTCCACAACAACCGCTTGAACCGCCGCCGTGGTGGACCAAAGGATGGATGCTATGGATGCGGCGACCCCGACCATTTCGTCGCCAACTGTCCCAAGTGGAACAAGCACTCCTTCGGCAAGTTCACCTCCGATAAGCACAAGGAGAAGCGCGAGTACACCTCCGACAAGCACAAGTCCAAAGGAGGCTTTGACAAGGAAGCGATGAAGCGCAAGTTCGTGAAGAAGTTCAAAGCAAGAGAGCGTGCCTTCCTCGCCTCCCTCAGCGACCTCGACTCCGACGACGAGCATGCTTCCTCTTCTTCGAGCGACGACGAGTCCGAGAAGAAGGTCGAGGACAAGCTGAACGGACTCTGCTTCCTCGCCGGCTCCACCCATGGAGGCTTCTGCACCATGGCACTTGGTGATGAGGTGGAGGGCGGCAAGGACGATGCTCCCGGCGACGACGACGACACATCTAAGGTATCACCTTCTGTCGATGCTCTTGTCGCTGAGGTTGATGACTTAACTACTACTTTGCTTTGTCAAGATAAGTTGCTTAAGCGTGCTGCTAGTGATAGAAAAGAGTATAAGGCTAAGCTAGAAGATGCGCTTAAGGAGCTTGAGCTAGTTAAGAACACTCTCATAGTGTCTGACGAGCCAGAGTGTGACTTTTGTAGCGTTTACATGGCTGATCTTGCTAGCCTGCAGTCCAAGTACGCTGAGTTGGTTGATGAATTTGATAGTGTGCGTGCTTCACCTGTCTTGTTGGGTGCGTGCAAGTCTTGCTCAGACTTGCAATCTGAGTTGGCAGAGAAGAATGCCAAGCTTGCCTTACTTGAGAAGGCCAACTCAGATAGCACTAGTGTGGCTAAGTGTGCACTTTGTGAGGGTTTGGAGCTAGAGATTGCCAATTGCCGGCATGACAAGGTGCGTACCGAGGAGGAAAACACATACCTTCGGACCATCTTGAGTTGGGTGTCTTGCAGTGAGCCGCAACTTGACATGATGGTCAACCAATTCAGGAGGGGAATTGGTGGACTAGGATTAGGTTTTGCTTCAGGTGGAAAGGGTGATGATCTTTATGGCAAAGTTGGTGAGTGTAGTGGTGTGCTCCCGAGTGAAAAACCTACCACTACTCCCAAGCTTCTCAAAATCACACCACCTAAGCTACTTGTGCCTCCCACCAAGAATGGAGTGTTTGAAGAACCTCCAAAAGCTCCACCTCAGAACCAAGTGTGGATTCCAAAACCGAACCATCTAAGGAACCCAGTTGACACACTCCCTTCCATCTCTGAGGAACCCCTTCCTAAAGCCAAGCCACCTCCAAGAGTGAACCATACCCACAAGAAAGTGAGCCAAACACCTAAGAGAGAGGTGTACCACTGTGAGTATTGCCATAGGGATGGTCACTTGGTTGAGTTTTGCTTTAGAAGGAAGAGAGATGAGAGGCGTGAGTATGAGTTGAACAACCGGAACATGTACCGTCCTCCCCATGGTGTACATGTACCGCCCTCCCCATGGTGTACATGTACCGCCTGTTCAGAGGCGCACTGCTAGGCCTAGAGGTGCAATGCCTCAAGGTGCTAGGCCTCAGACTGCGAGACCACGTGGTGGTCATGCACGGTGAGATTTGGGTCGTAGTCAATATGACTATGAACCTCGTGGCGGTGCTTTTGTGTCCCACAGTTCTAGCGGACCACGTTTTTCCTCTCGTGATGATCACTCCTCTCAAATTGGACATGGCATGTTTGGTGTTTTTCCTAACACTTTTTCAGGGCAAATGATGCATCACTGGTATCCTTCTCAGTTTACTAACCCCAGTGGTGTGCCATTTGCTCATCCTATGTCTTTCTATTGATGTAGGATGAAGGTTTGGAGAACATATGGCTCATTGATTTCGGATGTTCGTGCCACATGACCGGAAGTTCAAAATGGTTCTCCAGCCTCGACCCGTGTAACACAAGGAGTACATCACATTTGGGGATAATAGCAAAGGTAAAGTGGTCTCTCGTGGAACCATTCGGGTTAACGAGTTTTGTTCTCAAGGATGTTGCTTTAGTCTCGAACTTGCATTTCAATTTGCTCTCTGTTTTACAACTCCTTGAGGACGGCTTTGAAGTGCGCTTTAAACATGGCTTTTCTCGAGTTCTTGACTCTCGGGGAGATCTTGTTTGTCGGATCGCCTCATTTGGCCGTGTCTTTTCGAGCTGATTTTTTCTCACTCTTTCGGCTCTTCCCATTTGTTTGGTGGCCGGATCCTCTTCTCGAGCTTTGAAAGTGGCATAGGAGACTTGGTCATTTGAGTTTTGACCTTCTTGCTAGGTTGAGCTCACTTGGCTTAATCCAAGGATTGCCCAAGTTGAAATTTGAGAAGGATCTCGTTTGCCAGTTGCCACCCTTGTCGTCATGGGAAGATGGTAGCCGCTTCTCACCCACTGTGAACAAATCATGACCAAGGAACCCGGTGAGCTACTTCACATGGACACGCTTGGTCCGGCTTCGGGTTCGGTCGGGAAGGTGGGAAGTGGTGCGTTCTAGTGATTGTGGATGACTTTTCGAGATACTCTTGGGTATTTTTCATGGAGAGTAAGGATGAGGCTTTTTCACATGCTCGAGATTTGATTCTTCGGTTGAGAAATGAGTTCCCTAAGAATGCCATGAGAGCTATTCGCAGTGGCAATGGCACAGAATTCAAGAATACTCATTTTGAAACCTTTTGCAAGTCTTTGGGTCTTGAGCACCGTTTTCCTTACCTTACGTTCCGCAACAAAAACGGCATTGTTGAGCGCAAGAATCGGACCCTTGTTGAGATGGCTAGGACGATGCTCGATGAGCATAGGACTCCTAGGAGGTTTTGGGCCGAAGCAATCAACACAGACTTGTCATGTTTCCAATCGCATCTTTTCTCCGTGCTTTTACGAAGAAAACTTCTTATGATTTGCGATTTGGGAGGTTACTCAAGGTGAGTCATTTCAAGGTGTTTGGGTGTAAGTGCTTCATCTTGAAACAAGGTAATTTGGACAAGTTTGAGTCCAGGTCCTCCGACGGTATCTTTCTTGGTTATGCTTTGCATTCTAGAGCTTATCGAGTACTTAATCTTGAAACTAACCGTGTTGTGGAGACCTGCGAGGTCACATTCGATGAAACTATGCCTTGTACAACCCCTGTCTTTGAGTGTGCAGGTGATGAAGAGCTTGGTGAAAGCATTTTTGTGGAGGAGGAGCAGGATGATGCCGATTAGGGTGATCCCGAGCCGACTCCACCGGGCTGCCCCTATCGAGCTGCGGCGACGACTTCAGCTCACGGTCCAGACCCCTCTACTTCCACTTCTTGGGGACCGTTCGAGCAGCTTCCTCAGCTTGTGCCGGCTGCACCTGAGGAGGCACCAGCTGCTGTTGAGGGGGGGGCGACTTCTTCCAGAGAAGCTCCACGACACATTCAGCGTCGCCACCCCCTCGGGCGATGATCGGTGATATTGACCCGGCCGAGTCACGCGGTCCAGGTCTTATCACATCTCTCACTTCGCTTATTCTGCATTTGTAGCTTTTTTTTGAGCCCCGAGATGTTGGACATGCTTTATCTCGATCCTGATTGGGTTAATGCCATGCATGAGGAGTTAGAGAACTTTGATAGGAATCAAGTGCGGGTCTTAGTTCCTCCACCTCCAGTGTCATCCCATAGGTACAAAGTGGGTGTTTAAGAACAAGCAGAGTGAAGATGGGGTGGTTGTTAGGAATAAGGCTAGACTTGTTGCTCGGGGTACTTGCTAGAAAGAGGGGATAGACTTTGAGGAAACCTTCGCTCCCCTGTAGCTCGCTTAGAGGCTATCCACATTACATTAGCGTTTTCTTTCTTTGCTAAGGGCTTTAAGTCTTTTTCGGATGGATGTTAAGAGCGCTTTTTGAATGGGTACATAGAGGAGGAAGTGTATGTTAGGCAACCCCTGGGCTTTGAAAATCCCAAGTATCCCAACCATGTTTTCAAGTTGCATAAAGCTTTGTATGATCTTAAGCAAGCCCCTAGAGCGTGGTATGATAGGCTGAAAACCTTTTTGCTTAAAATGGGGTTTAGGATAGGATCGGTAGATAAGACTTTATTTCTCCTCAAGCAAGCGGTGACCTTCTCTTGGTTCAGATATACGTGGATGATATTATCTTTGGTGGCTCTTCTCACGCTTTGAATGCCAAGTTTGCGAGTTTATGAGCGAGAGAGTTTGAGATGAGCTTGATGGGCGAAGTTGACTTTCTTCCTCGGCCTTCAAATCAAGCAAACGCTGGATGGGACGTTCGTGCATCAAGGCAAGTACACAAAGGACGTCCCGAAGAAGTTTGACATGGGCGAGGCCAAGCCTCTTTCGACGCCCATGTCGACTTGGACGACCCTCGGCGCCCGACGAGGATGGAGAAGCGATCGATCGGAAGGAGTACCGGAGTATGATCGGGTCATTGCTGTACGGCGACGGCGACAAGACCCGACATCATACGTTTGTTTGTATGCCTCTGCGCACGCTTTTAGGCTTCCCCACGCACTTCTCACCGTCAAGCGGTGAAGCGCATCATGAGGTACCTCCGGTTTACCCTCGAGTTTGGACTTTGGTATTACGCTTCTTCCTCGCTCTTTCTTTGTGGTTATTCGGATGCTGATTTTGTTTGGCCGCCGCTTAGATAGAAAGTCCACGTCGAGGGGACTTGTCGCTTTTTGGGTTCGTCTCTTGTGTCTTGGTCATCCCAGTAAGCGGTCTAGCGTTGCACAATCCACTATAGAGGCTGAATATGTTCTGCTGGCCGCTTCTTTGCTCCCAATTGCTTTGGATGATAGCCACCCTACGTGATTTTGGTCTTGAGTTCTCTAGAGTGCCCTTATTGTGTGATAGTACTAGTGCCATCGGTGTTGCTAAGAACCCAAAGTACTTCACTCCAAGACCAAGCACATAGATGTCCGCTTTCATTTTCTTCGTGATCATCAAGAGAAAGGCGACATTGAGTTGCATCACGTAGCCACCCGGGATCGCTTGCGAGATCTTCTCACTAAGCCCCTCAATCAAGCTACTTTTTGCTCGCTGCGGTGAACTTGGTGTGTGTTTCTCTTTTTAGAGGAGGGAAGCACTTTATTTTCTTTGTACACTAGTTTCAGTTTTTTTTGTAGTCTAGATTTTGATTTGTCTCTACGTATGATAGTGCACTTGCATTGCATTTTATGATATACTTGCATTTTGAGCTTCATGTGTATAACACTTGGAATGAAACTATGCTCTTGTTAGTATGCCTTGTGAGTACTTTGTGGTGCTTGTCGCCTTAGGCTCTCATTGATCATCGCTACATGTTATGAGTTGAGCATGATTTTCTAAGGTGAACTTGTTTAAATTTGCTGAAATTAAAAATGTTCACCGCTTTGAGATGGTAATCAGCATGTGTAGGATGTTGAGATCCCTTTACGCTATATTGTGCATGCTTGGTTACTATGTCTCATGCTTTGAGTCCCACACTTGCTTAGATACTTTACTTGTGCTAAAATTTTAAATATAAGTAAGTTGAATGAAAAGATCGAGATGGGTCCGTATTGTCCCACATCAAGGTATCGAGGCTGCTTCCAATTGCATATTTGGATGAACTTGAGCCTTGTAGTGGATGACCGAAACCATTGCTTTGAGCTCGATTGTCTTTTGACATAGGCTCCACTTGGTTGAAAAGTTAGGCTTGACAAGACGGATAACCTCTCGCACACACATGCATGACCAATACTTGTAATTTCTTTGCCAACTCGAAAATTTGATAAAATTGACAAGTTTGAGGTCTTTGACATGATGTGTGACTATGGTTTGGGGTAGTTCACCTTGTTTACACATGACTAGCACTAGGTTGATTTTCAGCTTGCATTTGCTAAGTGCTATCTTTTGTGGTGAACTCCTTTTCGAAGAACTTAAAATCGCTCAAAAGCGCTTACACTTCATATTCCGTATTATTTAATCGGTTTGAGCATATGCTAGCACTTGTCATTGTTGCTTTACTCACTGGTTTACCGACTAGAGCATCTTTTCACTCGATTGCTATATACGAAGCTTACGCATTTGTGCATGTCATTGCATTTTAGGCTTCTTTGTGTACATTATTCAACAAGGGGGAGAAATTTGACACACACACATATGCGACACATCACATGCTTATGTCAAGGGGGGGAGTCACTTGACATGTCTTGTTTGGTTGTCTTCTCGGAGGGTGAGGCTAGTTCTCAAAGGGAGAAGGGGAGAAGATTGTGTGCACTCATATATGCATTTGCTCGGGGGAGTTGTTTTGCATTGCTTCTTGCTAGATGTGTTGAGCCTTGCCTCTTTTTCGGAGGATCTAGCGTTTTCGAGTGCTTCTTGCTTGGCTAGCGGTGTTGAGCCCGCTTTCTACCTCTTCTTGAGGGCTAGCCATGTTTTTCTTGGTTGCGTCGAGCCGTTGCCCATGTCTTTGGGGACCAAGTTGTGCTTACTTCAAATGACCCTATTTGGCTTCTCTTTGGCTTTTGATCATTTGGCGAGCTTTCTTCTTTTCTTCTTCTTCTTCTATTTCTTTTTCTCAACCGTGGTGTGTTGGTGTTGAACAATGCACTCATCAAGGGGGGAGATTGCGAACACAAGGTTTATACTTGTGGTTCAGTTGTGATGATGAGTGATTGATTCAACTACTAGCATCTCGGATGGGGTGCTCTTCGACGGTGGTGAAAGCCACGAGTTCCACATGTGCCTTGGTTTGTGTTGTGCGGGGTGTCGAGCATGGAGGCGGTGGCCGACGGTGAGGTGAAGGTCAAGTGATGGCGGGCAGCGCCGAATGGACCGGGGGCGGTGAAAGGGCGGGACGATCGAGACTTGGACTGAGGGACCCGGAATCGCCGGGCGGGATCGCGTTCTTGGCACTTGGCTTCGACAAGTGCAAGGACATGGGCGGTTTGTTGGTTTGGGCCTCAAAACCAACGGAGACAGGTTTCGGTGGTTTGGGCCTCAAAACCACCCGGCGACGGGTTTCGGGTTTCGCCACAAAACCACGGCGGAGGTCCCGAGGCGGACGGACGGCACGTGGCGGCATCGGGAGTTCGCGTCGAGGCGAAGCTACCGGTGAAAAGGCGCGGTGGCCGTCGGATCAAAAATATCTATCCGGCTCGGTGTAGTTGTACTACAATGTCCTTGGGCTAGGTAGTACGCTCGGTGTCATGTAAGGGTAAAGCGGAATATGAAATAAGCCCGGTCGATAAGTAAGGTGGAGGGAGCCCCATCTCCCTCACCTCCTCCATTTGCATTTTCTCTTTTAGGTTTTTCCCTTCCTCTAGTTGCTTGTGAGAGAGGTCCACTAATCTTTCATTAGTGTAAGAACCAAGATTACTCATAGGAAAGGAGGTCCCGAATCCTCCTTGTCTCCTCGTGGGGTTAGATTGATGTGTTGATTCGCGTTTTGGTTGTTGTTCATCGCTTTCTTCGTTTCTCTTCTTCTACCCCTCTTGTTCCCGAGTTGATTTCTTGAGTTGTGATCCATCTTAGCGCATGCCACTTGTTTCTACTTGATCCTCTTTGTGAGAAGATCCTTTCCACCGAAGGATTTCATCCGATTCCTCACGAGCACATAGATCGGGTCGAATCAAGGTGCAAGGGCGTTTTAGTGGTGTTCTTCATTTCCCCTTTGATTTCTCGTTGATTGGCTCCAAATTGGGCGATGACCTCTTAGTGGTAGCTCCCCTACTTGTCTTGTGATCATGGTCACCAAGTTTCGTGACGGTTGGTGAAGATTTGGGCCACAAATCGAAAGATCGAAGTGAGGAGGCGATTTTGGGGCATTGTTCTTGTTTGGTCACGCCAACCGGAAGTTCGGTCATCCACCGGAAGTTACGGTCATCCACCGGAAGTTCGGTCCAAGTTTTGTTTTGATTTTGCATTGTTTTTGCTTGGGGGCGCTTTGATCGGAAGTTCGGTCTCCGGCGAGGAAGTTACGGTCCCCGGCCGGAAGTTACAGTGCACGACCGAAAGTTCGGTCGTCGGCCGGGGAAGTTACGGTGGAGGCCGACAAGAAGTTCGGTGAAACTTCCGGTCCCCCGCCAGGAAGTTCTGGTGCGACCAGGAAGTTACGGTGACGAGGAAGTTCTGGTGGAGGCGACAAAAGTTCGGTGAAAACTTACGGTCCCCGACCGGAAGTTCGGTACAACTTCCGGTCCCTCACCGGAAGTTCGGTACAACTTCAGTCCGCCTGTTTTTTATTTGTTTCTTCTCGTTTCTTCGAGGGCTTGTCTTTGGTCTTTCTCGATAGTCCCATTTGTGCCTCTAGGACATCTCCTAAGGTACCCAGCCACTCGTTGGCTCGAGGATTTATCGGCCGCGTGTGAGTTCTTTTTGGGGTTGAATTTGGGACACTTGGTCAAAAGTTTGAAAGAAATTTTAGGCACTCATTCACCCCCCTCCGGGTCGTCACTCTCGGTCCTTCGCAGCACAGTCAGAGAACCTTTGAAGGATGACACGAATGCCACTCCAAGATTTAGGACTCAAAGAAGAAATAGAGCCAATAACAAGAGAGCTACCGATGACCCTTTTTAGTTTTTTGTGTGTGCGCCCTTTCTTATATGTAGCACCAAGCTGTAAGACTCTGTTCTGCTCTTCTTATATGATTTAGCAGTGCTCCTGCTATTCTTTTAAAAAAGTATGAAAAATAGACAAAAGAGAAGAAAAGTAAATGATTACTGGGAAGAAACTAAAAAAGGTCTTCTGTAAAAAAAAAAAGCGCACAATATATATGTTATTCCCTTATTCTGCAGATATGATAATGATAAACTCAATCAGGCAGAGAAAGATGCCCTGACAGTTGGACGAACACCTGGATGTCTTATCTAGCATTTTCCTGCCAATGACATCATGTTCTCTTCAAGAATCCAAATACCACATCGATCGGTAATCATTTGGATTTCTCTGAGTTTTTTTTAAAGCCAACATGCATGTTATTTTCATAGCAAATGCGCGGCATAAAATAAGATGCTTGCGGTTCTTCTTTGTGATGTAATGAGTAGTGACACTAGGGCTTGTTTATGTTTTATTAGAGACGAGATTAATTATGTTAAATGCCAAAGAGAGAAAGCTCATCTCTCACCATGCAGATGAAGAACGACCAGCAAACCCTAATCAATCCAAGGAATAATGGCTCCAGAATTTAGAACCATCTACACATTTGTTTACGTTCAAAACAGGGGACAAGAGGAATCCTTACTGCTGGGTTGGAACAAAGTGGTTAAAATAGCCAGGGAGTGCTTTGAATCGAATAAAGTGTTATGATTCTATGCATGAGCTCGTGACGAAATGGCATACAGCAATTTGGACCATAAAGCTTACCTGAACCAGAGTGCTATTACCTCTTCTGTTCTTTTCACACAGTTCAACCCAAGCCTATGAAACTCTCTCAATTTTTTTTTGAATAATATATCAAAACTCTCTCAAATTAACACTGCAACTCTGGACTCACATCGACTTCAGTCATGCTATTTCTATTCTTGTACGTATTTTAGTCATGCTATTTCTGTTATTTGTACACACGAGTATACAGGTTTTTACGGTGGGTGAAAAATATGTGTGAAGCTTTGCATTGCCTGACGACGAATCTAGATGCATGCTTTCAAAAGAACTGGGTTCCAATAAAGTTAAAGTTTGCATGCACTTGTGCCAAGTGTAAAGAACACACCTGACCATGCATTATATTGTTTTTTTATTTGTTACTAGCACCCGAGGGTTAGGTAAAAACACCCGAGGGTTAGGTAAAAACTGTTACCAACACAAAACAGATGTTCCTCCAAGATGAGGATAGCTATAACGCTGAAAAACTTTGACAACTAAGAATAATAACATACTTGAAAGGGCAAGAAAATTATATTTGTTTCACAAATTAAAATGAGTTTATTGGATTCATCGTAAAAAACACTTCAATAAATGTAAGTTCCTTACATTCCATTGGAAACCTTTTCAGTCCTTACATGCCATTGAAGGGATTTCAGATTTTATTAATGGTGTGTGAAATTTATCGTTACATTTTATTTTTTTATATGAATAGCGTTTTTTTTCTCGACCGTACCGCCTAGGGTATGTTTTTTTTCATTAAGAGGAAGTAGAGTTTGAACATTACAAGAACATGCCAGTAAGCCTAGGTTTACTACAGTAACCCCAAAGTCACACAAAGTTGCAAAGAAAAAAGAAGGAAGAAAAAAGCAAAGAACCAGCCGAAGATGAAACACAACACAAGAGTGGCAAAGTATCCGCTAAGAAGGGAAACGGCGGCCAAGTGTCCGCCACAATGCCGAGGCAGCAAAGCATCCGCAACAGGGCTCAAGAATCTGGTGGACACACCGCCGCAATGTCGTTGTCGTCCATAAACAGCGCCCTAATGGCCTTCCTCTTCGCAGACGACATATCTGTACTGAACACTTGATGGTAGGCGTTTAGCACCTCGTCATCCAAGCCCATATTCATGGGCTTAAGCTCTAATGCTTGATAAGCACATTCTGTGCTTGGACAGTTGGATTAGCTGTCCTGAACCTGGTTATATAAATAGTGTTACATGTATAATATATTGCTCAAGGATACAATACGTGCATACTCGCTTCATCCCAAACGTCAATGGTGCACTTTGCTGGAGCTTTTCTAGGCTGCAGTTACAATTCTAGCTGCAAACACGGAACTAAAATCTACTGTAGCTAATAATACGTGCGTGAAGCAGTTGTAGTAGCTACAGCCAGAAAAGCAGAAACGATAAAAAAACTGCGTATATTTGGAGATTATTTAGAAATTTTCAAATTGTTATATATATTTATTAAGTGTGAATAAGCATTTCCGACAGAGTTATCAAATGTACAAGCGAGATAGATGGTGCTAACACATTGTTGCGTCAAATCTATAAACGGAAAGATATGTATATGGGGCCGGTCAAGCCATTATATGGCGGTCATCCACTAACCCACCTAACATATCTTATATTCGTCTTATGAAACCACAGTTACTTCTATAATTCCTTCTTTTGTAAAGTTGGCAACCACCATGGCCTAATTAGATGCTAATATGACATGAACCGTACGTGCTTTCTCAGGGGGAATTTCTCAAGCAATATAAATTATATAAATTTAGTAATAAATTAAGTTATTTGGAATCTCTTTCTGGACAGTAAGAACTATAAAAGTCACTATATATATGAGGTCGTCTAGGGACTAAATATTTCTTTTACTGTCTCACATTTTTTTTAGAATTTTTCAAATGACCTCGGACATTAATATGGTCTATATACAATGTGATCAATAACTTTGTAGTTCAAAATCCTTTTGTTTGAGATCATTTAGAGACCCAAATAGTCATTTAATTTCTCTAATTATGATATTTAAATTTTTGAATGTTTTAAATGATTTCAGATGGAGAAACGCTCTATACAAAATTTTTAGTGTTTGAAAAGATCTAGAACTTTCTAGATTTTTTTTTTTTTTTTCCATTTGAGATCATTTGGGAGCTCAAATAATGTTCAAGAAAAATGACATAGCTAAACAAACTAAAGACATGCGAGGCCCACATGACACATAACTAAAACCACTATCAAAACTGCACTGAACTATTTTAGAGTGAGGGAGGGCAAGGTCATTTATCAGGTTTTAGAAGTTAAGGGATAGGTTGTCTGGTATTTGAGTTTGAGAATGCTTTTACTATTCAGCGACAAATTTAAGAGGGGCAGTGTACTTCACTATTCTTGATTCCTATAAGCTGTAATGATGTTCCGATCCTTGCATCACTACAAAAATACATATTTACATGGTGGAATATATGTAACATTTTATTAAAAAATAATGATCTCATCTACTAATTCAGCTTCATTCAATATACGCTCTTCATATATTTTAAAATGGGTTATCTAGGAAATATAAAATTGTTAGGAATAGTAATTGTGCCATCTACCATCATATTAATAAAATAGTGTTCAAAGGGCCACCATGTTCGTCAAGAAGACCTAGAAGTATAATTACTGGATTAATTGTAAAAAATATTATGCACCCTTGATTTGAATAATCATCTAACATGCTATATTTAATCCAAGAATCCATGTGTCGAGGGTCAAAACCATGGCCCTCTAAGGGCCCGATTAAAATGGCTCTTAAAAGCAAAATTGCCGAGGCCAGGATTGGCGCACTTGCAGCCCGGCCCACGAGCTTGGGTCCAAGTACATTCTGGCCCGACAACGATCAACGGTCACACAACCGAGGCCCCCCAGAGCCCACGGAATGAAGCCGCCACACGGAAATCGACCCTCGAGGCGATCTCCGGTCGCCCGACCCCCCGCCCGCCGGGGGTCGGAGGTCGACCCGCCACTGTGAACAAAGGCCGGGGTGTACGCGCCAAAACCCTTGTGCGTGCGTGGCGTACAATGGAATCTGCACGGTTCCGTGGCGGCACGCGGGGGCCGCACCGTCACCCCCGCATCGGCGATGGAAAGCGGGACCCCCAAGTAACCCATGGGTCTTGCGTTGCACCACGCCTCTAACGACAAACATGGCACTCCCATGCCGTCTTTGAGTACGGCGGCGGCGACCCGTGTAGGCATCTCCACGAGATGCCGAGCTTAATACCTCCCTACGGCCCGGTCGTCTTGGCGGAACGGGGAGCACGGGGAAAGGAGGCTGCTAAATCAGGACACCGTGGCCGGCGTACCATAGCGGCGGCCGTTCCAACCGCTTTTGCGAAGGGACCGGGCGCGTCGGGAATCAACCACACGTCGGCACCGATTTGCAGCCTATGGCCTTACATCCGGAGCTTTGACCCACGGCGTTTCATCGTCAAATATGCTACCCGGTGTCCTCGGATATAGCCACGTACTACACTGAAGGGCTACGGCGTCAAGGAGGAGACCCATGAGGGAAAAAGCGACATCAACCACGGTGCCTTGACACATATCCGAATGGTCAAGTCCTTACTCATCACGCTTCCTCGGTTCCCACACGGGCTTGCCCTTTCTACGTGAGCCTCCCCGAACTATAAAGGGAGAACTTGGGCGGCCGAACACGTGTGTGACTATCACCCAATCTAACCCCACATACGAAATAAGCTCTCAACCCGAACCTAGATTCACACGAGAGACTTGGGAGACTCTCCTCTCTCGACCCCTCTTGTACTCCCCCATACAAGCTTCGAGTAACACGGTCTCTCTCTCCTTTGGGCGTAGGGTGATTTGTCGAACCGGTATACATCGTTATGTCCACTTGGGAAACCATCCGGAGGATAAGTGCGCTCTCTTTTCGATTACTTGTTGGTGTTCATTCTTGACACCGATAGTTGGCGCGCCAGGTAGGGGTGCAAGCGCACTTCTACGACTCCAACAAGCCTCTGGATGGCCATGGATCGCTTCAACCTCACTCCGGGCACCCAAATCCGCTTTGAGGACTGGACTTCATCCTCGGGGAGGGGCGGCGTGACTGGGTGGCTCTGAGCCACCCGGTTAGCCTCCCGACCACGGCGGCGTTGCCCCGCTTCCCACGGAGGAGCCACGGGCAAGCGGCACGAGCGTGGTCCCTCCCACGGCCCAATCGGCGACCTTGTTGCGGCCATGGGCGGCGTGAGCCGCCGATCTCCGGCATGTCCCACGCGGCCGCGGCTGTCCGGCCCGCGGACACCGGCTCCCACGTCGCCCGCGCAGCGGCCGTGTGTCATCGGCATCGGCGGGGTCATCAAGCCCGGACATCTGACTCACGGGCTAGATCGGCGGCTCTTACCTTACCTAGGACCGTACCCCTCCACCGATGAGATTTTTCGCTCTCGTGATTGATGCGAGACCATCATGGTTAGCCTCGTCGGGGGCAATCCTATTCCCGGACAATCCTCATCGGAAGGCCTCCAAGCGGCTCCGTTCGGGTACCACAACGCCGTGGCTACCATGGCACACCTCATCATGAGGGGGATCGCGCCTACTCAGGGACATCGAGGCTCGTGGCGGCGGCTGGATACTCCGTACCGACAACGACATTTCTTGACTTTGACCCATTTTGGGAATGTTTCATGGCGGAAACTCGAGGGGCGGGTTGATGGCGTCGCACCGGAGGGACGAGGGGCATACTCAACCCCGCACTCGGCGAACACCCTCACCGCGGCGATCACTAACTCCTCCGACCTCACGCTCCGGCGGCTCGGAACAGCCGGAGGAACAAATGCGCTGCGCCGAGCTCGATGGCGGCGGCGCCAAGGCGAATGGGATCGAGAGCACCTCGAGAAGGGAATACCCTTCACCTTACCACAGCTGGGCGTGGCACGCGTGGCATGGCTCGCGATGTCCATCGGCGGATCACGGAGGGTGGCAGCGGGCCCCCTCTTCGCCGCGACGAGCTAGGCGTCGCCGGCGTGGCAGCTTTACTTCAGCCCGGCTTCCTCCACCAGCGACCCTGAATGGAGAACTCGGCGAGAGATCGGACGGCTCTTGACCCGGACCGGCTGCCCTACGGGCCGAGCTTCGCGATCGCGGCGTCGCTGGCGTGTCTCCGAGCCGTCGCACGTTCGGCGATCGCGAGGCCGAGAACCATCGGTGCATCAGCCTGTCCATGCGCACCCGAAATCCTGCCACTGTGCGGGGAACGTGTCGGGCCCATTCGTGACACCAGCGTTATCCTCAACGCTCGGGCTAGGAGTATAGCCCCGTCGAGGGGACGCTTTGACCCGGAGGAAGATAGAGGCGAAGCCCACCCCCCTCCGGGCCCGCCCGACGTTCAGGCGACATATTCTACGTTCGCCCTTCCCACGGCGCTTTCGTGCGCCGACCACCATCGCCAAGTACTCCGGGAGGCGAACCCCGGCACCTGGTTAGAGGACTACCGCCTCGCGTGCGGTATGAGGGGCCGACCATGAATATTTCATCATCACGCAACCTCCCTCGTACCCTAGCCGACTCGGGGCGGACTTGGTGGAGCACCTCCCGAGGGGTGTATTAGCATTTGGGGAGACCTTGTCGACATTTTTTGTCGGCAACTTTCGGGGCACGTACTCGCGCCTGGGAAACCCATGGGACCCTGCTGTCAGCAAAAGTCGAGCGAGTCCTGGCGTGACTACATCAAGCACTTCTCCAAGCGGTGCAAGAGCCTCTCCCCCGTCAGCGGCCGGGCGTGATCGGGCCTTCATCTCTGGCACATCTTGTAAGACCACGGTACACGAGCTGGGGACGGCGACCCCCTCGTACTACCAAGGGCTCCTCGATGTGGCCACAAGCTTGGCGTCGGGAGAAGACGTGGTGGGCGCCATCTTCAATTCAGCGGCAAGGCCAAGCGAGAAGAGGATATCGGCGAAGACCCCTCGGCCCGCAAGGGCCGGAAAAAGAAGAAAGGCCGCAAGGGGCGACGGCGGGAACAATGGCGAGTTGGTCGCGTTGTCGATGCTAAGGGCAAGAAGAAGGCCCCTCCTAAGCCACCCACCGATTATTTTGAGAAGAAGCTCGGCGAGCCATGCACGCATCATGAGGGGGCGGTTAATCACACTCTCAGGGAGTGTCGTCTCATCCCAAGTTCTTTGGGGGCGAGGGGAGAAGGGCAAGGTGGAGGTCAAGCGGAAGACCAACTCGCCTCCCCAAGGTGATGGCGGGGGAGGATGGTTGGGGTTCCCACCGTCACCGATTGCCTCATGATCTTTGGAGGCCCGACTACTACGCCCGCGGCGGCAAAATGAAGCTCGAGCGGCGTATGGTGCGCCAAAGTCGAGCCGATCGTCGGCCCTTCAAGTGGGCAAAGCATCCCATCACCTTCGACCAGTCCGACCACCGAGATGCGTGTCGAACCAGGGCGGTACCCCTCGTTGTCGACCCCATCGCCGGCATCAAGCGGCTCACCAAGGTGTTGATGGGCCGGGGAAGCGGCCTCAACATCATTTACGAGAATACTCACCGATGCCATGGGGTTAGCGCTCAAGGATCTGACACGGAGGGCGCCTTTTCCGCGGCGTTGTTCGGTCAGCGTCTTTGGTCGAGACGGTCGACACGCCTGTCACCTCGAGGACTCACACTAACCTCCGAAAGGAGACTTTGGCGTTCGGTGGTGAACTTCCCGGCTCTTACCATGCGGTGTTGGGTCGACCGTTCTACGCCAAGTTCATGGCCATCTGAACTACACCTACCTCAAGCTCAAGATGTCGGGCCCCGCGGTGTCATCACCGTCCACTAAATGCATTCAGCATGCATACACATGCGACATTGGCGATGCGGCGTCGCCGAGGCGTGTTGAATTCCTATGGCTGTACATCATCAACACCCTCGCTAGCACCGATCGGGACATGCCCGATGTCACGAAGGCCCGCGTCCTTCACGCCCAAGCAGGGGACACCAAGCTCGTGCCCCCTCGACCCGGCTGCTCAATGGCTTGGCGATGCGTATTGGCACCGCTCTCGACCCCAAATAGGAAGGCAGCTCGTCGACTTCCTCCTTGAACCGTGGCATCTTCGGCGTCGAGGCCCTCGGATATGCTGGCATACCGGGGATGTCGCCAGCACGCCTTGTGGATCAGGTCCGACTCAAGCCCGGTGAAGCAGCGTCTCTGACGTTTCAACGAGGTAAAACACGGGGTCATTGGTGAGGAGGTGAAAAAGCTCCTAGCGGCCCGGATTCATCAAGGAAGTATATCACCAGAGTGGTTAGCCAATCCTATCATTGTACAAAAGAAAGGTGGAAAATGGAGAATGTGTGTGGACTACCTTGGTCTCAATAAAGCGTGTCCTAAGGATCCATTTCCTTTACCACGCATAGATCAAGTTGTGGACTCCCTTACGGGTGTGAAACCCTATGCTTCCTTGATGCCTACTGCGGTTATCACGGATCAAGATGCGTGAATCCGATCGGCATGCAACCGTTCATTACCTGTTCGGTTAAATGCTTTGCTACGTAACCATGCCTTTTGGGCTTAAGAATCGCGGGTGCCACATTCAGCTGCATGGTAAAGGTCTTGGCGAACTCATCGGAGAGATTGTCGAAGTTTATGTGGGACGACATCGTTATCAAGTCCAAAGCGGACCGGCGACCTCGTAGCCGATCTGGAGCTGGCCTTCGCCCGGCTCGAGAGAGAGGCACATCAAACTCAATCCCAAAAATGCGTTTTTCGGGGTTCCTAGAGGGATGTTGCTGGGGTTCGGCGTTTCACAACGATATCGAAGCCAACCCGATAAAATCAAGGCTATCGAGATGAAGCCTATTCAGGACCTCAAAGGGTTGCGGCATATCACGGGGTGCCTCGCCGCTCGATCGGTTTATATCGCGTCTAAGCGACGAGTGGCTGCCTACTGTGCCGGCTCCTCAAAGCGGTCAGTTCTCGTGGTGATGAGGCTCAAGTGGCGTTGGATAAGCTCAAGAAAGCGTTGACCGGTCCCCGATTCTTACTCCCCGCGAAGGGGAACCCTTGCTTCTCTACATTCTAACGCAACCACTTTCGGTGGTTAGCACCGCATTCGTCGTAGAAGCGAGCGAGGAGGGGCCGCACTCACGAAAGTGCAACGCCCGGTCTATTTCATTAGCGAGGTCTGTCCGATACCAAGACCCGCTATCCCGGATCGAAGTTGGCATATGCCCTCCTCATCACAAAAGGAAGCTTAGGCACTACTTCGCGGCACACCCTGTCACCGTGGTATCGTCTTTCCCCTGGGGAAGTTATTCAGAATCCACGAAGCCATGGGTCGGATAGCCAAGTGGGCGCTCGAGTTAATGGGCTACAAAATCACCTATGCGGCAAATACGGCGATCAAGTCATAGGTTACGGCTGATTTAGTTGCGGTGGTGGACCGAAATCCAGCTACCCCCGGCTCCCATCCAACATGAGTGTTGGAAACTTTTCTTCGACGGCTCGTTAATGGCGGGCCAGGGGCGAGCTAGTCTTCGTCTCTCCTCTCGGGGTCGGGATGAAGTATGCCCGCCGACTCCATTTCAAAGCCTCCAACAACGTCGTGGAGTGCGAGGCCTTGGTAAGCGGCTTTGCGCATAGCCAAAGAACTTCGGCATAAAACGCGCCTTGAGATCCATGGTGATTCGCGGCTTGTCGTCGACCAGGTCATGAAGGAGTCAAATTTATCACGATCCGAAGATGGCGGCGTCTTGCCGGGGAGGTGCGCAAACTTGAGGAATGCCGATGGCCTTGAGCTCTATCATGTCGCCGATGGGACAATGAGGAAGCGAGATGCTCGGCTAAGATGGCTTTTAGCGAGAGCTCATCCTAGCGGGATATTTGCGGGGACCTCGCCCGGCCATCGGTGAAATACGGTAAAGGAGGAACCGACCCCTCCTTCTCCGACCCGAGAGGCAACTCGGCCGATCCCGGAAGCCAACCCCGCCTTCTCCGAGGCCGGGCGGTCCATCCGATCAAGGGGCGACCCCCTCATCCGAATCCGGCTGTCTTCGTAGTGGCGGGTGGATGAGGAAGCGATCCCGACCCGGACCGAGAATGATTGGAGAAAACCGTACCTCGATTGCCTCATCGCGTGTCACGCCTCTGAGCAGGACTAAGGCGCGACGGTTGGCTCGTCGAGCCAAGTCTTTTCGCCATTATCAACGGTGAACTGTACAAAAAGGGATACTCGGGTGTCTGCATCGATGCATCCTGCTGCCCGCGGGTATGCCCTCTTTGGAAGACATACACGCAGGCGTCTGCGGACACCATGCCGCACCACGAGCGATCGTGGCTAAGGCCTACCGCCCGGGTTTTCTCCGGCCAGCGGCGGTAGCGAGGCAGCGACAAAAATAGTCCGTTCATGAAGGATGCGATTACTATGCCAAGCAGGCGCACTAGCCAGCGCAGGCCACATAAGCGATTCCCCTCACGTGGCCATTCGCGGTGCGGGGTTTGGATGCAGTCGGGCCTCTCACGAAGGCGCCCGGGGGCTTCACCCACGTTTTGGTTGCGATTGAAAGTTGACAAAATGGATCGAGGCTCGACCCTCGCCACCATTAAGTCCGACCAAAGCGTGCTTTTTTCATAGACATCATTTACCGCCGGCGTGCCCAACTTCGATCATCACGGACAATGGAACACAATTCACTAGGAAGAAGTTCACGGTGTTTTGTGATGAATTCAATATCCGTGTTATTTGGGCGTCCATCACGCATCCTCGCACTAATGGACAGGTAGAGCGAGCCAATGGCATGATTCTCCAAGGCCTAAAATCTTGGATTTTTAATCGTCTCAATCAGTTCGGTGACGATGGCTTGCTTGAGCTCAGTGATGCTTGTGGAGTTTGAGAGCGACTCGAGTAGAGCAGCGGGACATACCCCATTCTACATGGTCTACGGGGCGAAGCCGTCCTACCCACAGAGACCTAGAGTGCGGGTCCCAGCGTTAGGGCCTACGCGAGAGCCTGCGAACCAGACTTACTTGGAGGGCGCCATGGACCAACTTGCCCGAAGCCAGCGGCGTCGTGTTGCTGCACTACGCCAAGTATTTACAATCCTTACATCGGCATCACGGCCGACGGGCGCGAGGGCGGGCGTTCAATGTTGGCGACCTTGTCCTACGGCCGGCGAGGACAACAAGGGGCGTCACAAGCTTACCCCGCCATGGGAAGGTCCCTTCGCCATTGCTGAAGTCCTCCCCCGGGGGGCTTATAATTTGAAGGGCGACAAGGGGCAGCTCGTCAAAAACGCCTAGAACATCGGCGATTACGTCGCTTTTATCCTGAAGATTTTCTTTTTCCATTTTATATTATGTACTTCATTTTGTATCAATGTTTTTTCCGCTTTCGATGACTAGATGCTTAATTTGGAAGTTTTCTATAAGAAAAAGTCTCGACCCACAGGCGACTCATGTTCCTTTGTTAAGTAAAGAAAAAGCAACATCTCGGCTCTAGATTCTATCACGATTGTCTTACTCTAGGGATGCGGTTGGCGTAAGAAGTGGTCCTAGCACCCAAAAACCGTCTTGGTTGCCTTGTCAAAGCGCCCGACTAACAACACAGCGGGGGTGAGGGTCGGCTAGCCTCCTCGAACACCAAAATACTCCCTAGAATACGGCGATTATGACGAGAAGCGGCCGACTTAATACATCCCTAAGTTAAGAGAAAGCCTCGAAAAGGCGAGGATCCGGCGGTTTTTAGACACCGAGGTCGTCGTACACACCACCGGGATAGTTTAACACCCGGCGGGTGTCGGGGACGGAGCAATCCATTCTTTTTTCAAATTCTTTTTCATGAAAAGGGACTAGTTCGAACTTCGATTATTATTACAGATAACTTAAAATAGTCTTTGGACACAAAGCCCTTGTCAAATGCAAGCAAATGTCTTTACTCCCGTTGAGGCACCAGTCCGCCCGGCCGTTACGCAAGGACTTTTTTTTTGTTCGCCACCCGGCGCACGGGGGGCCGCGATCTCCGCCTCGGAGGTCTCCAGAAGTATCCATTTGAGGCCGCCGAGGTCGGAGCTCCTCCCGTAATGGGAGCGATGGCGAAACGACTCTTGATCCCGGTCCTCGGGGCCGCTCAAGTGCCCAACGCGCATGGGGCGAGACACTCGTGTGATGAAGGAGCCGCCCGGGCTTGGGAGCAACGCCCAAGCCATCAGGGCACTGTCAAGCTGCGGTATGTAAGCCAGCGTTCTGCATTGCGGTGGGAGAGCAGAACCCAGAAGGGTCGCACCTCCTCGGACATCAGGTGAGCAGCGTTCTTAGCCCTCGTCTTCGGCGCTCGCTCTCGGCTCGCCCTTAAGGCCGGCGACCTCATCTCGGGCGTATTCCGCTCCTTCGGGGCGGGTCTCGGACTCACGGCTGTCGTCGCGTTCACGACAAAGCCGTTGCACCTCGGCTTCGTGGTCGAGATCTGCTCCGCCTCCCGCAGCAGCGATTGCGATTTGCTCGACTCTTGGGGCAGCTCTTGGATGTGGGCGGCCAGCTGCGCAAGATCTTCTGGGCGGCGCGCCTCGCCTCGGCGTCATCCACCTCTTGCCTGCGCGGGGAGGTCCAGTACCTCTCCTCCACCGACTTCGACATCGTGAATGGCGTCCCTCGGCCGGATGCGTAGATCTGGATCGTCCCGTTGCCTCCTCCACCGAGGGTTCGGCGTCTGGCCGAGACTTCACCCGGCCGATTCGCGGTGGCGCCACCAAGTAGCTCGGAGGTAAGTTGAGGACCCCAAGATCTACGAGGGAAAAGCACAAGCTAAAATGCACGGTAGGCGGCGCTGCTTGCCCAAGCCTCGCCGTCATGGTGGTGACATCACGGCTCATAGCCGCCATCACGGATTCGAAGAAGGCAAGGACCTCCCTTTTCGGCGCGATCGTCGACCACTAGGGGCTCTGCCTCTGGATTGTGGGGGTCGGAGAATTCAGTAGGGATTCCCCCGGAAGACAAAAGGAACCCCGGGCCTCAACGCCGGTCGGGTAGCTCCTCACTGCGCTGAAGAAGGCGATGGCGCGTCACTCGCTAACCGAGTGCAGGGGAGGCGTGGCGCCCTGGTCGCCCACCTTGTCTCTCCCGGCATCGTGCACTTCCGCCGTCGAGTGGGCCAGGGAGGCGGCGCATTCAAGGCTCGGGCCCCCAAAGCTCCTCATCCAGCGGGGCTTGTGAAGCAAGGCCCCTCCGTCCTCGCCATCAACGGCTCCACCCCCACGGGGGGTCCGCTGGGGCGGACCCACGAAGGGCACCATCATAGAGCCCCCGCCCGCCGGACGGGGGGCTGGGATGCGCCCCCGTCGGCCTCTGCCCGTTTCTTGGCGCCTTCTTGGGCGCGAATGTGGAAACGCCCAGTGCGGACTCGACTACAACGGGGAGAAAGGGGTTACGATCAAAATCAAACTTGCACACGTGTAGGGCAAGGCAGGGGAACCAGTTGGAAGCTCACCTCACAGGCACGGCAGCGGTATTTTGGGGATCGGCCCCATCGGCGCCCGACTCCACGGTGTCGGGGCGAGGCGTTTCCCCTTGCCCTTGGCGTGCAATGTCGACCATCATGGCGAACCCGTCCCGCTAGTGGCGGGTTGTCGTCTTCAAACTGCGCTCTCGGCTGGCGGCTGCTGAGGAGAAGGGTCGGGCGCGTCGACCCCTCCTCCTCCGTGGCCACGGGCGCGTGTCGGCGGGGGGTGAAAGCGATCCAAACTCCCCCCTCAGGGAGCCCTCGCTGGCTCACGGCTCCTAGGGCGTGCCACGAGACCCCACCACGAGCACGGCCCCCCCATGCGGGCCATCTCGTCGAGATCGGGGGGGTGGTCCCGGCTTGTTTCTCCTTCTCCTTCTCCCCCTCCCGTCGTCGGAGGCGGGGGGCCCTCGAGACAAACCCATTGCGTCACCACAGGCACGATTTACCTAGGCCGAGAACCGAGCCGAATTTACACGGAACCGAACCGATGCGGGCCGAAACCGAAAAATCGGGTTCCGTTGATTTCGAGTTCAGGAACCGAATTACGAGGTAAATACCAAACCGAACGAAATTTACGGTATTACCGAACTTACCGAATTTACTTGAAATGTGATAAGTTTGAGTGTTGTTATATTATTAATTGTACTATTATAGACTATTATATTATATATTTTTGGCACTCATACCTATAATCTTATGGACTTTTATATGTATATGTATTTTGCACTATTATTATCTATGAAATCACGTTAAAATTAGTTTTTTGAACCTGCTATTGCATCGGTTCGGTCTTGTTCGGTAAATACGAAACCGAACCGAATTCTGGAAATACCGAATTTCCTCGGTACCGAATTTTTTTAGGAACCGATCGGTACTAGTTTTTGAGGAACCGAATTTTGCACGGTGCAGTACCGAACCGAATACCGAACCAGTACGAGCGCCCGGGGTGGACATTTATTGGCTCTCGCCCTCCATGGAAGGGTCGGTGAAGCCTTAAAAGCGGATCCATCGGACCGGATCTTTGAACTCCCCTTCATACGAATCCGTGAGAGGGGTCGGGTCCCGTTCTTCCCTCGAGGCGGTTCTCCGTCCTCCTCGCCTTCCGCCCTCTCCTTTTGGGCGTGGCGAGCCTTGGAGGCGGACCCCGTTCACCGCCCATTGCGCCATTTGTGCGGGGAAGGGGAAAATCCTCCTTCGGGGGAAGGTTCGGGGGCTGGTATGGTGGCGAGTCGGGGAAGGATGCGAAAGAAATAAAAATTAAGCAACAACGTGCTTACGAAGCTCACGGGCCGGCGTCCCGATTTCATCGGAGGCTGGCCGGCACCGGGTGACTCCAAAGGAATGGCGCCGGAGGCGTCGCCGGGGCCGCCAAAGCGTTCGGGCGCCTCGTAGGCTGCGATGGCGAAAGTGGGCCACCGGAGAGCACGGTGCCCGGCCGAGCTGCGCCCGGGGAACCATCTCTCCCACGGCCGGTAGGAGGCGGCGTCACATCAATGGCGCCACCCCTTGCCGGGCCGGGGCATCCACTATGCGTCCGGTGAGGCGCGGCCTGAAGAATCCCGATGGCCTCCGGGTGGTGCTCGAGCTTCTCGATCTCCTTGTCATTCACCCGTGGCCCCATCGTCGTGGGCGTTCTTCAAGCGTAACGCCCGGAGAAATCGGGGGGCGGTGCCGTCTCGGAGTTCTTGAGGTAGAACCACCCCGAGTGCCACCCGCGGTTCGGCGTGGACATCTTGGATCACGTAGTGTTTTACACGCTCCCCCCGGAAAGCGTTAGGCGGCGCTGCGAGAGCCGCGCTCCGGCAGCCCATCCCTCTCCTTCGCCCATCGCAGCCACCCGGCGGCGAAGAAGTACTTCGAGGCCGTAATGGGGAGGAATCCCCAAGTACCCCTCGCCTGTGCGGACGAACACCACCATGTGCGAGAATCCCATTCGGATTCGGGTGGTGGAGCTCGGCACGCCGAAGTGATGGAGCATCCCGCACCACGAAGTCATGAGCAGGGGACACCAAGTCCCCGCTCATGGAAAATTTGTGAGCGAGGCGATGTACCCCATCGGTGGCGAGGGAATCGTCCTCGAGCGGTAGGATCCACTCCTTCGCCTCGTCGTCGGTGGCAAGACACCCTCATACAAGGCGCTCCATCTCCGGTACCGTCACGGTGCTGCTTGCGGCCATGGGAGGCGCGTCCCTTTTGCCATCACGACGGCGGCGGATTGTGGGGAGGCGGAAGAACTAGTTGGCGGCGGCGGTGGAAGAAGCACGAAGCGGAGGAAGGGCTCGAGGGCTTTTCTTACGGCTTTGGGTTGAAGGCGGAGATGCAATTGGGAGACCCTCTCTCCCCCTCACGATGTCTTTAAAGGAGAAACCGCCCGTTTGGCCGTCCTCCAGTCGTGGGCGGCGTGGCCGGGCCCACTAAGGATCGAGCAGGCGAGAAACACGCCACGGCCACCTTAACTCCGCTTCGGTGGCGTACGGTTGTCGGCCAGCGCATCTTGGCCGGTTCGTCCCGTTCCATCACGGTCCTATGCAGCCCGTGGCGGTGTGATCCCAGGTGACTTTGGGCTCAGCGTTGACTTCAGGGGAAAGGCGGGCGGCAGCGCCTACAGGCAGGCTACGGCAGTAGCGTAATCATAACTCTTTGGGGTCGGAAAAAGAATCGAGGCGTTTTGTCGTTTCCGGACCCTCTACGAAAAACCCCCTAACGAAGTCGGCGCCATGGCTTTTTAATGGCGATAAAATCCTAGCGGAGGCTCGAAATGCTTGTCCACTCACCCAAGCGGCACAGCGCCGCCAAGATCGATAACGAAGGAAATGCAGGCGATAAGCTCGAGGCGTTCATGACGGATAATCTAGAGTGAGCATTGTTCATAATGCTGATTCAGATTAAAGTTAAAAACGCCAAACTAGCATACGAAGCACAAAAAACCGCCTTGGCGGCACTATACAAAAACCCTCGGCATGGCTCTCTAACCTACGCTACCGCCGGCCCGTACCGGCAAGCGGAGGAGCACCATGGAGATCAACCCGAAGAAAACAGGTCCTAGGCGGGAACTCCTTACGTGCAGTTACATGTCCTCAAGAAGACCATGGAGATCAACCCATGGGCGCCCAGGCTAAGCAGGCGTCGCGGCGAGGCCACGCCCGACCGAGAGGCCCCTCGGCCTCGAGGCGCGTCGCGGATCACCTCATCCACCGGCACCTCCTCCCACAGCGGCATCGGTGGCGTCAGTCTTTGGCGCACTAAGTGCTCAGGTCCCCGTGCGCTTCGCCCTCGGGGAGCTTGATGTAGTCCGGGAGGTCGGCAGGCGGCGTGCGCCACAGCTAGGGCGGATCGCCCCAGCGGAGGCGCCGTGGGACACCCCGAGTTGCGGATGTGACCGAGCACACGGCTCGGCCGCTCGGCGAAGTGCCCCCGGGAGCCGGACGCAGGCCACAATGGCCTCAACCCGCGGGCGCATGGCACAGGCTCGGACTCTAGCTCCGCCCATGGCGCTGTCGGCATCCTCCGGAGGAGTTGGCCGGGCGTCGTCCGCCTCACCACTCGTCGGCGTGGCTTGGAAATTTAAAGCGGGCTGAGATTCACCGCGGACCCGCTCGGCCTCGCCTCCAGCGCCTTCGCGAGCCCCGCGCGGCACCCCGCGGCGCCCTCCGGCCGAAGGAGGTGACGAGAATGGAGGTACTAGGCACCTGCGAGAGCAAAAGATCAAGGTAATCAAAGAAACTACTCTGCAGTGAAGCCCCACGGTTGAACCAAAAAGCCCTCTTTTCGATTGACCACATTTGGACTCACCAGGAATCTGACGGCGCGAGGCGACTCCTCCGATGAAGCCCTCTGCCGGGCCTTCCCGCGGTCCATCTCGCTCGCCACTCGTGAGGAGGAAGAAGAATGAATGCGAGAAATTTGGCGGCGAGTTGAAATGGAGGCGTGGCGAGGATGAGTAACCGCTCATCCCCGGCTACCCTTTTTTTTATAGGCGGCCGACGGCGGGATTGGATCGAGAAAATGCTCCTTGGCGTTCCCGTCGCCCACTACCTGTTCATGGCATAAGTGGCGGCGGAAGAAAGCCGCCGCGTCGTGCGCCCGAGATGGTTCTCACGATACGCCGAAGCCTCTGGACTCCATTTGCCTCGGGCGCCAAAAGCGGGACATGCAAAGACCGAAATGCCCTTACGGCAAACAAGCAAAATCGGTAAGGGCTCGGGGGGCTGAGGCCGATGTGTGTACACATACGCAATCGTTGTGGCGACCCGGTCGACCTATCTCCAATCTCACGAAGGGTCCGCAGCGACGCGGTTTGAGCCTCTGCGAGGGTATGCCACTCCACGAGAAGGCTCGGGGGCTACCGGCCGGAGATGCGCTTCGCGCGCACCCCGGATTGACTCTCAGTCGACCCTCTTTTTGTTCGCCCGGCGAGCGGCTCGACGAAGAGGACGTAGGCTCCACTCGTGCTCGGGGGCTCTTGTCGAGGGTCAAAACTATGGCCCTCAAGGGCCGGTAAAACGGCTCTTAAAAGCAAAATTGCCGGGCCAGGATTGGCGCACTTGCGGCTTGGCCCACGAGCTTGGGTCCAAGTACATTCTGGCCCGCCCAGCGATCGAGCCGGTCACCACAAGGAGGCCCCCAGAGCCCACGGAATGAAGCCGCCACACGGAAATCGACCCTCAGAAGGCGTCTCAGGTCGCCCTCGGCCCCGCCCGCCGAGGGGTCGGTCGTCGACCCCGCCCGTGAACAAAGGCGAGGGTGTACCACGCAAAAACCCTTATGCGCGGCGTGGTGTACAATGGAATCTGCCGCGGTTCGTGGTAGGCGCGAGGGGCGCACCATCACCCCCCGCATCGAGCAATAGGAAGCAGGACCCCCAAGTAACCCATGGGTCTTGCGTTGCACCACGCCTCTAACGACAAACATGGCACTCCCACATACCGTGCTGGTACGGCGGCAGCCAGGTGTAGGCATCTCCACCGGAGATGCCGAGGCTTACCTCCCTGCGGCCGGTCGTCTTGATGGAGCAGGGGAGCATAGGGGGGAGGCGCTGCTCGTACCCGACACCATGGCCGGCGTACCATAGCGGCGGCCGTTCCAACCGCTTTTGCGGAAGGGACCGGGCGCGTCAGGAATCAACCTCGCACGTCCGGCACCCGTTGCAGCCTATGGCCCCACATCCGGAGCTTTGACCCACGGCGTTCATCGTCAAATATGCTACCCGGTGTCCTCGGATATAGCCACGTACACACGAAGGGCTACGGCGTCAAGGAGGAGACCCATAAGGGAAAAGGCGACATCAACCACGATGCCTTCGACACATGTCCGAATGGTCAAGTCCTTACTCATCACGCTTCCTCGGTTCCCACACGGGCTTGCCCTTCTCCGTGAGCCTCCCTTCGAACTATAAAAGGGAGGACTTGGGCGGACGAACACGTGTGTGACTATCACCCAATCTAACCCCACATACGAAACAAGCTCAAACCGAACCTAGATTCACCACGAGAGAGTTGGGAGACTCTCCCTCTCTCGACCCCTCTTGTATTCCCCCATACAAGCTCGAGTCTGAGTAACACGGTCTCTCTCTCCTTTGGGCGTAGGGTGATTTGCCGAGAACCAGTATACATCGTTGTGTCCACTTGGGAAACCATCGGGAGGATAAGTGCGCTCTCTTTTCGATTACTTGTTGGTGTTCATTCTTGACACCGACACCATGAGATACTATAAGAAGAGTATTTCTTTAAAAAAACATATCATTAATTTGATAATCATACTAATTAAAAAGTTATATAACTAGGCCATGGTTGGACATTGGCTGTTAGAAGGATGCAATTTAGAGAGCAGAATGAACATCAATTCAGTTGATTTCTTATAATTGCTAGCCAGATTTGATCTCCTGCCTCATAGGGGGTAAATAAAAGGTTAAGTTGCATTTTCATATATCTGTCTATTATAAGCTAAATTACCTTATTTAATAGAGAGTGGTCGGAGAAGAGGAGGATTCGGGAACAAGATAGAAGCCTCTAAAGCTAAAGATGGAATCCGGCCGTCAATTGCTGTCTCCAGCACTATGAGATTCCCAAGTGTTTTTTAAGATAGCACAAGGCCAGTGCATGAGCAGATGCCACAATAAGGAATAAAGATTAGCCTCAGTTTCCATGCATGCTAACCTCACAAGGCCAAATTAGTAGTAAATCAAATCATCAAGGCAAGGCATGATGTTTCTCTGTCACACATGTATGAGAGGTGGGGGCGCTCGCAGATGTGATGATCATCCAACGGCTCAGAGCTGCTCATGAGCTCTATATAAGCCCACCATCGTTGTACTCCTCACAAGTCACAACTCAAGTTCATGTGCTCCTACAAGCTAGCCTATACATAACTGAATGAGTCATATCATCATTACTACTGTTTAGTTGTATGTTGGACCGATTAATGATTGGTCAAAAGAGGAGTTTGTCATGCTATGGGATGAATGAAGCCATGAAGAAGAAGAAGAAGATGGCGAAGGAAGCCGGTTGAAGAGCTCCCTTCGATCCAATCCAGGAGGAAGTGGTCGGTTGCAGCTGCCGGTTCATGGATGCCTCTCTGGTGCAGCAATGACTGATGCTCACCTGCACTTGCATGGGTGTGCATGACCCGGGAGATGAACCCACCATCATCTTTCCCTCGTGCTTGGATTGAAGGGAGCTCCTCTCTCGCTCTCTCTCTTTCTCTTATCCTTTCCATGATATTTATATGTTTTTTTGTATGCAAATATAGCTAGTTTCTCATCCTTTTTATCTCTTCTCTTTGCAGATATATATGGAGATTATATGGAGATGCTAAGCGCCGAGAACTATGATCATGGGTAAAAGGATTCATGCATGCATGAACCAGTGTAGTAACCGTGGGTATCAGGATCATTCAGGACAAGCTTGTGCAATTTTGATGCAACCTTTTATTATTGTTTGAAAAACGTTTACACAGTTTGTTCGCTTCAAAAAACTATATTGTTTCTTTTCTTGTTTACCTGCCCAATGGAGGAATGGATAATGGATGTATGTGTAGGAATTTGGAGAGAGATATATATTCCCCTTTTAGACAAGTTTTTGCAGCTTGTTTTTATCTGGACATTTAACTCTTTTTAATAAACATGTTTGCTTGAAGCAATTCAACAACACGAGGTCATTACGTATATTTGCAATTGGACACTTGAAGATTTGGGTGTCGTAATTCACACGATCTTCTTTCCTTCGCCATCAACGTACCATTAATTCAATATGAATTGACGTACTGTATATATATTCCCCCCTTAAATAGAAGATAGTAATGCATACATATATTATTGTAAGTTGAACGGTGGGTACGTACTTTCTTGGACCATCTGCTGGCCCTTTCAATGGCGTTAGGATATGATCACGCGTGGCGTCTGGTCTGGATGTGATCACTATTTAAAAACTTGTTAGTTAACTACGCCGTACGCACGACGTATAGTTTGCCAAGCTTCATGCATGGATTAAAATTCATGCCACCAGCGACGTCACGTTCAAACAGCAGTGCGCGGATCCAGGATGGAGACAAAGGGAGGGCTAAGTAGTGAAAATTTAGAGCTAAAGCTAGAGATTAATAAGAATTTAAGGCTAATTGACATTAATTTAATGGACAAATTAGGCCGCCTGCACTCCTCTCATTCACCCGTGTCCAGAAAACGACAAGCACAGCACAGTGCCGCACTGAACTGAACTAGCAACAGTAAAATCAAATCACTGCCATTTCATTTCCTGAACAGTGACGCCGAAGAAACGAACACAGACAACATGGCCCTTTTCATCGATCAGAAAACAAGAGAAAAAAAGACAACAATGGCGAACAACCCAACCGAACCATCCATCCATCCAACAAGCTCAGTTTACGTGCTACTCGAGCTCACGTCCGTCTCAATCTCCTCGTCATCAAACAAGGTCTTGGACACCGAACCAAGCGCAGCCCTCGCTCCCTTGCTGGCGGCGTCGGACTCCGGAGGTGACTCCGACCCGCTCTCGAGCCTCTTAGCGGTCACTGGCGTCTCAAAGACGACGTCGGTGAGCGCCGTCCGCCGGCGCTTCCTCCGCTTCGCGCACGACCGGGACCCCGGCACCTGCGCGCACCGTTCTTTCCCCGGGTGCTTGAGCGCCCAGACGCGGTGCAGGTCGGGCACCCAGCTGGTGAAGGAGGAGAGCCGCCTCTGCCGGTCCCGCCGCTCCTGGGCTTTCGCCATCAGCTCGTCGTGCCGGTCGTCTTCGCGTTGCCGGCTGCTCCTGGCGTCCCGCTGCAGCAGGGCGAGCGCGGAGGCGCTTGTGCTGGTGGAGCTCCGGTGGCTGTGGCGCCGGTCCAAGACCCTGGCGTCATCCTGGTTGCTGCTGCTGGGTAGAGAATCTGAGTAGTCCACTTCGTCATCATCGTCAAATAAATCAAACTCCATCTCCGTGTAGATCTTCTTGATCACGTCCTCCATGGAGTTGATGTACCTGAAAAAGCATGGGAAAGTTAGGTTATATTACTACAAACTCTGAAAATGGGAGCAATTTATCGAAGTGACATGTAACAATTTGAACTGAAAAACTGCTCAGCTTCATCTTGTTTTCAAGGACAAGATTCAGTTAGTAATTCTGTATCCATTCATTCAGTAGAAAGAGTAAATAAAAGTCTCTTTTTGAAAAAGAAAGGCATTTACAATACCCATGATCATGATTCATGAAGACCAGCAAGTCACATTTATCAAATTTTACCAACAGCATATCTCAATTTTGCTGAAATATTGGAGCGTCACTCTCTGAATCAAGCAAACGAAGAGCACAATCTTTATTTCAGTGCTACTATATTATGCAGTAGTACTCCTTAAAGGGTCAATAAACATGAGAATAATTATGTGTGATGCATTGATGCTTCTCCCTCCTGTTTTGTTACATATATAATAACTAGAGTGCAGGGATTAAGCTAGAGTTTCTAAAGTAGTAGTCAACAAAACTGAAAGAAACTAATGGACTGAACTGAAGCAGTCTCGACCATACATAACAGAGTTATATATGGAATCAGGCTGGCCCTGTAAGACTGCAGCATAGATATAACCAGATCATTGTCTAATATTACTAAAAAAGTATTCCAAGTAAGGACTTCATCCATTTTTATTGGTATCTCTGGCTACCCAGCTACTTGCAGTTGCAGTAGACAGAACTAAAGATAACATTTTGCCCTAAAGCACAAAACTTGCTTTTGGAAAAGAAAACAGTACAGAGCATGCATCTCCTAACACAGGTAGCAAGTTTAACCTTACATGATTTCTATTACTATTTTACATGAACTTCAACACTAACATTCACAAAGTCTACTAAATAACATTGAGATGAACTGAAAGCAATAGAAACTATGTCATACCTGGACTTTATGGTCTTTTCAGCATACTCAAGAATACCGTCAGACAGAAATGAATCCCCTTGGAGATTGATATCGATAAATTGCAAAAGTGAGCAGATGTCTTTTATCATTTTCTGTTTTGAACCTTCCTCTATAGCAGATCCAATATCAGATTTGATCATTTCCATTCTAAGCAAAATCTGCAGCTCATGCCTGGTACATTCTTGTTAAGGTGTACAAAACCACAAGAATTAATATATTAACAACATATAACTGCAGATATGTCATCCAAAATAATTGCACAGGCAGAAGGAAAAGAATGGGAATTTAGAAAAAGGATACTCTCGAATTTTGTAACATGTACTGTATTTTGCAGTTTGTTGTGATGCTGCTGACGCTGAATCTCTTTCTTTGTACTTCGAAAAACCAGTTCTTTGGGTTTCCTCAGCAAAATATTGGAAAGTTCACTGGCAATTTTTGCACTAGAAGCATCTTCTGCTTCATTGTGTTGAAGTAGCTCACTGCAATCTTTCCGTGCTTAACCAACATTGCATGGACAGACAAGCCAACCAAACGTTCAGCTAAATTCCCCAGATCAGCGTCTTTCAGAACAAATACCTTGCTCAATCTTATGAGGGACACTTCCCAGAAATGCATCTAAATCTTCCATAGAAGAGAACATTGAACTCGCTTCACCCACAGATCTGTCTACTTTGCTGCAATCTGCTTCATCCACGCCCACTTTACTGCAACCTGCTTCATCCACTGGTGTGTCCACCTTTTGGCAATCTGCTTCATCCAGCGAAAAATTGACAAGGCCAGCTGAAGCATCTTCTTCTGAAACCAGAACTCTTGCTTCTGAATCATCATTTGAGGGAAGACACTTCTCTCCTTCTGTATGTATGCTCGTTAAAGTACTAAGACATGGCTGTTTCACCTGTTTCATCCAACATTTCAGAAACCGCAACTTTTTGGATGTGGTGCCATACCTGCTGAAATATAGTTCTTCCAAGTCCACCACCGGCATGCTTCCATCAGCGTGTTTGAGGAGCATGTCACAGAAGGTACTCCAGGTGGTCACCTCAAGTAGCTTACCGGCCAGCCTGCTTCTCTTCTTCCTCTCACTCTGCACCTTTGTCTCATCAGATGCACCACTAGCTGGCATCTCGGAGCCTTTGGCAGACACCAGGCTTAAACCAGTACCATTCTTCTCAAAATGAAGAAATGCACAGTTCATAGAGAAGGGAATGAGAACACCATCCACAAAGTTACCATCGCCATCAGAAACTGAGACTATTGCACAATAGTTTCTTCTACTAAGGAACACCAAAATTAGCTGCCAAATTGGCTTGGCGACCCCTAATCGATCCTTCTCATCACTAAGGACCAATTCAAGAATCTGATGGGGAAAATACTCCTTATCTACACTTTCTTCCCCATCACCCTTGCTCCCCTCCCGTTGGAATCCTCGAACCATGGCAACATCACCATCCCCACCCATCAACCGCTCCCAATTCCCTGCCTCACACACCGACTTGACATGTATCCTGGACACAGCATTGCCGCTGGCCTGCTGCAACCGTGCGGAGCCAACCACCTCGACCTCACAGCCCTTGCAGACGAGTGGCTTTCCCTGCACATCGGCGATCTCTAACACCACCTCCCCTCGCCGTCCACCTTCCCCGCCGCCAAGTCCAACACCTCCCCACACGAGTGCCGGCGGTGCAATCGCCGACCCCAACGCGACCGCATCGGCGGTAGTGAACCACCAGCCCAGCTCGGTGACCGCCCTCCTGATCCCCTCACAGGCAGAGGCGGAGGCGGAGGCGGAGGGGACGGCGACCCAGCATACCTGTAGGCCAATCGCCGAGAGGCGGTCCCTGACAGGGCCGAAAACCTTGCGGAATTTCTCGACGAAGCCGGCACCGTCCCCGAGCTCGTCGAATTCCGCGGCGGCCGTGAAGAGAGCCACCAAATTGGGCGGCGGATCGAAGCCGCGGCGGCGGCGGCCCTGGGGCTCGTGATCCCAGGAGTAGTCGTGCTCAAGCTGGAGGAGCGACTTGGCAACGGACGAGGAGGAGGCGGGGACGCGCGGGTGCGCGGGGGCGGCCGGAGCGCCAGGCGGCGGAGCGGGGCGAGGGACGCGAGGGTGGCCGGGTGGAGGTCGAAGGAGAGCGGGGTGGGGGCGGCCGGGAGCGGCCTCGGGAGGAGTGAGGAGGAGAGGATCGGGGAGAGGGAGGGAAGAAGAGGCGCCCCGCGGAGAGGGACGCCGGGGACCGGGAGGCGGCGAGCAGGGAGGTGGCGGCGGGCAGGACAGCGGCGAGGTAGGAGGAGGCGGCGGCGGCAGGGGTTGCTTGAGCTGGGGGTGGGGAGGAGAGGGTCGAGGTCGAGGAGGAGGACTACGCGGCGGGGCTCGCCGGCACCGGCCGTCATGGCGGTGACGGAGGGGAAGCCGGAGGGAGGAGAGTGGTTCGGTGGCAGATCTGTGTGCTGGTGGATTTGGTTTTTTTGCTCTTCTATATTTTTTAATTCGTGGCAAGAGAGGGGATTTCCAAACTTTTGGCGGGAAGGTTGAACGAGCCGGCGGAGAAGCGCGCGGCCCAGGGATTGGCTCGCTGCTGGTGGGGCCACTCACGACCGTGGCCGCGTAGGCCGGCGACGAGGAATCGAGGATCATGTGAATGCGTCACATGTTTGCTTTTGGAATGCAACAAAATTTTTCTATCCTTGTCCAGTTGTCCTGTAAAATCAAACTAATTTTGTGAAATTTCTGTATGATTTCTACAAAATTCCTGTGTTCTAAACATGCTCTCGATCATTCAAACAGTGGTCCCATTCGTTTATACTACACTCTACTCTCTACACACAAGCGTCCCAAAGAATATGTACAATGG